>JACEFZ010010143.1:470000-580000 GCA_014155875.1 Cepaea nemoralis | reverse complement strand
TCCGCTTTCCCCTTCTTCTCTTCCTCCACTTTCTCCCCACTTCTCACTCTCAACATTCTCCCTCTTCTCCATAACTACTTTATCCTTCTTCTCCTTCACCACTTTCTCCTTCTTCTCCTTCACCACTTTATCCTTCGTCTCCTTCACCACTTTCTCCTTCTTCTCCTTAACCACTTTCTCCCCACTTCTCAGTCTCCACTTTAACCTTCTTCCCCTTCACCACTTTCTCCTTTACCAATTTCTCCCCACTTCTCATTCTCCACTTTATCCTTCTTCTCCTCACCATGGTCTCCTTCTTCTCCTCCTCCACTTTCTCCTTCTTCTCCTCCCCAAACTTTCTCCCCACTTCTCATTCTCCAATTTATCCTTCTTCTCCTTCACCACTGTCTCCTTCTTCTCCTCCTCCACTTTCTCCCCACTTCCCATTCTCCACATTCTCCTCCTTCTCCATAACCACTTTATCCTTCTTCTCCTCCTCAAACTTTCTCCCCACTTCCCATTCTCCACATCCTCCTCCTTCTCCATAACCACTTTATCCTTCTTCTCCTTCACCACTGTCTCCTTCTTCTCCTCCTCCACTGTATCCCCACTTCTAATTCTCCACATTCTCCTTCTTCTCCATAACCACTTTATCCTTCTTCTCCATAACCACTTTATACTTCTTCTCCTCCTCCACATTCTCCCTCTTCTCCTCCTCCACTTTCTCCTTCTTCTCCTCCTCCACTTTCTCCTTCTTCTCCTCCTCCTCCACTTTCTCCTTCTTCTTCTCCTTCACTTTCTCCTTCTTCTCCTCCTCCACTTCTTTCTTCTCCATAACCACTTTATCCTTCTTCTTCTCCTCCTCCACTTTCTCCTTCTTCTCCTCCTCCACTTTTCCTTCTTCTCCATAACCACTTTATCCTTCTTCTCCATAACCACTTTATCCTTCTTCTCCTCCTCCACTTTGTCCTTCTTCTCCATCACCACTTTATTTTTCTTTTCCTTCACCACTGTCTCCTTCTTCTCCTCCTCCACTTTCTCCTTCTTCTCCTCCTCCACTTCTTTCTTCTCCATAACCACTTTATCCTTCTTCTTCTCCTCCTCCACTTTCTCCTTCTTTTCCCCCTTCTTCTCCTCCTCCACTTTCTCCTTCTTCTCCTCCTCCACTTTTCCTTCTTCTTCATAACCACTTTATCCTTCTTCTCCTCCTCCACTTTGTCCTTCTTCTCCATCACCACTTTATTTTTATTTTCCTTCACCACTGTCTCCTTCTTCTCCTCCTCCACTTTCTCCTTCTTCTCCTTCTCCTTCTCCACTTCTTTCTTCTCCATAACCACTTTATCCTTCTTCTTCTCCTCTTCCACTTTCTCCTTCTTTTCCTCCTTCTTCTCCTCCTCCACTTTCTCCTTCTTCTCCTCCTCCACTTTTCCTTCTTCTCCATAACCACTTTATCCTTCTTCTCCTCCTCCACTTTGTCCTTCTTCTCCATCACCATTTTATTCTTCTTCTCCTTCACCACTGTCTCCTTCTTCTCCTCCTCCACTTTTCCTTCTTCTCCTCCTCCACTTTTCCTTCTTCTCCTCCTCCACTTTCTCCTTCTTCTCCTCCTCCACTTTCTCATTCTTCTCCATAACAACTTTATCCTTCTTCTCCTCCTCCACTTTCTCCCCACTTCTCATTCTCCACATTCTCCTTCTTCTCCATGACCACTTTATCCTTCTTCTCCTCCTCCACTTTATCCTTATTCTCCTCCTCCACTTTCTCCTACTTCTCCTCCTCCACTTTATCCTACTTCTCCTCCTCCACTTTCTCCTTCTTCTCCTCCTCCACTTTCTCCTTCTTCTCCATAACCACTTTATCCTTCTTCTCCTCCTCCACTTTGTCCTTCTTCTCCATCACCATTTTATTCTTCTTCTCCTTCACCACTGTCTCCTTCTTCTCCTCCTCCACTTTTCCTTCTTCTCCTCCTCCACTTTTCCTTCTTCTCCTCCTCCACTTTTCCTTCTTCTCCTCCTCCACTTTCTCCTTCTTCTCCTCCTCCACATTCTCATTCTTCTCATTAACCACTTTATCCTTCTTCTCCTCCTCCACTTTCTCCCCACTTCTCATTCTCCACATTCTCCTTCTTCTCCATGACCACTTTATCCTTCTTCTCCTCCTCCACTTTATCCTTATTCTCCTCCTCCACTTTATCCTACTTCTCCTCCTCCACTTTATCCTACTTCTCCTCCTCCACTTTCTCCTTCTTCTCCATAACCACTTTATCCTTCTTCTCTTCCTCCACTTTCTCCTTCTTCTCCAAAACCACTTTATCCTTCTTCTCCTTCACCACTGTCTCATTCTTCTCCTCCTCCACTTTCTCCCCACTTCTCATTCTCCACATTCTCCTTCTTCTCCTTCACCACATTCTCCTTCTTCTCCATAACCACTGTCTCCTTCTTCTCCTCCTCCACTTTCTCCTTCTTCTCCTCCTCCACTTTCTCCCCACTTCTCATTCTCCACATTCTCCTTCTTCTCCATAACCACTGTCTCCTTCTTCTCCTCCTCCACTTTCTCCTTCTTCTCCTCCTCCACTTTCTCCCCACTTCTCATTCTCCACATTCTCCTTCTTCTCCATAACCACTGTCTCCTTCTTCTCCTCCTCCACTTTCTCCTTCTTCTCCTCCTCCACTTTCTCCCCACTTCTTATTCTCCACTTTATCCTTCTTCTCCTCCTCCACTTTCTCCTTCTTCTCCATAACCACTTTATCCTTCTTCTCCTTCACCACTGTCTCCTTCTTCTCCTCCTCCACTTTCTCCCCACTTCTCATTCTCCACATTCTCCTTATTCTCCTTCACCACATACTCCTTCTTCTCCATAACCACTGTCTCCTTCTTCTCCTCCTCCACTTTCTCCCCACTTCTCATTCTCCACATTCTCCTTCTTCCCCTTCACCACTGTCTCCTTCTTCTCCTCCTCCACTTTCTCCTTCTTCTCCTCCTCCACTTTCTCCTTCTCCTTCACCACTGTCTCCTTCTTCTCCTCCTCCACTTTCTCCTTCTTCTCCTCCTCCACTTTCTCCTTCTCCTTCACCACTGTCTCCTTCTTCTTCTCCTCCACTTTCTCCTTCTCCTCCTCCTCCACTTTCTACATCTTCTCCATACCCACTTTATCCTTCTTCTCCTTCACCACTGTCTCCTTCTTCTCCTCCTCCACTTTCTCCCCACTTCTCATTCTCCACATTCTCCTTTTTCTCATTCTCCACATTCTCCTTCTTCTCCTTCACCACTGTCTCCTTCTTCTCCTCCTCCACTTTCTCCCCACTTCTCATTCTCCACATTCTCCTTCTTCTCCTCCTCCACTTTCTCCTTCTTCTCCATAACCACTTTCTCCTTCTTCTCCTCCTCCACTTTCTCCTTCTTCTCCTCCTCCACTTTCTCCCCACTTCTCATTCTCCACATTCTCCTTCTTCTCCTCCTCCACTTTCTCCCCACTTCTCATTCTCCTTCTTCTCCATACCCACTTTCTCCTTCTTCTCCATAACCACTTTCTCCTTCTTCTCCTCCTCCACTTTCTTCTAACGTCTCATTCTCAACATTCTCCTTCTTCTCCTTCACGACTGTCTCCTTCTTTTCCTCCTCCACTTTCTCCCCACTTCTCATTCTCCACATTCTCCTTCTTCGCCTTCACCACTGTCTCCTTCTTCTCCTCCTCCACTTTCTCCTAACTTCTCATTCTCAACATTCTCCTTCTTCTCCTTCACGACTGTCTCCTTCTTCTCCTCCTCCACTTTCTCCCCACTTCTAATTCTCCTTCTTCTCCATTACCACTTTATCCTTCTTCTCCATAACCACTGTCTCCTTCTTCTCCTCCTCCACTGTCTCCCCACTTCTCATTCTCCACATTCTCCTTCTTCTCCTTCACCACTGTCTCCTTCTTCTCCTCCTCCACTTTCTCCTTCTTCTCCTCCTCCACTTTCTCCTTCTCCTTCACCACTGTCTCCTTCTTCTCCTCCTCCACTTTCTCCTTCTTCTCCTCCTCCACTTTCTCCTTCTTCTCCTCCTCCACTTTCTCCTTCTCCTTCACCACTGTCTCCTTCTTCTCCTCCTCCACTTTCTCCTTCTCCTCCTCCTCCACTTTCTACATCTTCTCCATACCCACTTTATCCTTCTTCTCCTTCACCACTGTCTCCTTCTTCTCCTCCTCCACTTTCTCCCCACTTCTCATTCTCCACATTCTCCTTTTTCTCATTCTCCACATTCTCCTTCTTCTCCTTCACCACTGTCTCCTTCTTCTCCTCCTCCACTTTCTCCCCACTTCTCATTCTCCACATTCTCCTTCTTCTCATTCTCCACATTCTCCTTCTTCTCCTTCACCACTGTCTCCTTCTTCTCCTCCTCCACTTTTTCCCCACTTCTCATTCTCCTTCTTCTCCTCCTCCACTTTCTCCTTCTTCTCCATAACCACTTTCTCCTTATTCTCCTCCTCCACTTTCTCCTTCTTCTCCTCCTCCACTTTCTCCCCACTTCTCATTCTCCACATTCTCCTTCTTCTCCTCCTCCACGTTCTCCCCACTTCTCATTCTCCACATTCTCCTTCTTCGCCTTCACCACTGTCTCCTTCTTCTCCTCCTCCACTTTCTCCCCACTTCTCATTCTCCACATTCTCCTTCTTCGCCTTCACCACTGTCTCCTTCTTCTCCTTCACCACTGTCTCCCCACTTCTCATTCTCCACATTCTCCTTCTTCTCCTCCTCCACTTTCTCCCCACTTCTCATTCTCCACATTCTCCTTCTTCGCCTTCACCACTGTCTCCTTCTTCTCCTCCTCCACTTTCTCCCCACTTCTCATTCTCCACATTCTCCTTCTTCTCCTTCACCACTGTCTCCTTCTTCTCCTCCTCCACTGTCTCCTTCTTCTCCTCCTCCACTTTCTCCTTCTTCTCCTCCTCCACTTTCTCCCCACTTCTCATTCTCCACATTCTCCTTCACCACTGTCTCCTTCTTCTCCTCCTCCACTTTCTCCCCACTTCTCATTCTCCACATTCTCCTTCACCACTGTCTCCTTCTTCTCCTCCTCCACTGTCTCCCCACTTCTCATTCTCCACATTCTCCTTCTTCTCCTTCACCACTGTCCCCTTCTTGTCCTCCTCCACCACGCTCTCCTCTACAACTTTCTCCTTCTTCTCAACCACAACTTCCTCCTCCTCCTTTTCCTATACCACTTTCGTCTTCTTCTCATCCACCACCTCATCCTCCCCATACCCCTCCTCCTCCTATTTCGTCTCCTCTTCCTGCCCCTTCTTCCCGTTATACCCTATTAGAATATAAACCCTCTCAACTTACTCGCATCAAACCGCCTAGAGGGTATTAACCACATGACCCAAGGAATGCCGACTGGTATAACCATATGGGTCTATCCCCATACACGCAATACATCTGATGGCATGAAAACAGGCCCTTTACTTCGATTCTCTGTCAACGTCCTACCACATCAGCGCCCACTAAACAGGATCTGTGATTGTGAGCCAGCTCGGAAATGCTATTGCAGATTTATAACTACAGGAATGGGGCAAATACTCGTTCTCTGGGTTCTGAATGGGGTATGGAGCGATCATAAATCTCATAATGTCTCTTATTATTTCCTTTGATCTAGAAAGTCCGCGCCCAAAAACAGAAATATGGCAGTGACCATAACAATCCGCTTACAGAGCGGGAACGTGATGTCCTCTCTTCTGTGTGAATTCAAAAGATGGATAGAGAGTCACTATGTCCGTTCTTCTGTGTGAATTCAAAAGATGTATGGAGAGTCACTATGTCCGTTCTTCTGTGTGAAATCAAAAGATGCACAGAGTCACTATAACCATTATTCTGTGTGAAATCAAAAGATGCATATAGAGTCACTGTGAAACTGAAGGAAGGGGAGATGTAGCTATTAAGAAGAATATTGAGAATATTGTGGACATAGCAGAAATCAAAGGCCGAGGTACTGATAGGGGTAGGTGGTTGAGATAGTAGGAGTAGTGGTGGTAGTAGTGGTTGTAGTAGTAGTAGTAGTAGTAGTAGTAGTAGTAGTAGTAGTAGTAATAGTAGTAGTAGTAGTAGTAATAGTAGTAGTAGTAGTAGTAGTAGTAGTCGTAGTAGTAGTAGTAGTAGTAGTAGTAGTAGTAGTAGTAGTAGTAGTAGCAGCAGCAGCAGCAGCAGCAGTAGTAGTAGTAGTAGTAGTAGTAGTAGTAGTAGTAGTAGTAGTAGTAGTAGTAGTAGTAGTAGTATGTTTTTCCGTTCGCTCGCTCAATACAATTGGGTATGTGTTCAGAACCCTGCTGCTTAACTGTCGCTCTGCTCTTGGTTGACAAGATACTAAACACAATCGATGGTATCATGGGAAGGCCGACACACCACAATTACAAACTTCCGGCGTCGCCCGTTGCACGTCATGTCTTGGAAACCGGTCATGTAATTGATAGAGACAGCGCTTTTCGCGTGCTGTTTAATACACAAAATAGTCGCTTGTTAAAGTTTGCAGAAGCCACCATGATTAATCTACGTAGATCAGTTTTGTGTAAACAGAAAGACATAATAGTCAGTTTAATTATTCATCATGTGCCATGCCAATAAGCGTGGGCGGTCATGTTTTGCCATCTCACTCGATCACCTGAGTCGTGGATCAGCATGTTTCTATCTCGACCATGCCACGTGGCCAAGCCATCCAGGTATTTAATTCTTGGTCTTCCCTTTGGCCTCCTCCCTTCGATCTCCTCCCTTCGATCTTGCCAGTTGTCACCAATTTCTCCAATTCATTTTTTGTCATAACATGCCCAAAAAATTTTGACTGTCTACGTCTAAATGTAGGGGTTAGCAGCTTTCTCCGTAACCCCGAATTCTATCGTGGTTGACATGAGCGCACGAGAATTGGAAGCGGTCCGAGTCGCGCCAGTGACTTATGAGAGTTTGGAGCCGGTCGTTCAGAAAGCAATGGCAAACTACTGTGCATAATCTTGCCAAGAAATCAACAATCAGCTTAAAGATGCTGAAGTTGACAGCGATGTCCTGTAAAGGACATGCAAAAAAAAAAAAAAAAAAAAAACGTCTAATGTCTCTAATCAGTTTGCTATCTTCATTAGTTTCTTGAAAGACTTGTTCATTGGTTTTTCTGTCTGTCCATGGTACTCTTTGCATTTTCCTCAGAAACCACACAGTTTAAAAATACCGTAGTAGTACTAGTAGTAGTGGTAGTAGTAGTAGTAGTAGTAGTAGTAATAGTAGTAGTAGTAGTAGTAGTAGTAGTAGTAGTAGTAGTAGTAGTAGTAGTAGTAGTAGTAGTAGTAGTAGTAGTAGTAGTAGAAATGGTGGCAGCAGCAGCAGCAGCAGCATAATAATAATAATAATAATAATAATAATAATAATAATAATAATAATAATAATAATAATCCTGCAATATATTAAGGAGTGGCTTGAAATGCATGTTAACGTTCTTACGCTATGTTAAGGAGTGTCTTGATATGTATGTTAGTGATCCTACACTATGTCAAAGCGTGGCTTGATATGTATGTTAGTGATCCTATACTGTATTAAGTAGTGATTTGATTTTATATTTGCGATCCTACACTATGTCAAAGAGTGGCTTGATATGTATGTTAGTGATCCTATACTGTATTAAGTTGTGATTTGATTTTATATTTGCGATCCTACACTATGTCAAAGAGTGGCTTGATATGTATGTTAGTGATCCTATACTGTATTAAGTTGTGATTTGATTTTATATTTGCGATCCTACACTATGTCAAAGAGTGGCTTGATATGTATGTTAGTGATCCTATACTGTATTAAGTAGTGATTTGATTTTATATTTGCGATCCTACACTATGTCAAAGCGTGGCTTGATATGTATGTTAGTGATCCTATACTGTATTAAGTAGTGATTTGATTTTATATTTGCGATCCTACACTATGTCAAAGCGTGGCTTGATATGTATGTTAGTGATCCTATACTGTATTAAGTAGTGATTTGATTTTATATTTGCGATCCTACACTATGTCAAAGAGTGGCTTGATATGTATGTTAGTGATCCTATACTGTATTAAGTAGTGATTTGATTTTATATTTGCGATCCTACACTATGTCAAAGCGTGGCTTGATATGTATGTTAGTGATCCTATACTGTATTAAGTTGTGATTTGATTTTATATTTGCGATCCTACACTATGTCAAAGTATGACCTGTTATGTATAGCGATTCCACACTATTTTAAAGCTTAGCTAGCTATCCTACACTATGTTTAGAGAGAGAGAGAGAGAGAGAGAGAGAGAGAGAGAGAGAGAGAGAGAGAGAGAGAGAGAGAGAGAGAGAGAGAGAGAGATGAACGGATTCCAGCTAGTCGAAAGGTGAGAGTGGGTGCGGATGGTAAGCTGGCGATGGATGGGACACTATTTGAGAGAGCATGTTTTTGTTTTGAGAGGTATTTTTCCCACTAGGGCGCACCGGGGCAAAGAAAATTCAGAGGTTTAAAACAATGTATTCCCTTAGTGAATTTACACACACTAGCCACAAGCAATCTGGTGCAGGATTAAAGGCGGTTTAGGCCAGTTTTGTGCAAACAGAAAGAATTCGTGTTAAATTTGAAATTACCGTGAAAACAACATATGTTACACATTCGAACATAAGCTGTGACTAGGTGTGTTAATTGTTTCAGCTGAAGTATTATTCATTTATTCACTTCATATGATGCCGAAAGCATCACACAGAGCACGAACTTGGTAGCTCCAACAACAACCCCTAGGGAAGTCTCTCAGAAAACTTCACTCGTGGACTGAGTAACGAAGTACAGAAACAAACCCCCCTCTCTTCGGAACACAAGTCAAGCGGTGTAACCACTTGACCACGGAGACTCTCATAACAGCATATAAAATACCACTTGTAACAGTCATATAAAGTACCACTTGTAATAGTCATATAACATACCACTTGTAATAGTCATATCAATAACATAGCAAGTTTTGTGCCGTTCCAATTGGATGATGTAAAGCATACTGCATGCAAATATGCACTATATACATTTGTAAAGAGAAAGATGCCAGACTTACATGACCGAAGGTAATGGACGGCTGAAATGTCCAACTCCTTGTCAGCCACTTGTACTCTCTGTTGGATACTGAGAGTTGCTGTTCGTTCTACTGCTGGAATCTGGAGCTGGCGTATCAGGGGTAGCCAGAGAGGCATCTTGTTCAGGTTGCAAAGGAGGTTGTATTTGAGGCTCTTCAGATTGCAGTAGATCATCGCTACCTTCCCCGCTGCCGTTAGTAGTGCTGGAAGTAGAAGGCTTTGACTCTTCCTGTAAGGGAATTGGTTCGATACCATTGTCACTGTCGTCGGGAAGAGATTCAGCGGTTTCATACAAACTATGGGACTGCGATGTAGGCTCTTCGCTTATCTGAGATTCCTGTCGGTGGGGAACCTGATCGGATGTAGGCGAAGACTTGAGCAAACGGGGATCTGAAAACGATTCTGATGATCTGGAAGATGAAAGACCTGATGTGGAGCCTCGGCGGCTGCTTTCTTCTCCTTCTTGGCTTGTAGGACTCAGGGCAGGCTGAGCGAGATTCTCGGCAACATTGATTGGCCACGCCATGTGGCCTGCCACGCTTTCCACATCTCCATCCACATCCTCTTCTTCTTCATCCTCATCGTCTTCTTCTTCCTCTTCCTCGCCTTCAGAATGAACTATAGCACCAGGTGTAAATAGCCTATGGTGTGGGCAGCTTCGCCTTGCAGACCCAGAATCACAGGTACAAGGCACTCCTGAGATGTTGTTGTAGTTGTTATTGTTATGCAGGTTGTTGTTAGCACAAGAAGATGGTGGAGGGCTGAAGTTCTCGTCGTTGTCATCAGGAGAGTCAATATTAACACACGTCATCAAATGCTGCCCTGACAGGGGATAGGAGGAGTGGCGGTAGAGAGGACTCCGTCTTTCGCTGTCAGCTTGGGACAGGTTGTTGTCGCAGTTCGACTGCGGGTGGCTGTTGGCATTGAAGTATCGCCAATGGGCTCGACGTTGCCCGGCGGACAGAGGAGCATGGGTGTGGGAAGAATCAGCGGCAGAATTGGGCGACATCAACAAGAAATGGGTTCTGTCTTTGTTCGGTTCGTTACGGAAGTCTCTAAAATTGTTGGGCTTGAAACAGGAAGCGGATTGTTGAAAGAGTGCAGGGCTAGATCGTTGCAGGACTGACAACCTGTCGTCTGCTGAAACATACTGAGATTCCTGTGAGCTGGGGTCTAATGCTGTGGCGGTAAAAATAGGAGATGGTGATTATCCATGTTATAACAGCAATAACATAAGGTTTACATACTCATTTTAAACTCCGAGGCTTAGAAATGAAACTTGAAATTGCTTTTTAACAGCGATTTCCAAATAGTATTGTGCGAAGTTCATAAGGTCCGCGAGAATTTACTGGTTCTTAAGCTAATCAATAATTTTATTAATATTATAGAACAAATCCGGCCCTGTTTGTTGCGTAGTTATATATTCATTTGCATCAAATGTTGACTTGACATAGTAAATTTGGCACCATGCAGAATTAGTATATAATGTGATTAGCTGATAAGCATTTGAATATCACCCACTTTATTATGCTCCAAAATACTAAAAGACAAATATTCATCAGCTTACATATGTTCAACACTTGATATTTGATATAAGAATGAAGTATTTGTTGTATGTCATCACATGACTATATCTTAATTTTAGGAACAGTTTTTGTTTTTACTAATAAACACTTGTAATGGAATACAATATTATCAAATATCTGCTTTCTTGATCGTTGTCAATGCAGGTTTGGAAACCCAACTGGGATAGGAGAATTAGTTAAGTAAAGTCAGTTTCATACTAAATGGCACCATCCAAGCTGTGCTTATGATCTCGACTATAATTCCCTTTATTGTTCTCTATAATTATCTGTCATTTAGTTAGTTGCTTAGCCTATACAGGACATCGTAGTCAGCCCTAGCAATTGTTGTCTGTTTTTGATTTCTTGGCAAGTTTACGTTCAGTAGTTTGCCATTGCTTTCTGAACGACCGGCACTCAAAACATAAAAAAATAAAAACTAACGCAATGCGGTCTGCTGTATCTGTCAGTACACAAGTATTTACGCTTAGATAACACTCTTTAACTGGAAGGCGTTAGCCTGTGCTATGATTGTGACGTTATTATACATCTGTTATGTCACAACACACAACATTTTAAGTGAGGGTGTGTATTTGGGGTCTGATTATGAGGTCTAAATGCGGCTATTATTTACGTACAGAAAACACATCTGTTATGAATATGTGCTGAAACTATGAGGTCAACATATAGGTATGTTAGAATTAAGTTTACAAGACAATCTGCTGTGTATATCTGTATTACTATCACATCAATATACAACCATTCTGTTGTGAATGTCTGTATAAATATCACATCAACATACAGCTATTCTGTTGTGAATGTCTGTATAACTATCACATAAACATATAGATATTTTGTTGTGTATCTGTTATAACAGTCACATCAACATATATCTATTATGTTGTGTATGTTTGTATAACTACCATATCAACATATAACTATTCTGTTGTGTATGTTTGTATAACTATCATATCAACATATAGCTATTCTGTTGTGTATGCCTGTATAACTATCACATAAACATATAGCTATTCTGTTGTGTATGTCTGTATAACTATCACAGAAACATATAGCTATTCTGTTGTGTATGTCTGTATAACTATCACATAAACACATATAGTCATTCTGTTGTGTATGTCTGTATGACTACAAGATCAACATATAACTATTCTGTTTTGTATTTCTATTATAACTATCACATCAACATAGAACTATGATTTAAGTTGACAATACCACCTGTCGTGATTATGTGTGTTATTACTATTAGATTAACATACTGTAATCAGTATAGCTAATGAGGTAATGTGTTATATCATCATCATCATCATCATCATCATCAAGTGACCTGCCAGCTGGCGTAGGCGTTCATGGCTCTCCACAGATCTCGGTCTTTGGTGTTCTGGATCAACTCTGCTGCTGGTATTCCTCCATGCCACTGTCTCAATCCATCCAGCATCATTTCTCTTGGTGTGCCTCTGCCTCTCTTCCCCTCGATCTTTCCAGTTGTCACGATGTTCTCCAATGCCTCTCTTCTCATCACATGACCGAAGAAAGATGTTTGTCTCTTTCTTATTGTTGTATATAATGTTCTAGTTTCATTAGCCTGTTTCAGGCAGTCGTTGTTAGTTACTCTGGCAGTCCAAGGAATTCGCAACATTTTCTCAGGAAACACATCTCTGTTGCTTCTAATTTCTTAGATTCACTGCCATACAGCAAAACTGGTTCTACATAGCATTTCAGCACTCTATTTCTTACATTCATTGATAGTGACTTATTGCATAAGATACTCTTAATTTTCTGAAATGCGGTGTTTGTTTGCCCTATTCTGCTCTTAATCTCTGTTATATATCTTCCATCTTATGTTAAAATGCTCCTAGGTGTCTAAAATTATCCACTTGGTTAAGAATTGTTCCTTCTATTTCTATGTCACATTTTGGTGTCACCATTTTCTTTGATAACACCATTGTTACTGTGTTCTTGATGTTCAAGGAGAGTCATTTCCTTGCACTCTCTGTTACTACGGTGTCCAACAATTGTTGTAAGTCTGTTGCATTATCCGCCATCAATACTGTGTCATCTGCATGGCATATATTATTTAGACTAGCAACTAGTATTCCTGTCTTCTCTTTGATCTCTCTCATTATTACTTGGCTATATAGGGAGAAGAGATCCGGTGACAAGACACACCCCTGTCGTACTCTAGCTTTATCTGTTCATAACTACCCTCTTTATTTCCCATTTTTATTGCTTCTACTTGGCTCCAGTATATATTCTTTATTATTCTTTAATCTCTCCCATCAATGTTGATATCTTCCAATATTTTAATCAGTTCATCATGTTTTACTTTATCAAATGCCTTAGTATAATCTATGAAGCACAAATATATGTCTTTCTGTTTCTCTATTGATTTTTATGTTAGTGTCCGTAATGTATATATTGCATTGTTTGTGACCTTTCCCTCCACAAATCCATACTTCACTAATTTCCATTTTTATTTTCTTTCTGGTTCTTCTCATTATGATTCTGAGTAGAAGCTTAGTGATATGGTTTATGAGGTTAAGTGTACGAAAATCTTCACATTCAATTGCTCCTGGTCTTTTTGGTATAGCTATAAATACAGATTTAAGCATATCGCTTGGCAGATATCCACTGTTGTAAATATCATTTAGCATTTTGGTTAATATATCTACTCCAAATTCTCCCAATATTTCTATTGTGATTTCATCTGGCCCAGCCGTTTTTCCTTTCTTCATTTGTTTCTCGTCAGCGAATGCGTTACCTGGAAGTGTATACGTGTGTTGTGACTGTGAGGTTGGTATATAATTACCATTTAAGATGAGATGGCAATCTGTTAAGTGAAGGTGTGCAACTTTGAAGTATTCAGTAAGTGTGAAATATATTGTAATCATGTGGTACATTTTAACTAAAATGAATATAACTATGAGGAATATTGTACCTATGAAGTATATTATAACTATGAGGTATATTGTAACTGTGAGGTAAATTGTAACTATCAGGTATGTTGTAGCTATGAGGTATATCGTAACTATGAGGTATGTTGTAACTATGAGGTATATTGTAACTGTGAGGTATATTGTAACTATGAGGTATATTGTAAATATGAGGTATATTCTAACTATGAGGTATATTCTAACTATGAGGTATATTGTAACTATAAGATATATTATAACTATGAGGTATATTGTAACTGTGAGGTATATTGCAACTATGAGGTATATTGTAACTATGTTGTATATTGTAATTATGAAGTGTATGTAACTATGAGGTATACTGTCATTCTGAGGCATATTGTAGCTATGATGTATATTGAAACTATGAGGTGTACTGTAACTTTAATGTATATTGTAACATTTAGATATATTGTAGCTATAAGGTTTATTGTAACTTTGTATATTTTTGCTATAAGGTATTCGATTTCATTTTGATGCACATTGTAGCTATGAGGTATACTTTTACATTTAAGTATATTGCAACTTTGAGGACTATTGTAACGCTGAGGTATAATGCAGTTATGTATATTGTAACACTGAAGTATATTGTGGCTATGAGGTATATATATATGTATGTCTCTCCCACCACCCCCCCCCCCCCTCCCCCCTCTCACTCTATATATTGCATCTTTGTGATATACACTGTATTGTAATTTTGATGAATATTGTAACTAAGAAATATTTTGCAACTATCAGTTATACTGAAACAATGGGGTACGCTGTCACTATGTGGTATATTGTAACTTTAATGAATATTGCAACCAAGATGTACATTATAACTTAGAGGTGTATTATAACTGTGATTTAGATTGTAACTGCGAGGTATATTTTAAGTACGAGGTATACTGTAGCTATGAAAAGTATTTTTACTGTGTGACATATTGTAACTTTGGCATATATTCCATGAGGTGCATTTAACTATGAGGTTAACTATACAATGTTTTGTAACGTTTAAATATATTAAAACTGAGAGGTACGTTCTAACTGTGAGGCAAATTGTAAAAGTGTAGTAAATAGGAAATATTACATGTATTATAACTATGAGATACATTGTAACTAGGAAGTATAGTGCAACGTTAATATATATGGTAATTATGGGGAATATTGCAAATGAGATATTACGTATATAAAGAGGTATATTGTAACTATGAGATGTACTGTAACCATAAGAAATATTGTAACTATCAGATATCTTTAAAGATTATTGTAACAATGAAATGTATTGTAACTGTAGCCAATATTGTAATTATCAGGTATATTGTAACAACGATGTGTATATATTGTTCTTATGAGGAATATTGTAACTCTATGATATGTGTAACTAGGAGGGATATTGTAAATATGAGCCACTTTATATATATGTGGTATATTGTAATTATAGGATATATTATAACTGCAACAAACATTGTTAGTATGTGTAATTTTGTGATTTACTATAATTTTGAGATATATTGTGTGAAATATAATGTAATATTGAGGTATATTGTAACTATCAGTTGTATTGTAAGTATGGTATATTGTAACTATAATGAATATTATAAATATATGACATACTGTAACTAGAGTTAGATGTAACTTTGAGGCATATTGCAATGTGAGTTATATTGTAAGTGTGAGATATATTATATTTTGAGCTATAATGTAACTATGAGGTATTTTGTAACAATACAGCATATTGTAAATGTGGAATATATTGTAAATATGAGGTATATTGTAACTTTAATGTAAACTCTAATTATTAGGCATAGTATAACTTTGAATAATATTCTAACTCTGCGGTGTATTGTAACTATGCAGTATATTGTAATTATGAGGCATATTGTAACAGTGAGGTATATTGTAATTTCAATGTATACTGTAATTATGAGGCATATTATAACTTTGAATTTTATTGTAACTATGAGTTATATTATAAATACGAGGTATACTGTAACTATGAGGTATGTCGTAAGTTAGAGGTATATTGTAACTATGAGGCATACAGTAAATACGAGGTAAATAGTAAGTGTGTTTTCGTTTTGAACTCGAGCCTATTCCACGCAAGACTGATTTTTGCGCATGGGCTAGCTTTCCCCATTATCAGTGTCCTTTCCTATAAGGCGAACCCACTCCGACTTCTGAGGTACTTGTAATTTACACCCCGAGTCAAGGACCAGAAGTCAACATTTTATTCCACCTAATTGGTAGAGAAATTAGACGTAGACAGTTAACATTGTTTGGACATGTTATGAGAAGAAATGGATTGGAGAACTTAGTGAAAACTGGTAAGATCGAAGGGAACAAACCAAGAGCAAGACCGAGAGGAAAATACCTGGATGGCTTGGCCACATGGCATGGACGAGACAGGAACACTGAGCTGATCCATGACTCTGGTGATCGAGTGAAATGGCGAATCATGACCGCCCACGCTTTCCGGCATGACACATGATTGATTGAATTAGAGGGATTGAATCCGCTACCTTGACATCAGCAAACATGAAGTCTAAGAGCAAGTGATCTGGTCTATTCGGCCATGCTGACCTACTAACATAAGTTTGGAGTATATTGTGACTGTAAGACGTAGTATAACTATAAGGTATATTGTAACTATAAGATTTAGTATAACTATAAGGTATATTGTAACTATAAGATTTAGTATAACTATAAGGTATATTGTAACTATAAGATTTAGTATAACTATAAGGTATATTGTAACTAGAAGATTTAGTATAACTATAAGGTATATTGTAACTATAAGATTTAGTATAACTATAAGGTATATTGTGACTGTAAGACGTAGTATAACTATAAGGTATATTGTAACTATAAGATTTAGTATAACTATAAGGTGTATTGTAACTATAAGATTTAGTATAACTATAAGGTATATTGTGACTGTAAGACGTAGTATAACTATAAGGTATATTGTAACTATAAGATTTAGTATAACTATAAGGTATATTGTAACTATAAGATTTAGTATAACTATAAGGTATATTGTAACTATAAGATTTAGTATAACTATAAGGTATATTGTAACTATAAGATTTAGTATAACTATAAGGTATATTGTAACTATAAGATTTAGTATAACTATAAGGTATATTGTAACTATAAGATTTAGTATAACTATAAGGTATATTGTAACTATAAGATTTAGTATAACTATAAGGTATATTGTAACTATAAGATTTAGTATAACTACAAGGTGTATTGTAACTATAAGATTTAGTATAACTACAAAGTATATTGTAACTATAAGATTTAGTATAACTACAAAGTATATTGTAACTATAAGATTTAGTATGACTACAAGGTGTATTGTAACTATAAGATTTAGTATAACTACAAGGTGTATTGTAACTATAAGATTTAGTATAACTATAATGTGTATTGTAATTGTAAGTTTTAGTATAAATATAATGTGTATTGTAATTGTAAGATTTAGTATAAATATAATGTGTATTGTAATTGTAAGATTTAGTATAAATATAATGTGTATTGTAATTGTAAGATTTAGTATTACTATAAGGTGTATTGTAACTATAAGATTTAGTATAACTATAATGTGTATTGTAATTGTAAGATTTAGTATAAATATAATGTGTATTGTACTTGTACGATTTAGTATAAATATAATGTGTATTGTAATTGTAAGATTTAGTATAAATATAATGTGTATTGTAATTGTAAGATTTAGTATAAATATAATGTGTATTGTAATTGTAAGATTTAGTATTACTATAAGGTGTATTGTAACTATAAGATTTAGTATAACTATAATGTGTATTGTAATTGTAAGTTTTAGTATAAATATAATGTGTATTGTAATTGTAAGATTTAGTATAAATATAATGTGTATTGTAATTGTAAGATTTAGTATAAATATAATGTGTATTGTAATTGTAAGATTTAGTATTACTATAAGGTGTATTGTAACTATAAGATTTAGTATAACTATAATGTGTATTGTAATTGTAAGATTTAGTATAAATATAATGTGTATTGTACTTGTACGATTTAGTATAAATATAATGTGTGTTGTAATTGTAAGATTTAGTATAAATATAATGTGTATTGTAATTGTAAGTTTTAGTATAAATATAATGTGTATTGTAATTGTAAGATTTAGTATAAATATAATGTGTATTGTAATTGTAAGATTTAGTATAAATATAATGTGTATTGTAATTGTAAGATTTAGTATAACTATAAGGTGTATTGTAACTATAAGATTTAGTATAATTATGTGTATTGTAATTGTAAGATTTAGTATAAATATAATGTGTATTGTAATTGTACGATTTAGTATAAATATAATGTATATTGTTATTGTAAGATTTAGTATAACTATAATGTGTATTGTAATTGTAAGATTTAGTATAAATATAATGTGTATTGTAACTATAAGATTTAGTATAACTATAATGTGTATTGTAATTGTAAGATTTAGTATAACTATAATGTGTATTGTACTTGTAAGATTTAGTATAAATATAATGTGTATTGTAATTGTAAGATTTAGTATAAATATAATGTGTATTGTAATTGTAAGATTTAGTATAACTGTAAGGTGTATTGTAACTATAAGATATAGTATGACTATAAGTCATTTTGTGACTATAATTAATATTGTAATACTATACTACAAGGTGCACTATAATTATAAAATTTAGTATAACTACAAGGTGTATTTTAACCGTAGGATGTATTATAATTATGGGTGTATTGTAATTGAAAGACTTAGTATAACTATAAGGTTTATTGTAACTATAAGATTTAGAATGACTATAAGGTATGTTGTGACTATAAGGTGTATTTTAATACTATACTATAAGGTGTATTTTAATACTATACTATAAGGTGTATTGTAACTATTAGCTTGTATATTGCAACTAAAAGCTGTATGTACTGTCATCATCATCATCATCCAGTACTTTGCTGGCTGGCGTGGGCGATCATGGCTATCTACAAATTACGATCTCCGACGTCATGGATCAGTTCATATGTTAACTCCCTTGCATGCCATGACACAAGACTGTCAAGGATCTCCTCACGCTGTCTTCCTCTATCTCTCACTGGTCCATTCGGCCATGACGTGTGAGGATGTATGTATGATGTGTGTGTGGGGGATGTGTGTGTGGAGAATGTTTGTGTGGGAGATGTGTATGTGGGGGTGTGTGTAGGGGTGTGTGGGGAATGTGTGTGTGTGGATGGGGATGTGTGTATGGGTGGGGATGTGTATGTGGGTGGGAAGATGTGGGTGGGTGGGTGGGTGGGTGGGTGGGTGGGTAGGGGATGTTTCCATTCAACATCAGGAAAAAACTTATTGAATTGTATAGCTATTTTTTACTTTACACAATGTATATGTATAACCCCCCCCCCCCCCCCCCCCCCCCCCCCCCCACCACCACCACCACCCTCCCAATTTTTCTCATTTTTTCTTAATTTTTGAGAGGATTCTCACGATAATCGTTAGTGTACGTATGTGTAAAGTGTGGAATTTGTTAATATTAGTTTCAGTGATTATGTGAGCCGGCATGTTTGTGTCTAAATGTTTGTGTGTGTTTATGTGTGTGTGTGTGGGTGGTGTGTGGAAGTGGGTGGAGATGGGTGTGTCGGTGTAAATGTGTATGTGTGTGTATGCGTGAGAGTGATTGAGTGAGAGTGAGTGAACGAGTGAGAACATGAGTGAGTGTGTGTGTGTGTATGTGTGTATGTCAGTCTGCCTGTCTGTGTGGGAGTGAGTGAGTGAGTGAGAGAGGGTGATAAAGTGAGCGAGTGAGTAAGAGAGAGAGAATGAGTGAGAGAGAGAATTAGTGAGTATGCGTGTGTATGAGTGAGAGAGAGAATGAGTGTGTAACAGAGAGGGTGAGTGGGTGAATAAGAGGGTGAGTTAGAGAGTTAGTGTGAGAGAGACTGAGTGAGTGAGAGAGTGAGCGAGAGAGTCTGAGTGAGAGAGTGAATGAGTGTGTGTGTTTATCTGCTTGTCTGTGTGTGTGAGTGAGAGAGTGAGTGAGTGCGATTTAGAGAGTGAATGAGTTAGTGTGAGTGAGAGAGAGAGTGAGCGAGTGAGTGTGAGTATGAGATAGAGTGTGAGCTAGGGAGTGAGATAGTGAGTGAGTGAATGTGTGAGTCTGTGTGTAAGAGAGAAAGTGAGAGAGTGAGTGAGAGAGTGAGTGAGTGTATGTGTGATTCTGAGAGAGAGAGAGAGAGTAAGAGAGTAAGAGAGAGTGAGTATAAGAGAGTGAGTGAGTGTTGGTGGGAGAGAGTGAGAGAGAGAGAGACAACGAGAGAGTTAGTGTGTTTTTTCGTGTGTGTGGAAGAAAACAAAGAAAGAGAGATAGAGAGCCTTGATAGCATGTATGTCATGTGACGTGCTATTCCATATTGTTGTCTGTATTCTCATCTTTCATATTATAATTGTTTACTGCCACTTCATTTTCTAACATGTATTTATGATAACTTGTGCTTATTTCATCATGTCAAGTTTAGGAATTAACTTATTGAATCGCACCATTACTTTCTTTTGTTACGTTACACAATGTATTGTGTAATTATTTTCTCAATTTATATTTCCATTTTTGTGAGAATGTTCACGATAATCTTTAGAGTGTGTGTGTATGTAAAGTGTGGGAGTTTGTTCGTATTAGTGTTTCAGTGATTATGTGAGGCAGCACATGTGTCTAGATGTGAGGATGTGTGTGTGTGTGTGTGTGTGTGTGTGTGTATGGGGGAGGGTTGTGTGTGATGGGATTTGTGTTTGGGGGGTGTGTGTGTGCGTGGGGGGATGTGTGTGTGCGTGTGTGGGGTGTACGTGTGGGGGGGGGGGGAGTGTGCGTGTATATGTGTATATGTATATGTGTGTGTGTGTATTGTGACTACTAGGCCAACAGTCTAATATTACCCTATGGAATGTGTGTATGTGTGTCTACATGTGTGTATGTGAGTGTGTGTATAACGTGACTACTAGGCCTACAATATAAGGTGTGCGTGTATGTATATGTGTGTGTATGTGTGTGTATGTGTGTATGCATGTGTATGCGTGTATGTATGTGTGTGTATGTGTATGTGTGTGTGTGTGTCTTGTGACTACTAGCACAACAGTCTAATATTACCCTCTTGTGTGTGTGTGTGTGTGTGTGTGTGTGTGTGTGTGTGCGTGTGTGTGTGTATTGTGACTACCAGGCCAACAATCTAATATTACCATATGGTGTGAATCTGTGTTATGATTATGCGATCAAGCAATTTATTATTATTCTAGGGCCTGTATGTGTGTTGTAACAATGAGGCCAACACAAAGCTATCAGCGAAGCCCATAGAAAAATCTATTATTACCCAATGGTGTGAATGTCTGTTGTGACTATGAGGTCAGCATTATATTAACCTATGGTGTGAATGTCTGTTGTGACTATGAGGTCAGCATTATATTAACCTAATGTGTGAATGTCTGTTGTGACTATGACGGTCAACATTATATTAACCTATGGTGTGAATGTCTGTTGTGACTATGAGGTCAATATTATATTAACCTATGGTGTGAATGTCTGTTGTGACTATGAGGTCAACATTATATTAACCTATGGTGTGAATGTCTGTTGTGACTATGAGGTCAACATTATATTAACCTAATGTGTGAATGTCTGTTGTGACTATGAGGTCAACATTATATTAACCTAATGTGTGAATGTCTGTTGTGACTATGAGGTCAACATTATATGAACCTATGGTGTGAATGTCTGTTGTGACTATGAGGTCAACATTATATTAACCTATGGTGTGAATGTCTGTTGTGACTATGAGGTCAACATTATATTAACCTATGGTGTATCGTATGTAGGACATCTTGCTTATGGCCGAGAAGTTTTCCGGAAGCTTGTTATGGGAGCGATGTTCTGCAAAGGACATGCCACTGGATGAATGAATGAATGAATGAATGAATGAATGAATGGTGTAAATGTGTGCTTTGACTATGTGGCCAACATAATATTATCATATAATGTGCTTGAGTCGTGACTATGAAGTCAACATTATAATACCATATAGAGTGAATATGTGTTGTGACTATGAGGTCAACATTTTATTATTACCATATAGAGTGAATATGTGTTGTGACTATGAGGTCAACGCTCTATTATTACCATATAGAGTGAATATGTGTTGTGACTATGAAGTCAACATTTTATTATTACCATATAGAGTGAATATGTGTTGTGACTATGAGGTCAACGCTCTATTATTACCATATAGAGTGAATATGTGTTGTGACTATGAAGTCAACATTTTATTATTACCATATAGAGTGAATATGTGTTGTGACTATGAAGTCAACATTATAATACCATATAGTGTGAATGTGTTTTGACTATGAGGTCAACATTTTATTATTACCATATAGAGTGAATATGTGTTGTGACAATGATGTCAACACTCTATTTATTACTCTATGGTGTGAATGTATTATGAGTAAAACGTCAACATTCTGTTATTACCAGGAGTGAATGTATGATGTGATTATAAGGTCATATATAACCCAACGGTGTGAATGTGTGTTGTGACGATCGTGTTATCAGTTTATTATCCTTTCGTGTGAGTGTGTGATTTAACAACGACTATAACACTCTTTTGTTACCCTATGGTCAGTACGTGTGTTGCGGCCATGAGACCAGCAATCTATTATTACCCAATGTTGTGTTTGTGTGTTTTGACTATGAGATCAACAAACTCTTACTACACTGCGATGCCAATGTGTGCTGTGACTATAAAGTTAACAGTCTATTATTACATTATACGAGTATGCATGTTGTGACTATAAAGTTAACGACCTATTATTATATTATACTTGTATGTTTATTGCGACTATAAGGTCAATGATCTAGTATTACATCATATATATATATATATATATATATATATATATATATATATATATATATATGTGTGTGTGTGTGTGTGTGTGTGTGTGTGTGTGTGTGTGTGTGTGTGTGTGTTGAGATTATAAGGTCAATAATCTAGCATTACATTATGATGTTATATGTTTATATTGTGACTATGTAGTCAGAAATATATTATTACAATAATATGTGTTGTAACTATTAGGTCAAATATTGTAAATTACAATATGGTGTGTGTGTGTGTGTGTGTGTGTGTGTGTGTGTGTGTGTATTGTTACCATGAGGTATTACATATTACAGTGTATATGTGTGTGTTGTGACTATGAGATCAACAATCTATTACTCTATGGTGTGATTGTGTTATGACTGTAAGGCCAACATAAAGCTATCAGTAAAATTCACTGGACAATCTGTTACCCTATTGTGTGTGTTGTGTGTGTGTGTGTGTGTTGTGTATTGTGACAACGATGTCAACATTCTATTACCCTATTGTGTGTGTGTGTGTGTGTGTGTGTGTTGTGACTACAATGTCGACATTCTATTACCCTATTGTGTGTGTGTGTGTGTGTGTGTGTGTGTGTGTGTGTGTGTGTATTGTGACTACGATGTCGACATTCTACTACCATATTGTGTGTGTTGTGTGTGTGTGTGTATTGTGACTACGATGTCGACATTCTATTACCATATTGTGTGTGTTGTGTGTGTGTGTGTATTGTGACTACGATATCGACATTCTATTACCATATTGTGTGTGTGTGTGTGTGTGTGTGTGTGTGTGTATTGTGACTACGATATCGACATTCTATTACCATATTGTGTGTGTGTGTGTGTGTGTGTGTGTGTGTGTGTGTGTGTATTGTGACTACGATATCGACATTCTATTACCATATTGTGTGTGTGTGTGTGTGTGTGTGTGTATTGTGACTACGATATCGACATTCTATTACCATATTGTGTGTGTGTGTGTTGTGTGTGTGTGTGTATTGTGACTACGATATCGACATTCTATTACCATATTGTGTGTGTGTGTGTGTGTGTGTGTGTATTGTGACTACGATGTCGACATTCTATTACCATATTGTGTGTGTTGTGTGTGTGTGTGTGTGTTGTGTATTGTGACAACGATGTCAACATTCTATTACCCTATTGTGTGTGTGTGTGTGTGTGTGTGTGTGTTGTGACTACAATGTCGACATTCTATTACCCTATTGTGTGTGTGTGTATTGTGACTACGATGTCGACATTCTACTACCATATTGTGTGTGTTGTGTGTGTGTGTGTATTGTAACTACGATGTCGACATTCTATTACCATATTGTGTGTGTTGTGTGTGTGTGTGTGTGTATTGTGACTACGATATCGACATTCTATTACCATATTGTGTGTGTGTGTGTGTGTGTGTGTGTGTATTGTGACTACGATATCGACATTCTATTACCATATTGTGTGTGTGTGTGTGTGTGTGTGTGTGTGTATTGTGACTACGATATCGACATTCTATTACCATATTGTGTGTGTGTGTGTGTGTGTGTGTGTATTGTGACTACGATATCGACATTCTATTACCATATTTTGTGTGTGTGTGTGTGTTGTGTGTGTGTGTGTATTGTGACTACGATATCGACATTCTATTACCATATTGTGTGTGTGTGTGTGTGTGTGTGTGTGTGTATTGTGACTACGATGTCGACATTCTATTACCATATTGTGTGTGTGTTGTGTGTGTGTGTGTGTGTGTGTGTGTATTGTGACTACGATGTCGACATTCTATTACCATATTGTGTGTGTGTGTGTGTGTGTGTGTGTGTGTGTGTGTGTGTGTATTGTGACTACAATGTCGACATTCTATTACCATATTGTGTGTGTTGTGTGTGTGTGTGTGTGTGTGTATTGTGACTACGATGTCGACATTCTATTACCATATTGTGTTTGTGTGTGTGTGTGTGTTGTGTGTGTGTGTGTTGCGTGTGTGTGTGTGTGTTTGTGTGTGTTGCGACTACGAGGTCAACAATCTATTACCCTATGGTGTGAATATGTGTTGCGACTATGTGATCAACAATCTATTACCCTATGGTGTGATTATGTGATCAATATGAAGCCATCAGTGAATGTGTGCTGTGACTTTCATGTACGAGTAAATAAATGCGAGATATATTCAGGACAGATGTCAACTTTAAGAGCAAGGATATCGTGCTTTCCTTTTATGCACACTTTAGACTTTTCTGGGAATACCCAATGTCGTGTGCTTGGTTTTATAATTCTATGATAACGGTTTTTGAATTCTATGATAACGGTTACGATATCTATCGCTATGACTAGTTTGTTTTTGTTACAGTATAAAATTAGTTTCAAGATCATGAAGACCGTTCCAATTATTACAAGCTTTTAATGTTTCTTATACCGTAAATATAACAGAAATGCATTATACACTTATCTGTATATACATGAAAATAATATTTCTAAGAGATGTAACAGAATAATAATATCAATTTAATTTGTTGTTGTTGTTGTTGTTTTTAAAATTGGAAACTACAGCTTTGAATAAATTAATTTTATGTAACTACAGATGTTACACATTTCGTCGATTGATCTAAATCAAGAAATAATATTTTTGTCCTCTTTTATCATATATCCGTCTCTGTGAGTTTAATTGGATGCTATGTCTGGGAATTTTAACTATTTTTCTTTTACATGAATGAAAGGTTATAGCTGGTTACATTAAGATTACAGCAGAAAAAACTCAGTGTTACGTTTTCAGAATCGAATATAGGCCTAATTAGGGGTAAAAGCTGAAATACTCAATGTTACGTTTTAAGAATCGAATATATTAGAGGTAAAAGCTGAAATACTCAGTGTTACAAATTCTGTATACACATATCTCTAATCTTACAGAACATATAGAAGCCATATATATGTACATTATTTCAGTACTGCATTTTACAATTGCAGTAACTATCAACGCTGAAAAGGAAAGTTCTTTGTTGGATTATTTCCCGTGAATGTGACATGAAGGAGAGTCTAAGGCTAGACAGCAGGGAGACAGAGACATCGAGAAAGACACAGAGAGTGAGAGTGAGAGAGAGAGAGAGAAAGTAGAGAGTACATAAGCCATACCTCACATTGTGGACGAGGGAGGAAAAACGAGATTGTATAGCTGGTGTGACCAAGCATAAAAGCAGTTTTCAATGTGGATTAGAATCAAGCAAATAAAACAAACATAGCCAAACTGAATAGGAAATAATGCGATTAGCAATCTGAGCAAATGAATAAAACGGGCAAATAATAATTGATAAGCACTTCTGCTGCCCAAGCAATATTATTCTCTTTAACCGCCTAAACAGCTGTAAGAGCACATATAGAAAGTGGCAAGCTCAAAACATGTTATTACAAAATATTTTAAAAAAATTACAGAGGTTTATTTTCATTGGTTTTGAATGCTTATTTTTGAGTGGTAAAAAGTGATATTCATTTTACTCTATAACTAAAAATTATTATAAAAAAAAAAACGCTTGCTACATTTAATTCATTGCATTTCTCACTGTTTATTTCGTATATATTTACTGTAAAAATCGTAGCTGTCAGTGACAGCTTGGGCAGCATCGTGTTTTCAATTTACTAGTGTTACTGCTTTGTCAAGCATGTAAAAAAAAAACTAAAATCAAACGTGATACAAAATAAATACATAGGCGGGGAAAAACATGTGAAGTGACTGCAAAAATAGCTTGCAGAGAACGAGCAACATATAATCCCTCAGTCCACGGTACAAGCAAGACACATCTTGGAAATGAAACATTCACTTAAACAACAAAAAGCTCACGGAAGTCTTCACAAATGACCATATATGTGTACACAACAGTATTGGCTACAATCAACAATAATAGCACAGTACAGAGAGACGAGTGTGTATACTTGAAGCACCAAGTGAGATTAATGGATTGCTCATAGATTCATTCTTTCTTTCTTTCTTTCTTTCTTTCCTTTTTCCTGTCTGTCTGTCTGTCTGTCTGTCTGTCTGTCTGTCTGTGTGTGTGTCTGTCTGTCTGTCTGTCTGTCTGTCGTATTTCTGTACTTATGCAACTTGCTAATATGCGTCTTTTTCTGTGGCTATATCACTTGCTATGGAGCATATATGTTTGTGGTTATGTGTCTTTCTATGGACCATCTATTTCTGTGGTTAGGAGACTTTCTGTGGGGCATCTATTTCTCTAGTTATGTGCCTTTCTACAGAGCATCTATTTCTGTTACCCAGAGACCAGGAGAAATGTTATTACTAGAAGTCCACGTGAACAAACCCCGGCCCTCACCGGGGCTTGAACCAGGGATATCCAGTACTCGAGGCGGACACCATACCCCGAGACCACTCAACCCCCACTCAGCATTCAGCATATGCTGCTAGACACATATACAGGGTGTATTTTTTAATGACTGTGCAGTTTTTGAAAATATTGCCGGTCCAAGATTTGTATTCACCCTCTGTAAAGTTCATGCAACATAATAGGTATATACAAAACTTGGACCGGCAATATTTGCGCAGTCATTAAAAATACACTCTGTAATTATAGACCACTCGGCACTTGGTTAGGTGATAATCAGTTTCACGACGGCCACGTTTACTTCCTAAGAGATTTCCTGGTACCCAATTTGGCTGAGTCGACCTAGGAGCCCAGATCAATTATCAACATCTGCCCGGATTCGAATCTGAACCCAGCGTCACTGGAACGGCAGGCGTGACGGCGACACACACTGTTATATGAACAGGAACAACAGGCGCTCACACATTTGAAACGCCGTGATGATATTGTTATCAAGCCTGCCGACAAGGAAGGAGCATTAGTGGTTTGGAGAAAGGACTTGTATATACAGGAAGGCAACAAACAACTGGGGGATGCCACTTCTTACAGACCACGGACAGAAGACTGGACGGTCATTAACAACACCGAAGTCAAGAGTGTGACGAATGTTATCATCAGACAAGGCCTCCTGCCTAGCTCCGCCACGTCGCTGATCATTCATGATAGTTGCTTGGGCAAACCCACCTTGTACATGCTGCCCAAGACACACAAGCTAGGGAACCCAGGCAGACCCATCGTCTCGGCCTGCTCTTGTCCTACTGAACTGATTTCAGAGTTCCTTGACAGCATATTTCAGCCGTTGGTTGCTAGCCTCCCCTCATATATCAAAGACACCAACCACGCTATCTCCATCTTTGATTCCATCAGCTTCACCACCCCTTCTCAGCGCCACATCTTTACTTTAGATGTGACTTCACTCTATACATCTATTCCCCACTCTGACGGCCTTAAAGCCTTGGAATTCTTTTTAGACAAAAGACACGGCCCCACCATAGCCATCGGACCATTGTTGCGTCTGGCAGAGTTAGTCCTTAACCTAAATTCATTTGAGTTTAATGGGGATTATTTCGACCAGATTAGAGGGGTGGCCATGGGCACTAAGATGGGTCCGAGTTATGCCTGTCTGGGCATGGTCTATCTTGAACACTAGGTATGGGGTCAATACACTGGCAGGCTCCCGGGGCTCTATAGGAGATGTATCGATGACTGTTTTGGTGTTTCAGACATTCCATTGTCTGATCTCCAGGACTTCATTGCCTTTTTCTATAACTTTCATCCTAGCATCAGACTCACCTATTTCGTCGTCGGCTGTTAATTTCTTAGACATAACAGTTTCCTTAGGTTCTTCTGGCCTATGCACGACGGTTTACAATAAACCGACTGACTCACATGCATTCCTTCTCTATACTTTCTCCCTCTTGCTAGGATTCCACTCCTCTCTCTCAACTGTTACGTCTCCGATGGTTTTGTCATGATAATAACGACTTCCGTCAAAAAGCCCACGAAATGTTGGATTTCTTCCGTCTTCGAGGCTACCCTGAGAATGTTCTGTCTGCAGCTCTTCACCGCTGCCAGTCTATTAGTCGTGCCGAGGCTCTCTCTTCCAGGCCGAAACCACGTAATAATAGACCTATTCTCTCACTTGTAATCAGATTGCTACTGGTACTATTGGGGTTGGAACTCTTCGCTGGTTTCTGAGGATGGAGACGGAGCGCTTATGGGAATGCCCCGAATGCTGTGATGTCGGTTCCTAAATCAATCAAACAATCAATCAATCTCACTTACCTACCATCCTCATAATATTGCTGCCAAGAATATTCTCATGAGGCATCTACCCGTCCTCCAGGCAGACCAGGTCACTCGCGATGTCTTCTCAGAAGCCCCACTTGTGGCATACTGGCGGGATCGTAACCTTAGGGATGTGCTGGTCCATAACACTCTATCACAATCCCATCAGTCTCTTCCTGGCACGACTGTATGTCTTCGATCTCGTTGTAAGACTTGTCCATATGTCCTTCAAACCACAAGTCTGACTTTCCCTAAGACTACTTTCCACGTCCGAGAGGGTTTCTCATGTACGAGTCGCAACGTTATCTATGCGATCATCTGCACACGTTGCGACATGAGGTATCTTGGGGATACAGGCGGACAGATTTAGACAACATTTATCCGATATCTACAGTGGTGCCCAGAAACCGGTACCTCTACACTTCAACAGTTCCGACCACTGTGGGGTTGCCGACATACGTGTTACGGCGATAAAATCGTGCATATCTCACGAACGCAATCGCAAGACATTGGAAAACCGTCTTATCTTCCAGTTGGGTTCACTCTCCCCTCACGGCCTCAATGTCCAACACAGTTTTATGTTAGTCCCTAACGCCCCTTGTCCCCCCCCCCCCCATCCCTGTAGTAGTATAGTCCAGTTACAAGCCAGTTGCATGTCCTTTACAGGACGTAGTAGTCAACACCAGCATTATCTCTGCCTTCTGTGACTTCCTGGTTGGTTTGCGTGGGGTCGCTTCTCATTGCGTTCTGAACAATCGTCACTTGTGCTATTTTATGATAGCAAACGCTTGTTGGTCTGCATCCATATTGCCCACAGCAGCGTTTTGAACTTGGCGTGCGGAATTGCGAACTGCATCCGTTACATCGTCCCAGAGTTAGCTACAGTGCTCTACATATCCATATTTTCCCATTCGCTCTCCTGGGCACACCCCAATCCCCCTAGCGCGGGTTCCCTCACCGGTTAACTTAGCCAATCACCGAGTTTCTAGTTGTACTGACCTTTAGTCAGTTGATCCCGTTAACCACGACATCCATTTTATTCCATCCATGAATAGCCGTTCAAGCTAGGACACAGATAAGTGAAATTTATACTTTCATGTAGTGTCGTTCCTGTATTTGTTAATGTATTATTGTTTGTTTGCTCTATGCTGATGAAGGCTTTGGCCGCAACGTCCATTGTTTTTTGTAGTCGTGCTTTGGTAAAGCTCTCAATCTACTTCTCGTTTTTCAGTGATTCATTCATCTGTTATATGTCCAGTGCATAAAACTAATTCCTAGTTAGTCTATGATTATCCTGCTGCATTATGCATAGCATACCTATGCGGGCTGTTGGTTTGTCGAGACTCCTGTCTGGTCCACTTTTCACATGGGGCAGTGAGGAGCGTTTTGTGTAATATTCACTGGCACAGGAACGGAGCATAATGGGGCGACCCTTTGCCGTGAAGTTGGAGCCGCGACTGTCTAACTATTCTTATCATTTGGCATGAGTGTGTGTTGTTGCTGTTGTTGTTGTTGTTGTTGTTGTTGTTATTGTGTGTGTGTATGTGTGTGATACGAGGTCAGAAATCTATTATTACTCTTTGGTGTGAATGTGTGTGTTGTGAATAGGAGATCAGTAATCTCTTGCCCTGTGATATGAATGTGTGTGTGACAATGATGTCAACAGTCTGTTTAGTCTATGGTGTGAACGCCTGTGATCACTATGAGATCAATAATCTATTATTACTCTATGATGTGAATGTGTGTTGTGACTATGAGGTCAATAATCTATTATTATCGTGCGGTCTGAATATGTGTTGTGACAGTTAGATTAAAAATCTACTACAAAAATACATTATTACCGTGTGGTGTGTATGAGTGTTGTCACTATGAATTTACATCGAATCTATCAAAAGACGCTTCTGAAAGTGAGACGACTTTTCACAGGGCTGTGCTTTATAGGGACTGGAAAAATAGCAACAAGGATATGAATAGACGAAATTGCATACAAGAGTGGTAGAAATAGATCAGATTGGCCAATAGTGCCGTAATTATAGATTCTGCTCGTTGAAAGTACCGTAAGTATATTGGATAGAATACCGTACTGATACACATGATTAGTTAAATGTAAACATTACTAAAGATTGGTCAAAAAGTGTCGCAACAATATGTGATATTGGCTAAAAGTGTAGTAACGATAGATACGATTAGCTAAAAGTGTAGTAACGACAGATAAGAATGGCTAAAAGTGTCGCAATGTAATGGTAGATACGATTAGCTAAAAGCGAAGTAGGGATAGATGATTTTCTATAACATTGTTGAAACTTTGATAATTTGTAGTCCCTATTATATTATAAAAATAGTGATAGAGATATTTACACAGAGAGTGTTTGCAACGTATAACTTTATGCTTACTAGCAGAGGGAACGCATGTAATATCGATTTCTTGTTTCTAAGAAATCTTAAAAATTAGTAACATAAATAATATTCTACAATTCCAGTTTTGGTAGGGAGTCGCGGTACTTCAGTACTGCTTTGGCTAGTAAGCTTGCCCACAAATATCATTTGTTCAAATCCTCATAAAGTTATGATTGTTTTTCATATTGACCTAGATTCCCAGATCGACCTACAATCATCATCACCACGAGGATAAACGCGGTCGGTCAGGGCTCGCCAACTCACGCGATCACCAGAGTCTTAAATCAGTTCGGTGCTTTTGTCCCTATATCGCCATGTGGCCAAGTCATCTAGGCATGTATCTATTTGCCTTTCTCTTGCTCTTGTCCATCAAGTTTGCTAGTTACCACTAATTTTTCAAGTCGATTTCTCCTCATAACGTACCCAGTAAAAATCATAATTGTCAACACCTTATTTCTCTAATCAAGTTACGTTTTTCATTTATTTCTTGTACGACTTTCTCATTCATATTTTTTGTCCGTCCATGGCATTCTCTGTATTTTCCTCATTTCCATTGTCATTAGATGTGTTTTATCTCGTTTTCTTTTTTGTTCTTATTTGACACGCACATAACAGTATAAGTTCTAAATAGCACCACAACACTCTCATTCTCACTGCAATCGACAGCTGTTTATTGATGTTTGTTTTCAATCTGGCAATAGGAAATGTTCTAGGAATTAAAGTCGGCGGGGTTATATTGCACACATGGCCCACAAAGTATCGATTGATCTATCAAATATGGGGCTAGAACCATGTACCCAATGAACCACAAGGTGCGGAAACGATTATGTATTTTTTCTTAAAGATATGACAGTAGAATATGATTTTTAGTGCTTGTCTTGTACGCCATCCTTATTCTATGTATGTGCTAGCTTCATTCTATCTCTTCCTATACACATGCACACACACACACACACACACACACACACACACACACACACACACACACACACACACACACACACTCGTGCACACGGGCATACACCCCCCCCCCCCCCACACACACACACACACATACACCAGACTCTCATGTATCCACACCACACATTAACTCACACACATTCACATACACACTCGCATACAGACACCCACACCCACACCCACACTCAACCCCCTCATCCACACATTGTCCTGTAAATGTACAAGATCCCTTTCACAGTTGACCGGAAGAAGTCAAGTAAGCAGCTGATCCCCTGTCAGGTGACGTGGCCTGTGGCTATATGTCGCTAACCCCATAGTGTCAGACCAGCAGGCACCGGATGGGCGATTTCACTGTCACACTGTCCGCCTCTACTGCCGGGGAAATTTCCTGGTGCTCAATTTAGAGTTCCACACCGTAACCGATGTAAGTGAAAAGCAAAATCTTGGCCCCGGGGATTCCTACACATGATCGCCGAACCGGCGGTGTTGCGGTACGTCTAACCACAACAGCGCTACAGCCACTGTTATTTCCCACAGTAGTTAAAGATAACGAAGTGAATATACGTAGCGCGCCGCGAATAACGCCCCCCCCCCCCCCCCCCCCAGTAAGGAATGTTATTTGCAGTCGCGACTGGTCACGTGATCGGAGGGCCCTCACTGTCGTCGGAGAGTATATCCATATCTTGTGCTACTCCTCTTATCTTGTGTATGTCCCATCTGTCTGAGCTCATCTTTGATGTATCTGGGAGGGGGGGGGGGAGGGAGGGGGGACTCTTGTATCGGTATATCCGCTCTCTTAATCAGGGTAACGTACAAGAAGGATACTAACTCCGCGCTGCGAATAACGCTCAGTATTATTCGCAACGCGCTACGAATAACGCCTCCCTAAAGACAAAAGTGTCGTTCTCCCCCCCTCCCCCCCCACCCACCACCACCACCATCAATGAAAGATACCGCCGCTGAGGGCGTGCAGTCTCAGGCCTTCGCAAATTCTTGGCAAGGGAATATTGGTGCCAGATGGCCAATTGCTTTTTTTTGTTTGTTGGTGCCATCTTCCGTTGCCGTGCAATTCCAGGAACAATAAAACATTTTCTAGGTTAGACTCTATGAACCCAGTTGGGAAGAACAACCCTACCTTTGCTGGTATTGAATCTGCACCACTGTCTTGGCTGTAAGCCAGCGCGCTAGGAACTGTGCCACCACATTGCCATGTTCATGGGCCACTGACAACTGCCATATTTGAAACATTCTTCAGACACCACACACAGACACGCGCGCGCGCACACACACACACACACACACACACACACACACACACACACACACACATTCTATATGATTATTTTGCCACCTTTTTCTGAGCAAGAGGGGCGGTTGGGGGTGAGGGTGGGTGTCAGATTATATCGCAATGATTACATAATAATTAGCTTTATTCCTAGCAGTTAATGAACCAACTTACCGTTAGACCAGTCACAGAACATAGTAATGATGATGATAGTGATAGTGATAGTAGGTTGGTTAGTATTACCATGACCAACACAACGAACTCTTCACATGTAAGCCACAAAGCGAACACATAATTGTCCTCCACGAAGCGGTCCGGCATCTAGCGTTCTGGCTATGAAAAAAACAAAAAACAACAACAACAACAACAACAACAAAGCTGCCAGCGCAACCATTCTGTAGAAGTGTATAGATTTGTCCGGCTGTGGTGTTCAAGAAGCATATTACTATGAAGATTAGATCTATTCGAAATTATTTATTTCCGTTAAAAAATGCAACGTTTATTTGTTTTTCTCACATTGAAAAGACAATTTATTCTTATTAAAATGTTAAACAGTTGTTCTCTAGCAAATATTAGGCATATGTTTGAAAAAAAAAATAGGGAAAAATTTGGGCACAACAGGCAAGAAGAGCTTTCATAGCACTAGCAAATTTGTGGAAGTCACAGCACAAGTTAAACTCAGCACTAAACTTTTTAACTTTAAAATTAAAGCGGAATAGAACAGAAACACGAAGAACAACTAACAGAGTTACAAATAAAATACACACATTCACTAATATCTTGCCTTTAGGAATAAAATGGTATGACATAATCCATAATGTAGAGCTCATGGAGAGAACTAAACTAACTCCAGTGAACCAAGAGATCAGGAAAAGTCGCTGGGTGCTGGATAGGACGCACACAGAGAAGACCCCAGGACAATATAACTAGACACTCTCTTGTCTGGAACCCACACGACGAAAGAAAAAGCGAGATACCTAAAACACACTGAGAAGATAATTAAAGGCAGACGTATAGCACTAAGAAGACAGAGAGATAGATCTGCAGGAGATAGCAAAGATAGAACGGCTGGCGTGGGTTGATTGAGGACCTGTGCACCGGTGGGAAATTAAGAGCAGAAGAAAAAGAAGAAGAAGGGGAAGAACAAACATTAGGCATAAGTCTATTGTTAATCATTACTTAGGAACTGGGGGGTACGGGGTGTCAGGCATTGGTAGCACCTTTGGTAAGGATGGCTCTCATGTCCTTTCAGGACCCATCCCCCACTGGTCCAAGTCTGACACCCAGCTCGTGCCTGTGGCTCCTAGTAGCTGTCAGCATGCGACAGCGGCCACCCCCCGGGCAACAGCTGTGAGAGGCTGGCTAAACCAGGCATGGGTATCCGATTTGGTGTCAAACCAAGAGGTAAACTAGGGTATGCCTACCCAGCATGTGAAGACAGGATTCGGCAGACTGCGCGGAAGAAATCATTCCTGATTCAACGGGCAAGACGGCGTTTACCTGCAAAGCGTTGTGGAACGTAATGAGCACGGCAAGGCACGTAGAGCGCCCTGGTCATCCACTGCACCTGTATTCGTCTCCAATCGTCTCGACTTGTCTTGCCACTGGACTCAGATGGACTCAGGCGAGAGAGTGAGGTCGACGAATTGCGCAACTCTTCCTCACTTTAATCCAAGTCATCGCGCAAGTCATTCTTCATCCAACGTCACATATCACCTTCAAGCCCTGTGGCGATGGGCGAGCGGCAAAGCGGCAGGCGTGGGTACGCTGGCAGCCGTAGTCGCAGACCTGCACACAGGCGGCTCAGGCCATATGGTCGTCTTCTACTGACCGGAGCAGCAGTGGGATTCGGCAGCCCCCTGAGCGACTGAGCAGCCCTCTATAGGAACACACTGCTCATCTCCATAGCATGAGGAAGGGGCTAGAAAAGGTGCCCTAAACATTGTCTGCTTCATCACTACCTAACCAGCTAGCCGCGGTTGGTGGGTACCCTAAACTGCGGTCGACATACAAAGAAAGATAAAACAAGCAAAGCTAAAAGAGTAAACCATATTCCCTTAACAATTGGAACTTGGAATGTACGCACCCTACTTGACAGAGACGGCGCGTCAGGTCCAGAGAGACGAACAGCACTGATTGGGAGAGAGCTGGGCAGGTACAACATCGACATTGCAGCCTTGAGCGAGACACGACTTGCAGAAGAAGGCCAAATCTGTGAAATTGGTGCCGGCTACACATTTTTCTGGAGTGGAAGGAAAAGCGAGGAAAGACGCCAATCCGGTGTGGGATTTGCCATTAAGTCGGCCCTGGTCGGCAAATTAGCTGGATTTCCAAAGGCTGTAAACGACAGGCTCATGACCATGAAGTTGCCTCTGCTGAATGGAAGGAAGCACGCAACCATTGTGAGTGTCTACGCACCAACTATGACCAACGAAGATGATGTCAAGAATAAGTTCTATGAGGACCTGCACAATGTATTAACATCTGTTCCCAAAGGAGACAAACTTATACTCCTTGGGGATTTCAATGCCAGAGTAAGCACGGACACCACCTCTTGGAGTGGCATTATTGGAAAGCATGGAGTCGGAAATTGTAACACCAATGGACTCCGCCTCCTTCAGACATGTGCCGAACATGATCTCCTGATTACGAACACAATTTTCCGTCTCCCCATGAGAAATAGGACATCGTGGATGCACCCTCGCTCGAAACACTGGCACCTCATTGACTATGTAATCGTAAGGAGGAGTGACAGACAAGACGTTCGAGTGACAAAATCCATGTGTGGTGCCGAATGTTGGACAGACCATCGTCTCATTGTCTCGAAAATGAACATCCACATCAGGCCACCACGGCGTCCTCAAGGGGCAAAAATGCAAACAAAGCTAAATGTCACCCGCCTAAACAGCAAGAAAATGCAGCAGTCGTTTGAAAATATGCTGGAAGACCGCCTCAAGCCCAATGCTGAAGCAAAACAGGATACAGAAACAGAATGGAGAGCCCTAAAGGACACGATTTACAACACTGCTATGGAAATCCTGGGTCCAGCCCCCCGAAAGCATAAAGACTGGTTTGATGAAAATTCCGAAGACATCAACCAATTGCTGGCCGAGAAACATCTTCTCCTCAAGGCACATTTGAATGACCCAAAGTCAACATCAAAAAAAGATGCTTTCAAGAACATTCAGAGAGTAGTGCAGCAGAAACTTCGGCACATGCGGGACTCCTGGCTGAGCAGCAAAGCTGATGAAATTCAGGGCTTTGCTGACAGACACGATATGAAAAACTTCTACGACTCACTGAAAGCGGTCTATGGTCCTTCATCACCAGGCATAGTTCCCTCCTCAGTGCAGATGGGGGAACATTGGTCACCGATAAGAAAGAAATCCTCCAACGCTGGGCAGAGCATTTCAGCAAAATCTTAAATGCAACTTCCTTCTTCGATGATGAAACCATCAATTGCCTTCCTCAAGTTCCCACCAATGAGACTCTTGATGACCTGCCAACCATAGTGGAAATAAACAAAGCCATCCAGCAACTCTCCAGCGGCAAGGCACCTGGTCCTGACTCCATCCCAGCAGAGATATACAAGGCAGGTGGGCCGGTCCTAACAGAGCAGCTTCACCGAGTCTTCACAAACATATGGATGAACGAGACCATGCCACAAGATTTTAAGGACGCGTCAATAGTCCACCTTTACAAACGTAAAGGAAACCGCCAATCCTGTGACAACCACCGAGGCATCTCCTTGCTTTCAATTGCAGGGAAGATACTCGCCAGAATTCTTCTCAATCGCCTCACAGCCCATCTCGATCAAGGTCTTCTTCCTGAGAGTCAATGTGGCTTCAGAAAAGAACGTGGAACTGTTGACATGATTTTCGCTGCAAGGCAGCTGCAAGAGAAATGTCAGGAACAGAACTGTGAAATGTTCTCCACTTTCATTGACCTTACCAAGGCTTTTGATACAGTCAGCAGAGAAGGACTGTGGAAGATTATGGCAAAATATGGCTGTCCACGAAAGTTTGTCCAAATAGTGCGGCTATTTCATGACGGCATGCAGGCAAGAGTACAGGAAAATGGTGAGCTGTCTGAACCCTTTCCTGTCACCAATGGAGTGAAGCAAGGATGTGTCCTGGCACCAACACTGTTCAGCCTCATGTTTTCAGCCATGTTGATGAATGCCTTCGAGAACGACGACATTGGAATAGACATCAACTACCGTATGGATGGAAAGTTATTCAATCTCAGAAGGCTGAAAGCTAAAACCAAAATTAACAGTGGCACAGTCAGAGAGCTCCTGTTTGCTGATGATTGCGCTCTATACGCCAACTCAGAGGCGGACATGCAACATAACGTTTCAGCTTTCTCACATGCCTGTGCCAACTTTGGGCTCAATATCAACTTGGAGAAGACTGTAGTTATGTACCAGCCAGCTCCAGGGAATAATCACACTGTGCCGAATATCAAAGTGAATGATCATAGACTAAGTGTTGTGGACAAATTTACCTATCTTGGCAGCACCGTGTCACAAGCTGCCACAATCGATGACGAAGTGAATGCAAGAATCTCCAAGGCCAGTGCAGCCTTTGGCAGACTGTACAAGAATGTATGGGACAGAACTGGAATAAGCCTGCAAACAACGCTAAAAGTCTACAAAGCAGTTGTATTATCCACACTGCTATATGCTTGTGAAACCTGGACTGTTTATCAGCGACACGCTAGGAAATTAAACCACTTCCACACAGTCTGCCTTAGGAAGCTACTGAAGATTAAATGGCAAGACAAGATTCCAGATACTGAAGTCCTAGAAAGAGCATCCATGCCCAGTATCCACACTCTACTGATGAAGAATCAGATTCGCTGGGCTGGTCACTTGACTCGCATGCCAGATCACAGGCTCCCTAAACGAATTTTCTACAGCGAACTGCGTTGTGGTAAACGCTCCCAAGGTGGCCAGAGGAAACGTTTTAAAGACACTCTGAAAATTTCACTGAATGCTTTTGGAATTCATCATGACACCTGGGAGGCTGCAGCCAGAGACCGAAATTCGTGGCGTGCATCATTGCGCAAAGGTGCAGTTATATGTGAGGCAACCAGGACTGCAAGAGCTGTGAAGAAAAGGCAGGACAGAAAAACCACTGCAGGAAATCCTCCTCCAGAGACGTCAAGCATTCTTTGTCCACATTGTCAAAGAACATTTCGAGCCAAAATAGGCCTTATCAGCCATCTTAGAACCCACGGCTCCACACCTTCAACCCCACTGGATGAAATGAATGGTCATCATCATTCTTGATGGACAAACAACATGAACACTTAGGAACTAGATGAATGCAGGGTCTTTTAAATATGGTTACACCCTGAATGAGTTCATTGCTTGCTGGTTGTGTTAATTCTAAAGATAAATCATACACACATATCCATGTTCGTACAGCTGTGAGCTGTGTGGCTGTTATGTGCACATGTATAAGTAGATGTTCCGGACCGCTCCGTGGCGACGTATACAACCAAATAAACAACACAAACTGGGAATGAAAACTTACAGAAATTTAAAAAAAGCAACTCAAATGTAAGGCGGCTAAGGGTTCTGTGCATTTTCGTAACAGTGACATGGGATACTATGTCGAGCCAGCCCTAATGAGCACCATGAACTATTCTGGGACGAAAGGTGGCTAGCGTATTAACTGATTAAGTGCTATGGGATGATTAATCGTATTAACCGACTCCTCGTATCTACCTTGGGGAAAGAAATGTCATGTAATTGTAGTATAACATGTCTACCATATTGACAGATTTTGAGACATAACACCCCTACTTCCCAATTTCTGCCATGCATGTTTGTTTGGTCCAAACCTACGTTTTGTTTGGCACTGAATCTGCTGACCGTATGACCCATAGAATGCAATTTGATCTACATAATTTGGAGCTAGCATCATATACAAAGAATACCATGGACAGCCAGAAAGGCCAATGAACAAGTCCGTCAAGAAACAAATGAAGATCGTAAACTGATTAGAGACATTAGACGTAGACAGTCACAATTTTTTGGGCATGTTATGAGAAGAAATGATTTGGAGAACTTGGTGACAACTGGTAAGATCGAGGGAAACAGACCAAGGGGAAGACCTAGAAGCAAGTACCTGGATGGCTTGGCCCTGTGGCATGGTCGAGACAGAAACACGGAGCTGATCCACGACTATGGTGATCGAGTGAGATGGCAGAACATGACCGACCACGCTTACCGGCATGGCACATGATGGATGGGTGGATCATATACTTAATGCACCTCAAGTAAAGATCGTGGGTCCTTTACTTATTCTTTCATATAATTAGGTGAATGTTTTCTTAAAAGAAAAAAACAAACATGTAGAAACAGACAAATCCTTGTTCTAACAAATTCCGTGTCCTTTGCGGAACAGCTGAAATCACATCCAGCCCCTATTGGTTGTTTGGTGCCTGCTTGCTTGCTTAATTCAAAAACACAAATTCCAAATTCGGCCTCGTTCAACCTGCTTCTTCAGCCTTGGTTAGAGTTGAGGTCCGTGGTTTTTGTGGGTTTAATCCTGTTTTTTGTCTGTGCGCTCTTACGAGTGAGTCTTGACTCGGAAGGTTGCTTGTTCTTGATTAGACAATTTAAAGTTAAGTAGTTTCCCATTAACAGTCGATCTGGCATATGGAATACTGAAACTGCGTTTCACAATTTCCCGTCATCCGAGTCGAGGCCTCGAAATCAACTGCCGGCAAATTAGAAGCAGATCCCATTGCGTCAATGTCGATGATATGAATCGTCAGCCGTTCAGAAAACAATGACACACTACTGAATATAAAATTACCTAATATATCACAAATAGTTTACTTATGCTTCTATGGATTATCGGCCAACACAAACGTCCTGTAGAGGACATGCAATTAACTTGGTTACTTAGTTACGGTTCCAACTTCATTGCAACAATTTATCCCATAATTGCTCCGTTCCTGTGGCACCAAAAACAACACACAATGCTCCTCACTTTCCTATGTGAAAAGTGAAATATATAACAGTTCCGACAAAATCATCAGAAATCACACGCATGCATGCACAAGGCAGCAGCCAGAAAGCCATACAACAATCTGCCACTAGAACTACAGTTCATTATCGATGCAAGCAGCAGTCACTAGAAAACCTGCAGTTGCACAAGCATAGCTGCATAAGGCAAACCAGCTAGTTCAGTAACCGGCAACTCGCCATTTTTCTGAATATGCAGTTCAAAACACAAACCACCGTGGATAGAAGAAAAACCATTCAACATCAAATAAAGAGCTTAGTGTGTCGCACCAAGCACACAGTTCAATAGCTGCGTGACAGAACCATGTACTACAAGTCCAAATGAGGAAAATGCATGAACAAACCGTAGCTAGAATCAAACAACACCCCACAACCTTAAAGGATAAGCAAACAACACTCGCGGATCGCCCGCCTATCCGCCTATTGGACCAGAACTAACTGTCTATGTCTAGTCCCAGATGGATGATGCTTATTTTTCTAATCCACATTTGCCAATAAGTGTAGGTATGTAGGGTATCTACTCTCTCATTCCAGGTGTGTTGAACTAGCTGTTTAGAATCCGTGTTTGATTAGAGTAGCTTTACTGTGTTTATCCGTCGTTTTCTTGGTCTTGCCTGGTTCTACGTCCACATCTTTGTTTTATTTGGTTGTATTCTCTTATCGACTTTGTTCAGGTTTCACGTTGCCACCTTATCTGTATAACTCGTATACTGAAAACATGAGGAATGTTAAAGAAAGTTTTGACAAAGAACAATACGGTCCTTTGGTAAAGAAAACAAGAAAAAACATTTAGAAAGAATTTAACAGTGAAAAAGACTGATTATTAAGGCTAAATTTGGGGAAAATGAAATATTATGGGCGTATAAAAAGACACGAATTTCTGGAAAAGATAACTGTAGAGGAAAGTGTACCGGGGAAGTGGAGAAGATGAAGATACCAAAGTAGGCGAATTCAAGATATGATAGACATGTTGCACATGGCAGCAACAGAGGCAGGGCATCTGGATGATGACAGAGAGAAATGATCAAAAAACTGCGATAAGGGAGAAGTTCTGCTTTGGAGAAGATATTGGATATTGAATGTGTTGGATGCTGATGATGGTGGTGATGATAGTGATGATGGTGATGAAGATGGTGATGGCAGATGCTGATGGATGATGATGGTGATGATAGTGATGATGGCGATGTCAGATGCTGATGAATGATGATGGTGATGATAGTGATGATGGTGATGATAGTGATGATGGTGATGATGGTGGTGATGTCATATGCAGATGGATGATGATGGTGATGATAGTGATGATGGTGATGAAGATGGTAATGTCAGATGCTGATGGATGATGATGGTGATTATAGTGATGATGGTGATGTAATAAGCTGATGGATGATGATGGTGATGATAGTGATGATGGTGATGATAGTGATGATGGTGATGATGGTGGTGATGTCATATGCTGATGGATGATGATGGTGATGATAGTGATGATGGTGATGAAGATGGTAATGTCAGATGCTGATGGATGATGATGGTGATGATAGTGATGATGGTGATGTAATAAGCTGATGGATGATGATGGTGATGTCAGATGCTGATGGATGATGATGGTGATGATAGTGATGATGGCCGGTGCTGATGGATCTTGATCAGGATGATGTTGGGACATTTGGGGACTTCCCCAACTCATCAACTACTTTAAGCCGAGGTAAGCAAGGTTGGGAAATTTGGGGACTTCACCATCTCATCAATTACTTTAAGCTAAGGTAAGCAAGGTTGTGACATTTGGTGACTTCACCATCTCATCAACTACTTTAAGCTAAGGCAAGCGAGGTTGGGGAATTCCGGGGCTTCAGATGGACTTACATACAGAGTTACAACTAATCAACTACTTTAAGCTTAGGTAAGCACAGTTGGGAAATGTGGGGATAGTTTGGAACTGTTCAAGTATGTTATGAGACACTAGAAGTTAAGATTGTGGCGTAGTGGCTGGACTCTCGTCTGCCGGCCCGGCGATCAGGGAGGGGTTCGATCAGCAACGGGCGGAATCGAATTTCTAAAAATTCATCTGGGCTCCCATGTCGATCCAGCATACAATGGATATCGGGAAATGTCCCGGAGAGTGAAGTTGGTCGGCGAGATTCAGTCACACCATCCACCGAGTGTCGATCATCTATAATCACATGGGTCTATGCCATGAACATATTGCCGGTCCAAGTTTTGTATTTACCTATTATGTTACATTAACTTTACCTAGGTTGAATACAAAACTTGGACCGGCAATATTTTCAAACACTGCACAGTCATTAAAAATATACCCTATATATGCCAATTGCGCTTTAACAGATTGAATGCCAAACATACGAGGGGGCTTCAAATGAAAACCTTAAAAGTGTGATATAAATGACAATAACCATGCCATTGTCTTGTAAAATGTCAATATTATTGTTAAGGATGTCAAGAGTATTAAGCATGTGACATCAAGGCGCGGACTAACGGTGACTTCTAACGGACAGTTTAAATATGGCCGCACCACTTTTGACATGAACCAAAGAGGAGCAGAGTTCTGTTACCCTCTGTTTGATCAGCGAAAGGGTGAAACCTGTAGACATTCATCGGAGAATGAAGGTGCAGTATGGGGATGCATGCCAATCAATCCAGCAAGTGTATGAGTGGAGTGGGAAATTTCGACCCAAATCAAATCCAAACGACGTGGACTTCTGAGTAAAGCTGTCCTTTTGCAACATAACAATGCTCGACCCTCATACTGCCAGTGCAACAGTTGAAACCTTCGAAGCTCTCCTTTTTCAGTGTGTACCACATTCCCTGTAATCGGCTAACCTAGCCCCAAGAGATTTCCACCTGTTTGGACAACTCATAGAGTCATTGGGAGGAAAAGGGATTGCATTTGAAGCCCCCTAGCAAAAGTGAGTTTGGACTAAACATGGTGCACAATCAAATGAAACAAGTATTATAATGTAAGTTCCCATTCACTGAACATTGCAATTGTGGAAGATAACGATACAAGAAACAAATAACACCATAACCCTAGTATGGAGATATATCGTCCTTCTGTTTAAATGGGAGGTTCACGTTAGGCGATAGAATAACATTCGACACTGAATCAGTTAAAGTGTGAAAAAAGTCCCTTTAAGAGTTAAGATAAATGCTGACTACCTTGGTCTCAGTACCCAGTGTTTAAGAGTGAGATAAATGACGAATATTCTGGTCTCAGTACCCATTGTTTAAGAGTTAAGACAAATGCCGACTATCTTGGTCTCAGCACTCATTGTTTTATTAAGTATTTACTATGTCTTTTAGATAGTTATTTCTTCTTTCTCTTTACACCCCCTTCCCATTAAATCGTAGACCCTCCACCAGTTCAGGCCAAGTATCTCACACAGCTCTTGACATTGCCTCCTCTGTCAAAAACTGTCAATTACTGCCAATATAGTACCTTGCAGTGTGTGACAAGGGGGGGGGGGGGGTCTTTGAGCCTGAGGAATTAAGGCCGCCTGGCTAGTGCAGTAGCCGCGAACTGTGCAGGTTAAGATTTTCTTTTTGCCCTTGACAGAAAAAAAATCCCACACCTTATCGAGGATTCGAAGCCGGGTCTCCCGAAGAGAATCCGGCGTTCTAGCCACTCGGCTAGCCATTTGATCAGTGTATGTTTCTAATTCTCTTCTCCGTGCGTTTTATGCCATTCATTATTTCGTTTCAGGAGATGGCCTGGACAGTAGAGTCGGCCGGCGTGGTACCTTCCACATCACCCACCGAATGTTAAATGGTCTATACAAATATGGGTCAGCACCATATGTCCAGTATAACTTAAGGATAGTAGACGGGACCTGTACTTTGCTATTTCTTTTGTCACGTGGAGTCTTTTCTCAAGTCACGTCTTTTATTTCTTTCGTTCTCTGGCTTTGATCTCAAGCATAACCGTACTTATGCTACTACTTCTAATGCACTTACTGATTCTCATGTGTGGATTAGCTTAGCTTTCCCTCTTGCCAGTGTCCCTCGCCATCAAGCGAGCCCATTCCGACTTCAGAGGCACTTGTAATTTACGTCCACAAGTCAAGGACGAGAAGTCAACATTTTAATCCAAGTCATGTCTTTTAATTGTTTAGCAGTCGGCGTGGCCGAAATTATAAGAGCGTTCTAGCTCGTTAATTTAATGTGCGCTGATCGTGGGGTAAGGAGTTAATCCCTTACACCACAAACTTGGACGTCAACATTGGCTTCTACAGGGTTTTTTTTAAAACGAATTTGCAGTGTTTGAAAATACTGCCGGTCCAAGTTTTGCATTTATCTGTTATGTTGCATGAACTTTATAGTGGGTGAATACAAAACTTTGACCGGCAATATTTTCAAACACAACACAGTCATTAAAAATACAACCTATAGTACAGAAAGCAATGGCAATCTGCTGAATATAGTTGATCCCAACGTCCTGCAAAGGAAATGCCATTTTAAAAAAAAATGTGTTTATTGAAACTACAATACAATTATTTCAACATGGGCATCTTATTATCACCATTTACATTTGTAACGTTTATAGCCAGATCATCATCATCATCATCATCATCATCATCATCATCATCATCATCATCATCATCATCATCATCATCATCATCATGTACCCTGCCAGCTGGCGTAGGCGTTCATGGCTCTCCAAAGATCTTGGTCTTTAGTGTTCTGGATCAACTCTGTTGATCCCCCATGCCACCGTCTCAATCCGCCCAACATCACTTCTCTTGGTCTGCCTCTGCCTCTCTTCCCCTCGATCTTTCCAGTTGTCACGATGCTCTCCAATGCCACTCTTCTCATCACATGACCAAAGAAAGCTGTTTGTCTCTTTCTTATTGTTGTATAATGTTCTAGTTTCATTAGCCTGTATCAGGCAGTCGTTGTTAATTACTCTGGCAGTCCAAGGAATTCGCAACATTCGTCTCAGGAACCACATCTCTGTTGTTTCTAAGTTCTTCCTAATTTGTTCATTTACATTCCAAGATTCACTGCCATACAGCAAAACTGGTTCTATATAGCATTTTAGCACTCTCTTTCTTACATTCATTGATAGTGACTTATTGCATAAGATAATCTTTATTTTCTCAAATGCGGCGTTTGTTTGTCCTATTCTGCTCTTAATCTCTGTTGTACAACTTCTATCTGATGTTATAAATGCCCCTAGGTATTTAAAATTATCCACATGGTTAAGAATTTTCCCTTCTACTTCTATGCCACATTTTGGTGTCACCATTTTCATTTGATATCATTATTGTTGCTGTTTTCTTGATAGTCAAGGAGAGACCTTTCTTTGCACTCTCTGTCACTACAATGTCCACTAGCCAGATCAAACAACAATAATGACAAGCTAAATTAAAAATGACATAACTTGAACAAATAAAAGCAGGGGGACAAGCGCTAGACGTAATGTGAACAAAGAAAGCTGACAAAAATAGCTATACACATCAAAACAACTGCCTGCGTGCAGGTCACACCAGTGCGCATGTGCAGAGAGTTTGAGCACCTACGCGCCCCCTAATGTCCACTCACCTATGTTTACTGAAGAAGAAATATTTCGTCTGGAAGTAAAATGCACAGAAGAAGAGTGTAGTGCAGACGGTCACATAAATGAATGCTAATTAATATTATTTACATATACATTTTATATTTATAAATAAGTAATATGTAAATATATAAAAGAATCGCCGTATGCAAAGAATACTAAAATAGAAAAGTAACGTAATTCAAAACATAAATATCATGAAGCACAAAAGTCTCTTCTATATGGATGTGAATTCTGGACAATGAGCAATGGATTTTATGGGAAAATTGGAAGCAAAGAAGATGAAGTATTGTGTATTCCAGAAAGAATGTTGAGAATATCACGGAAAGAGAAGACAACATAAGGCTGAGGTATTGGGAGCTGCAGATGACAATGGATAGCTCAACAATTTCACATTGAAAAGACAAATGAAATGCAAACGAGTTTTCTTCTCATCATAAAAGATTTAACTGAGAAATTAGTCTTATGTGTGAACATAATTGGCAAGAGGGGCGAGAAAGATTTATGTGGAAAGCATAAGCAACACCAGAGTAATTAAAAATATCAAATAACAGAGAGGATTGAGATTCATAATCGACAATGTCTACTTCAGACCAGAGTAAAGAAGAGACTACAAACAAATATATATGTAAATGAGACTAATAAATACTGCTAGGAATGCAAAGGCAGAGTATTTGAAAAGACTACACATATCTTACTTCTAATCATAATGCAACAAATAATATGTTTATTAATCGTAATGGACATGGAGGAAACATGCACCTTGTGGTTACACTGCCATAGCGAGCAGATTTTGTGTTCTAAATTTCCAAATAACATGACAGTGTGACAATATAAAGCTCTTTCTGAATGAATGTTTTCTGGACTTAGGGTTTTATAAAATAAATAAAAGTACAGTAGTCCTCGAAAGCCCGACACTGGTTGCCCGACATCTTGCAAGTCTGACTAGCTTAAATTAGAAGCCAATAATGAGGCCGGACATCTAATTAGGAAACTAGGAAATTCTCTGTGTTCATTTGTGAATGTGTAAATTTAACTTTAGTTTAAAGTCGTGTAGTGCGCATCGATTAGAATGCTTTCTTGAGTACTTGTTCTTATTATGTTTTAATATACACTGAATACTATACACAATGAATCAAACTTATATGTAAAGGTTATACTTCGGTATGTGAGAATTTTCGCAGTCCGACAATGGCCAGGACCGTAATGGTTGGGCTTTTGATGGATACCGCATTATAAAAATCTGCTCTGACACTTCTAAAGGCAGGCAACGTCTCTAAAATGCAAAGCAAACTAACCTGGTTTGGAGTTTGAGATGAGGTGATAATTGGCCAGCTTCCGCCCGGTGGAAGGACTTGAATGTAGACGACTTGCAAGAGACGCAGCTTTCCTGAACTTAAGGCGTGGCCGGCTGCTGGAGTTGATGTGGAGACTGTCTGTGGAAGAATAGCTTCGATCTTTGATACTGGACACCCTTGGGTGCTTCTCAACAGAAAGCGATTTGTACCTTTTGAAGGAAGCTTTTTTGGACAGTGGCTTGTCTATGTCTGGGGGTAGAAGGCTTGCGGAGTCCGACGACGAGTAATCAGGACTGGTTGATTGAGCACCTGGATTGAGCGCGGCTATGTCACCAGGCGATGATGACACAGTATGGAAATTAAAACGAGATGTTGGAAATGTTAAAGGTTGACCACGTTCCCATGTGGTCGTTAATCCATAATCCAGTTTTTGAACAATCTGATTACTGGATCCATTGTTTGAATAGGGGCTATCCATGTTTGGGCTATCCAAACTGTTGCCATTAAATCGGGTTTCTTGGTGGCTGTTGAAACCGTTGTTATGTTTCTGCTGATGATGATAACTGAAAAATGGGGCTCGTTTTTGCTGCTGTTGGTGGTGATGATGATGAAATAAATGATGCAGTTGCGGTAGATGTGGGGGAGGATCTGGGTGAGATTCCTTGAAGACAGTATCGTAACAGGTCCCTCCCGGAGACTGAACCACTTCTGGTTCCATGCTGGAGGGATCGTCTAGTGGATTAACATAGATGTTTTGCCGGTATCTTTCGCCGTTGCTGTGGTTTCCCGATCCCCGTGGGCTGCCATGTGGGTGGGTCATGCAGCTGCTGAAGGTGTCGTTGCTGCTGGCAGTACTGATTTGACGGGGAAGCTGTTGCAACTCTATGCCACTTCTGTCAGTGCTCACTCTCCCGACCCCGCCACCCTCGACCTGTCCCTGAAAAAAATCAGTGAAAATCGGTGAGCTAACATGCACTAGATTGTATAATAGTAACATAATATTTTTACATGCTTTTCATCATTATTATAATTCTAAGCACTTTATGTAAACACGATAATTACTGCACTTGTTGTTATTTCAGTACGAGACTTACGATGCTTGTTTGGTTCTCCCACATAAATGATTTAAACACCACCACCAACAACAACAGCAGCAGTAGCAACAACATCAATAGGTTGTTGTTATCGAGTTTCTCTTTGTCATGGTATCGACTGCCCTAAAAATCATCTTCATGATCTTCATCATCATCATCATCATCATCATCATCATCATCATCATCATCATCATCATCATCATCATCACCACCACCACCGTCGTCGTCGTCATCATCATCATCATCATCATCATCATCATCACCATCATCATGTTATCATAACCTTCTTCTTCATCATCATCATCGCCTACGTTCAACCCCGCCCAGCCCCATGTCCTGCTGTAACCGTTTGAATCGAAATGGCTAAACCTGCCCCTTTTGACCAACGCATTCTACTGCAGCACAGGGTCTTTGGGTCTTCATTTGCCCTCATCCGCCTACTGAGACTCTCTTGGGCAGACTGCTGCAGTGCGGCACATTCCAGTGCCACCATCTAGAGGCGGATTCACCTGTTGGTCAGCTGTTTCATTGACCCCGGGGCAAGAAGACAAGATATTATTAGCGGAATTTTGCTTCGTCTTCGGTCCCTACCAAAAGTATACAACAAACGTGGTTCGTGGTGGGAGGGGGGGGGGGGTTTGATCCGCTTGCCCTTGACCTTGTGATGACGGGGCAGGGCAGCCGTTCCCTCCTTTATGTATGTACGATGGGGGCTTCAAATAAAAACCCTAAAGTTTTGTTTCTTTGTGAATAAATTCTGATACAGTAAAGTACAGATGTATCATTTTTCGATGTAATTACCACTGCATTCAATGTAAGTCCTCCAGCGCCTATAAAGTGTTTGTATTTCTGTAGAAAAATGTTCTCTGGGGTCCAACTCCAATCATACACTGGCTGGATTGACAGGGAGGTATCACCATGCTGGACATTCATTCGCTGTTCTGTAGGCTTCACCCCTTCACTGATCAAAAAACAGAAAATAGATCTCTGCTCCTCTTTGGTGCATGTCAAAAGTCGGGCGGCCATCTTTAAATTGGCAATATGACATCACCGTGTTCGTTTGCACGGTGATGTCACTTGCTTAACATTCTTGACATTCTTAACAAAAATATTGACAGATTACATGACAGTGGCACTGTTATTGTAATTTCTTGTAAGGTTTTAATTTGAAGCCCCCTCGTAACATACTTCCCCCCCCCCCCCTCCATATATCATATGCTGGCTTCGTGGCTTAGAGGTTATGACTTGTCTTCGTAATCTCGAATACTCTCGTCGGTAACATGATGACGGTGAGAATCAGCAGTGGTTCGAATCGCATCGGTAACTTACGGGGTATGTGAGCCGGCCGCTCAGAAAGCAATGGCAAACTACTGAGCGTAATCTTGCCAAGAAATCAACATACAGCTGAAAGATGCTGGTGTTGACAGCGATGTCCTGTAAAGGATATGCAAAAAAAAATTAAAAAATATATATATATATATATATATATATATATATATATATATATATATATATATATATATATATATATATATATATATATATATATCATATGGGAGCCCCGCTACCTTCGTGGCTTCACACTGGCCTGCCGGCGGTGATCATAGGTTCGATCCGCAACAGTGCAGACTCGAATTTGTTAAAATTCAGTTGCGCTCACAGGTCGACCCATCCTAAAACGGATGCCAAGAAATGTAGTGGGAAGTAAAGGTGGCCGGTGTTATACTGAGCACATCACCCAGCGAGTACTGATAGGTTATAAACAAAATATGGGTCTAGCTCCATATGCCTAAATTATAATAAAAGAGCTTGGAGACATCGAATATGTGGTTTATGAGCATATATTGCTTTGTACCTTGAATAGTCAATTTCATCATCTCATCTCATCTCATCTCATCTCATCTCATGTCATCTCTTGTCATCTCATCTCATCTAATCTCATCTCATTTTGTTTCTCTTGTATCTTGCGGTGTCGAGGTGAAGTATAAACAGCGGGAGAGTGCCCGCTTATGAGCTTCATGTATCGAGATTCCCATGGACTCTGCTATTCCCCTTGTCCATTGTTTACGTGATCGGCCTCTTCCTCTGCTTCCATGTGGTCTGGACATCATTGCTTGTTGTGGTATACTGTTAGTTGGTAGCCTAGTTATATGGCCAACTTGCTGCTGATTTCTAATAAAGTCTAGTCCAGCTATAACCCCAACTTTAGTCAATGACTTGATCAAAACACACATTGGTAAAGACATTCGGGAAACATCATACAATAAAGAATATTATCTTGGCTTGATCACAGCATGAGACGTAGTGTTCTATTGCTAGTTAGTTAGTTAGTCGAAAGATCATCCTCATTGCACATCGAACCATTCAGTCCATAAGTGCTCGGATCCCCTCCTCAGCAAATCCCGCAGCGTGTAGCGGCTAACGACACCAGTTCTGTGTTGGTTTATCAATCTTCTTTGGCTTCCTGCGTAGTGTTCTTGTTTGGCCACACCTCTTTTAATTTGCTGTTCTCGCAGTCTGGCCATGGTTGTAGATTCACAGTCATCACTGGGTTCACGCAAAAGTCTTACTTTTGTAGTCTTACTTGTCTTAGTCTTACTTGTGTAGTTCTATTGCTGAAAATACTGAAGGACAAGATCCAGCTCGAGAGAAAGAGAGGAGGCACGAGGCAAACCTACACCACACAAGTACACAAGGCACAAACAGAACAGAGTTGATGAGAGCAGGGGCTATAGAACTCTGAAATGATAGATCTAATGGCCGAATGAATAATTCCAAACATAAACACTATCTATCAATCATGTATTCTCTCAACATAATAATAAATATAATAATACAAACAACAACAACAACAGCAAAGACAACAACATGATGATTGCGATGATGTTGATGATGATAATGATGTTAATAATAATAATAATAATAATAATAATAATAATGAAGATAATTATGATTTCAGTTGGATAAACACTAACAGTAATTACATTAATTATTTGTCTGAATGAGCATGTTTACCTGTCTCTCCTTCTGTATTTGTTTTTATCTGTCTGTTTCCCTGACTGCATACCTGTCAGTCTGTCAGTTTGCTGTCTCTCAGTTTGTCTGTATGTGTTTGTGTGTGTGTCTCTCTCTCTTTCCTAAGCCGTACTCCATGATACCATGTCTGTAGTATTAAAGTTAGTTACATATCCTTTACAGGACGTAGCAGTCAACTACAGCATTGTTTGGCTGTTTATGATTCCTGAGCAAGTTTACGTTCAGTAGTTTGCCATTGATTTCTGAACGACCGCAGTGCATTCGTAACTCCATCGCCACAGAGCTACTACTAATATAATAAATATAACAAAAAACACAAGAAGGAGAAGAAGAAAAAGAAGCAGAAGAAGAAGCAGAAGAAGAAGAAGAAGCAGAAGAAGAAGAAGAAGAAGAAGAAGAAGAAGAAGAAGAAGAAGAAGAAGAAGAAGAAGTAAAAAACAAACAAGAACATCAGCAATAACAACAACAACTACTACTACTGATACTGCAGCTGCTACTACTACTATAATACTATTATACTATTACAACCGTTGCCGCTGCCTCAGTCACTGCTGCTGCTGCAACTACTACTATACTATTGCTACCGTTGCCGCTGCATCTGTCACTGCTGCTGCTGCAACTACTACTATACTATTGCTACCGTTGCCGCTGCATCTGTCACTGTTGCTGCTGCAACTACTACTATACTATTGCTACCGTTGCCGCTGCATCTGTCGCTGCTGCTGCTGCTACTACTACTACCACTACTGATTCGTGTGGTAGCGGCTAGTAAAGAAATGTTTATATGCATAGATCACTGGGCATGTCAGCATGGTCTTTCCGTTCTAAACACTGCAGCATTGACAAGGAATAGTAAATAATGAAAGGAATTTCAATGATGATGATGATGATGTTGATGATGATGACGACGCCAACAACAACAACAACAACAACAACAACAACAACAACAACAATCTTCCCAGTGTGATATAGATCACATCAGCCACTCAGTGGCGTTTGGTCAAGAAGTATTGGCTTACGATCATGTCCCCAATATAACATGATGGCACCAGATCGCGGCCCTTCTACTCAGTTGTTTTAATAAATCTTCCTACCAGACGACGATACGAAAAACAACACTAAACGAAACAAAAACATAAGACGAGCAGTTATTCTTTCGGCTTGTCTCGGCCTTGATGAACTTTGACCCTAGCCAACAGTAAACGATATATCAAACCTGAGATTGGGTGTTGAGCACTGGCTGCGATGACGTCATTCGTCTGAGCGATTCTTCGTCGGCGTCCAGGAGGTTGTTGGTGCTGGCGTTGTTCAGGAGGTCGTCCCGGTTTCCCGACGTCAGGCTCGGAGACAGCAGTATTTCGTTGTTGTGGTAACGGAAGGCTTCCATTTGCATCCTGTTGTCCTGCATAGGACCACTACTGCTGCACACTGGAGCCCCGTGACTTCTCTTGCTGTCAAGGCTACAGGAATCGCCTCCGTTGCTGTCCAAGTTCGCCTTGTGAGACGGAGACGTGTGGACTTCCATAAGGTCAACACTCCTGGCAAAGGCGTCTCGCAAGTTGATCGAATGAAAAGAAACAATGCTGCCCGTTCTTTTGGCCTTCTCGAGAGCCTCCCGCCGCTTGAAAGCTTTCTCCCGTCTCATCTGGTCTTTGTAAAACTCAGCGAAGTTGTTTACGATAATGGGAATTGGGAGAGCAATGACTAAAACACCACAGATACAACAGACGCTGCCCACAACTTTTCCCAACACAGTCTTTGGGTAGATATCTCCGTAACCGACTGTGGTCATAGTAATCGCAGCCCACCAGAATGTCTCCGGAATACTTTTGTACTTCGTCTCCGGTTCATCCTTCTCAGCGAAGTAGGCCAGAGACGAGAACAGAAGTATGAAGATAGCCAGAAACATTAACAACATGCCTAACTCTTTATAAGATCGTTGCAATGTGTATCCTAAAGACTGAAGTCCTGTAGAGTGACGAGCAAGCTTTAGAATGCGTAAAATTCGCATAATTCTGAAAATTTGCACTACCCTCCTAACGTTCTGAAATTGTTCAGTAGTGCTTTTATTCGTCTCTGTTAGACCCAGAGAAATAAAGTACGGCATGATAGCCAAAAGATCTATAACATTCAGAGGACCTTTAAAAAACTTCCATTTATTCGGAGATGCCCAGAATCTTGCCAAGTACTCCAGCGTGAACCAGCCAATGCAGACGGCTTCTACTACGGCCAGTTCAGGATTGTCCTGGTTGAGGGAGGGATCTGCCCGATCCTGTAGAGCTGGGATTGTGTTCAATGTCAAGGCTATGGTGGAGAGTACGATGAACAATATGGAGATGATAGCCACGACCTGAGGAGGGCGGAGAGAGGTCAATTACTACAATGTATTCACTGGTCTCTAGGAAAACAAAACATGAAGACTGCGCTGGCCATTAAGAGGTTTAGCTAACTAAATTACTTAATTCTACAAAGACGAAATGCCACTACTTGGGACCGATGTAGTTAAGCGAACGTGATGGGTAGCCAGTACTTGCGGCTGTTAGTTTTTATCAAACGTTTTGTTTCGTTTCGTTCTTATTATTATTGTCTAAAATGTTCCATGTAAAACATTGTTTAGCACCTTATTATGTTAAAAAATAACAAGAAAAATAATAGACCTACACACTATAACAGCTCATAAACACTTAAAGGGACAGAACAACTGTGCACTGACAAAGGGAAACTATCATGTTGTTAGGAGTTAACGACTCAGTTAAATAGAAAACAGTATGTGAGAAGCAAAATGGACCGAAAAAGGGAGCCGAGCTGATAGAGCGTCAGAATGACGATACAACATGTGACTAAAAAGCTTAACCAATGGAAATACACTTAGCGATACGTACCAACGTTACGACAAGAATCTTTATAAACGATAAGTAAAATAAAACAGCAAAAACAGATCAAACAACACACTGCTTATCTCTACACCAAAGAGGTCTTTTTTCGAAAAATCTTATCGGATGTCCAGATAAGTATTCTGTTATTTGATCCGTGTTTATTTATGTATTGTTTTATGTTACTTGTTCGTTGATAACGACCGGTCGAAACGCTTTCCTGTGTGTGTTTATTCCCCCCCCCCCCCCCCCCCCCCCCCCTGTTCCCCACTTTCCCGATTCGTTAATCCTCGTAATAAAATTTTATATGTTGTTATTCGGACTCTGATTCATAAACAGACAGCCGCACAAACATTTGTAAGTGCTAATGCTAAATCGACCGTTATACTCACTGATATCGGATGTAAACGGCTAATCGAATCCGTGGGAATCAAAGGCCGCACATCCGATATTATATAACAGTATCCTACATTTGGAGGGAAGAGTTGAAGGCAATCGACCAAAGAGGTAGACAACGATACAAATGGGAAGATAGCACCAAGAGATGGACAAACTGCGGTTTGTCAGAGTGAAAAACCAAGAGATATACAAACAGCGGTTTGTCAGAGTGAACAACCAAGAGATATACAAACAGCGGTTTGTCAGAGTGAACAACCAAGAGATATACAAACAGCGGTTTGTCAGAGTGAACAACCAAGAGATATACAAACAGCGGTTTGTCAGAGGGAACAACCAAGAGATATACAAACAGCGGTTTGTCAGAGTGAACAATCAAAGTGAGAGATATACAAACAGCGGTTTGTCAGAGTGAACAACCAAGAGATATACAAACAGCGGTTTGTCAGAGTGAACAACCAAGAGATATACAAACAGCGGTTTGTCAGAGTGAACAACCAAGAGATATACAAACAGCGGTTTGTCAGAGTGAACAATCAAAGTGAGAGATATACAAACAGCGGTTTGTCAGAGTGAACAACCAAGAGATATACAAACAGCGGTTTGTCAGAGTGAACAACCAAGAGATATACAAACAGCGGTTTGTCAGAGTGAACAACCAAGAGATATACAAACAGCGGTTTGTCAGAGTGAACAATCAAAGTGAGAGATATACAGTGTCGGAGATCCATTTGAGCAATGGTTCTCAACCGGTGGGGAATTTCGTGGGATGAAGATTATTTCAAGATCGCGTTAATACAAGAACTTGATACTGTACTTGATATTGTTTTTCCCTTCATACTTTACGGTTCTGTACGTCTCACCCTTCTAAAATTCATTTTATAAAGTAGATCCACAAATCACATTTTATGTGGATGTCTAGACGTGTTTTAGTATGTGCTTCCATTATTACGTATACTGTGTAGGAGCGGGGGGGGGGGGGGGGATTTAGTAGGTAGGAAATACGAAAGGTGGGGGTGGGGGGAGGAATGACGTTCTGAAAATATGGTGAAGGGGGCACGGGCCAAAAGATGTTGAGAATCACTGCATTTGAGCCAACTTTAATTATGGAGACTTCACTCGATTGATCGAATTTGCTGAAAATTATAAATTATGTCATCTACACTATTTTAAATTCCCAATAGCAAGTATCATAACCACGGGAGCCGCGGTATCGCAGTGGCAAGCAAGCCAACCTGCCGGTCATGTATGCATGAGTTCGAAACCCTCCTCGAGACGGGTATTTGTGAAAACTGACCAGGCACTCTGGTCGACCTGGTAACAGCGGTACCAGGAAATGTCGCGGGGAGTGAAGATGGTCGGCGTGAAAGTGACCACATCACCCATATAGTGCAGATTGATGTATAGGCCAAATGTTGGCGAGCACCATATACCCGGCACTTATTAGAGGGTCCTTTACTTTTACTGTCTGTCTGTCTGTCTGTCTGTCTGTCTGTCTGTCTGTCTGTCTGTCTGTCTGTCTGTCTGTCTGTCTGTCTGGCTGTCTGTCTGTCTGTCTGTCTGTCTGTCTGTCTGTCTGTCTGTCTGTTCATCCATCCAACTAGTACATACGCATCGATAAGTCAGTCAGTCAGTCAGTTTATCACAGACTCACACGGAAACACACACTTCAACGATCACTACAAACCCCTGTATTGTAAGGCACACAGCCAGACAGCCAGACAGATAGACAGACAAGCAGACAGACAGACAGACAGACAGACAGACAGACAGACACACAATCAAAATACACGCCTGTATTATAAGACAGATAGGCACACAAGCACACACACACACACAAACACACACACGCGCGTACACACACACCCACACACACACACACACACACAATCATTGTAATAGTGTGTATTGTAAGACAGACATCCCTCCCCCATCCCCTCCCCAACACACACACACACACACACACACACACACACACACACACACTAACTATCACTGTAATATTGTGCACTGTAAGACAGACATCCCTCTCCCCATCCCCCTCCCCCAACACACACACACACATACACACACACACACACAAACTATCACTGTAATATCGTGTATAGTAAGACAGACAGACATACACCTCCCCCCTCCACACTCCTCCCCTACCCCCCCCCCCCCCCACACACACACACACACGATCACTAAAATATTGTATATTGTAAGACAGGCACCCCCCCCCCCCTTTATTCTTTCACACACACACACACACACCCACCTACCTACCCACCCACACACACCCACACACACACACACACCCACACACACACGCCCACACAAATTATCACTACAAGACCGTATATTGTAAGACCGACAGACAAGAAATTAACAAAACAGAAGAAAACCGTAGTGAAAACATCCATAGGCGGCTGAAGGTTCATCAACCGCCAGACACTAAAGGTATCAGAAAAGAACATCAATAAAGGCATTAATAACTAAAGTATCCCATCCAATGATGATAGCGCCACTAGAAGCGTTAGACAGATCTTATTCACACATCCAGTAAGAAAATCGATGGACGGCTTCATCTACAGACACTCGTGGCAGAAGCCAAAAATAAAGCAGAAAAACCGAGGAGTAGCCGAGGGATACATTCCTGCCAGCGTGGTCACATTGTGTGTGTGCATTGTAAGAGATATGCTTAGGGATTATGATTGTGTTTTAGCAATTTAGAAAACACGGACTCGCCAAGTGAGGGAATCACACAAAGTTTCAAAGCTGGATATGTGAATCTGTTCTACAAAAGACGGCGTAGATCACTGTTACTATTCACAATAGATGAATTTAAAGCGACAATAAGGAAAAAAAGGTTACAACCACAAGACAAGGCAGTATAACGTACAACAGAGGCAATCCAAAAGGAGATATTACCTTTCGGGTGGGAAGTATTACGTTTTTTACATATTCGAGTCCAGAGAATATTAGGTATAGTTACCAGTTTACTTCCGTTACCGTCCCTTCCACGACAATTCCCTGAGAATTATGTAGATTGTCTCTTATCCATTTTTATAAGACTGGGTCGACTCCAAGCTTGTATTGGTAGAAACAATAATTCTGTCTCTTTTGGGAATGGAATCTGGACCACTGTCTTGATAGATAAGCGCTCTAACCACTACCCCAATGCGTCTCCTAAGGTAATATGGTGCACGTAAAAATAACAGAAGTCACGGCAAAGAGAGAGTACGACTTTAGGGAAATCGAGAATGCTAATACAACAAAAATGTCTGATATGCCGATGACAGTTTGTCACGACAGGACAAAACAAGAGAAGATATATAATCTTAACCAGACAAAGAGACAATGAAATACAATAAACGTAAGCACGTCAAAAATCCCTTGGCAGTTGGAAATCGAAAAAGAGTAGCCTAACGGCGCTGCCCGGGCAAAATTTCGATTTAAAAATCTACCCAAAGTATTTCAGGATCGTCACCTGTGCTACGGAGTTCGTGCACTGAGCTGAGTTTCTCCGGACTCGGGCTTGAGTTAGGAGTAGAACGGAGCACTTATGGGTTACACCCGTGTGCCTTGATGTTGATCCATCGACTAAACTAAACTAAACTAAACTAAACTAAACTAAACTAAACTAAACTAAACTAAACAACAAATGAAGACAAGGCGAGGGAAGACACGGCAGAGAAAACAAAAACGGCAAGAGAAGGCAGAGCAAAAAAAATAAAATAAAATAAAAATAAAGGAAATGAAATGTCTTTAATTATATACAATGATAAGACAAGATTAAAGAAGGCAAGACACTAAGCAAGCACGACGCAAGGCACTGCTAGACAAACAAAAGAAAAGAAGATAGAATACCAAAGATACAAATAAGATTGAGGAAGACAAGAAATGACAAAAGCGAAACGAAATAGAAGATTTCAAGAAAGTGTCAGAAAAAGAGCTCTGAAATGTACAACATAATATGTTATAATGTGTGATAGTGAATCTTGGAATGTGAAAGAATAACTTAGGAACTACCTGAAGGCAACAGAGATGTAATATATGAAACTAATGTTGCGAATACCTGATACTGCCAGAGTAACTAACAAGAGTACTTGAATAAAGCAAATGAAAGTAGAACTTAATATACAACTATTAAAACACACGTCCTATGGTTGCTTAATGAGAGGAGTATCACTGGAAGCTATCATGACGACTAGAAAGATTAGCACTCGAAGAGGCAGAGAGAACTGCTGCCCGGTGGATTGGATCTATGGCATGAAACCATATCATCAACTGCATGGTTCTAGAGCAGTGGTTCACAACCGGTGGGGAATTCCCCCCAGGGGGGAATTTTAGGGTTTCCAGGGGGGGGGGGGGGGATGAAGACCATTTCAAGATCGCGTTAATACAAGAACCGATTACTTAATATTGTTTTTCCCTTCATACTTTACAGTTATGCACGTCTCATCCTTCTAAAACTTATTTTATAAAGTAAGTAGACCCACAAATCACGTTTTATGTGGATGTCTAGACTTGTTTTAGTATATGCTATTACATTTACCTTCCATTTTTACGTATACTGTGTAGGGGTGGGGGGATTTTTTAGGTAGGAAATATGAAAGGGGGGAATGACGTTCTGAAAATATGGTGAAGGGGGGCACTGGCCAAATTTTTGATAGGAAGGGGGGGGGGGAATGACGTTCTGAAAATATGGTGAAAGGGGGCACGGGGCAAAAAAGGTTGAGAACCACCGTTCTAGAGCAGCAAGAAGACCGAGCTTTGTAGAGGCACATGATCGACTGTGTCATGTGACAGTGATCATGATGATGATGATGTCATGATTTATTCCGCTGCAAACTGTTCAATAGGTAAGGCATGCAAATACTAAGAGGAGTGTCTGGCCGATTAGCTAGATCGTCCGACACCTATTGGGGAGACTCGGGTTCGAATCCTCGGTAAAGTGATGGATTTTGTTTTCTGTCGGAAGAAAAAAAGAACACCCATACTGCGCAGGTCGTTGAGACTGCACTAGCAACATAGACATAATGTAAAATAATACCCTGAGACTTACCTAGGATTAGAACACACGTCCCACGATATGAAGTTGTATGTACTTTACAGGACGTTGCAATTAACTACAGTCCTTACTGTCTGTTATTTACAAGACAATGCTAGTTCAACGATTTGCCATTGCTTTCTAAACGTCGGACTCATCAAACCATTGAAATCAACGCAAAACGTTCTGCTTCAAATAGCCCGCATTTGACAACCCTCGACTCGGTGTGACGGGGAATTGTCAAATCTGCACGCCTCACTATCTCCCAAGCCACAGTGCCGATTCCCACGATATGAGCGACGTTCTCTGTAACACATGGCCGATACACATCTCACCCGTTTCATTCTACTATTACCCCTACCCTGTTCAACCTCAGTATAATAAGTTACATATTGGTGACGTGGAGGCATAACATCAATATAATTGATCGAAAACAGAAACATCAAAAACGCCAACGCCATTGGGAACGGCACTTTATAGTTGTGATGAGATAAAGCCAGAGATTTACCGAGCGTGATACATGTTCTACAAATACAATACTTTGGACACATACAGAAACATAACATCCTGTAGACAAATACACTGGAAGATTGCAAGGCATGCGGGCAAGCAACCACAGTGGTATACAACGGTTGATAACATCAAGACATGGACTAGAAGAAGGTTATTAGACTGCGCCGCAGAATTATATCATATATAAAAATGTCATATTTTATGGAAACAAACACAATCAAATACAGAGGTTCTAGGAATGAAAAGAGAGTTGATGAAAGAAATAAAAAAGAGGCAAGTGAAATATTTCGGCCACGTTAAAAGACATAACACTCTTATACAAACCATACTGGAGGGCAAGGTTGAGGGCAAGCGAGCTAGAGGTAGACAACGATACAAGTGGGAAGATAACATCAAGAGATGGACGAACAGCAATCTGACAGAATGTACAATCAAGTATACAAACCATACTAGAGGTTAACTTCTTTAAGGCAACTAGATTAGTGATCTTATATGAAGCTAACTTCTTTAAGGCAACTAGATTGGAGACAGACAGTGTTGGAGATCTATTGTTGCCAACCCTCATTGTGGAGACGGCACCTGATAAATTGTTTGACTGATTGTTTGATTGATTGTTTTATGGCTTGACTGATTGTTAGACTGTGTAATCTAGACAGGAGTCCGTAGGTTTTCGTTACTGCAGCCAGTCTTGACTGTTAAAGCTGCAGCTGATCTGATATGACAGGTTAACTTCTTTAAGGCAACTAGGCTTGTGATCTGATATGACAGGTTAACTTCTTTAAGGCAACTAGGCTTGTGATCTGATATGACAGGTTAACTTCTTTAAGGCAACTAGACTTGTGATCTGATATGAGAGGTTAACTTCTTTAAGGCAACTAGGCTTGTGATCTGATATGACAGGTTAACTTCTTTAAGGCAACTAGACTTGTGATCTGATATGACAGGTTAACTTCTTTAAGGCAACTAGGCTTGTGATCTGATATGACAGGTTAACTTCTTTAAGGCAACTAGGCTAGTGATCTGATATGAAAGGTTAACGTCTTTAAGGCAACTAGACTAGTGATCTGATATGGAAGGCTAACTTCTTTAAGGCAACTAGACTTGTGATCTGATATGAGAGGTTAACTTCTTTACGGCAACTAGACTAGTGATCTGATATGAGAGGTTAACTTCTTTAAGGCAACTAGACTAGTGATCTGATATGACAGGTTAACTTCTTTAAGGCAACTAGGCTTGTGATCTGATATGACAGGTTAACTTCTTTTAAGGCAACTAGGCTAGTGATCTGATATGAAAGGTTAACGTCTTTAAGGCAACTAGACTAGTGATCTGATATGGAAGGCTAACTTCTTTAAGGCAACTAGACTTGTGATCTGATATGAGAGGTTAACTTCTTTAAGGCAACTAGACTAGTGATCTGATATGAGAGGTTAACTTCTTTAAGGCAACTAGACTTGTGATCTGATATGAGAGGTTAACTTCTTTAAGGCAACTAGTCTTGTGATCTGATATGAGAGGTTAACTTCTTTAAGGCAACTAGATTAGTGATCCGATAACACTGGCTGTAACATTAATAATCTGACGACGATAGCCGTTACTTTATGTAAACATATTTATAATCTAATGATGCTAACTGTAACGTTATGTCAAAAGATTTTTTTAATCAGATGACGCTAACTGTTATTTACGCAGATACATTAATGCTCTTGGAAGACGATGACACTTGAAAATGATGGGGAAAATATAAAAAATAACACACACACACATACACAAACACGCGCGCATGCACACACAGCAATGTAACAACATAGAAAATGTAACAAAAGATCTATTATATTGTGTCAAATAAGAAATTTTTCGAGAATAGAAAAATGAATTTCTTCCGCCATCCTAAGAAACACGACACCACCAAAATGAGTTTTCAAATCAGTAATTAGTAATTGGATATGCCTGACCGAATTTCAGGAATATAAATAATGGAACACGATTCTGGGCGAGTCTTATAAGCAAAGATTTCAGCTCCCTTATTTGTGCTCGGTTGCTCGATGCTGGAAATTCCTGGCAAGTTTCACAGTAGTTTCCGGTAACGTCCGCCATGTTGATTGACAGTGAATCGAAATCTTTGGTTTGCTTTGGTTTGAAAGAAAGTGTTGCATGTTCTTTGCAGGACGTTAATAAATACTTTGAGGTGATGTATTAGTTATATTTGACAAATATACCAGGTTTCTGAGTTGTGAATGACTTACCATTGGCACGTTTTGGAAGGTCGGGAGTCTTCGTGGCGAAGTGATCATACAGTCTACCTCGCGCTCCCAAGTTTGTGAGTTCGATTCATGAGTGCGTTTTTCTCAGAGACCCCTGGCGGTCGTCGCTGGAGCTACGAAACTTGTGCTTTGTGCGACGCTTTTGGCAGGCTGCCCTGCCGGAAGAGACCGAGCCATATGGAATAAAACCCGGGGCAGTGAAGTCGATCCTCACATGTTTTAAAAGACGTTATGGATGGGGATTAATACATGGCTGCATTTGCTAAGGATCCAGTAGTATAGTGTGTAAACACTCGCCTGCCGTACTGGTGGAGAGAGGTTGGATCCTCTTTGGGGATAGATTCGAATTTTAAAGATTAACCTGGGCTTCCGGCGGACCCTGCATAAAATGGGTACGAGAAGATGGTTTTGGGAAGTTAAGACTGTTGGTGTGATACTGACCATATAAACCACGAGTACCGATTAGTCAATGAAAATACGTGTCTAACAACACATGCCCAATGCTTAACGAAACGCTTAAAGCGTTTAAAGGGGACCGTTTACTTTTACTTACATATTACTTACATAAGTTTGGGAGCTGCGTGGTCTCGAGGTATGGTGTCCGCCTCGAATGCTGGAGGTCCCGGGTTCAAGCCCCAGTGATGACCAGTATTATTTTCTCGTGGGCTCCTAGTAATAAAATTTTCCCTGGTCTCTGGATAGTGAGATCGGACGTCCGTGTGTATTGTTGCGCACGAAAAAATCCCTTGGCAGTTGGAAATCGAAAAAGAGCAGCCTAACGGCGCTGCCCGGGCAAAATTTAGAGTTAAAAATCTACCCAAAGTATTTCAGGATCCTCGCCGGTGCTACGGAGTTCGTGCGCTGAGCTGAGTTTCTCCGGACTCAGGTTTGAGTTAGGAGTAGAACGGAGCACTTATAGGTTGCACCCGTGTGCCCTGATATTGATCCATCAACTAAAACTAAACTAAACTAAACTAAACTAACCTAAACTTAAATAAGTTACTGGCATTCTCTCGTAGATGATCTAAGAAATCAGCCAGATAGCTCGGCTGTTAAAGGCAAATCGTCTATGCGTGTTCGTGAAGTTTACTCTAATGAATCATCTAAATTGCTTGGGTATTGCAGGTGCAATATATTAGGTGCAATATATATATATTTAAATATTGAGTACAACCCACTACTGGCAACACTGATCGTATTCTGGTATGAACCTAAGGCCTATCCACGTCAATGTGGAAGCACTAGACTCGAATTTCGCTTTCGTTTGAGTTCGTCAGTAGCGAATATCCTTGACCGGACCCGAAATAAACTCAGGATCACTGGCGTGTGAAGCGTGCGTGTAACCACTAGTCCACGCGACACACGCTGGACGCGGCCAAATTATCACTACAGAATATTACAATGTCACCCATCGTAGGCTGTAGCTCAAGATTTGCCCGATCTCCGCGACTGACGTCTGTCAATCGATGTGGACCCGAACGATCAGGACTTCTCACTCGCAAGGCACACCAGGCCGCCTAAAGTCCAGCGAGCAATAATCAAATTGATTTATTAATAATCAATATATATATATATATATATATTTGTGTTGAAGATCTCTCTTACAAATCACCCACATTGTTCGACTTTGAACGGAAAATCCTCGGCATATTTTAGTTGTTGTTTGCTATAAGAAAGCACTCAAATTGTTCCGCTGTTAACAGAGCATCCCTGATGTGTGGCTGTAGTTTACTGAAGCAAATAGACCAGGTTTCTCTGCTGTTGGCATGCATTCTTTGACATGTTTCAGCTGCAGTTTACTCTCGGAGTCTGGCCAAATTGCTCGGCTGTTAACGGCAAAAGGACACGTTTAAGTTGTAGATTACTCAAACAAATCACACAAATTGCTTGATTGTTAACGGGAAATCCTGATAATTTTGTTCTATTTTATTGTAAAAATTCGCTCAAGTTGCTCTGCTAATAAGGGAAAATTTTTGGCATGTTTCCGTTATAGTTTACTCTAACAAATAAGTCAAATTGTTCGGCTGGTAACGGGTAATTTTGACATATGTGAGTTTTCGCTGTATAGTTATAAAAGAAGAAGAAGAAGAAGAAGAAGAAGGAACGATGATGGAAGGTATGATACCTGGAACAAGAAGCAAAGGACGACCAGCACGGAGGTGGACAAAGGACATTAAAGAAACATTGGGCGCGCAAATACATGAGGTAGGGAAACTGGAAATAGATTGAGAGTCTTGCCAGGCCGTGATGAGAGCGACAGTCTGTCTGGAACGTCTACATCCAAACGTAACTATTACTTTCAAGTCTTGTTGTTGCAAGAAGCAATGAACAGACTCATTTAGCTCATGAATTATTTTCGTTTAGCCTATGTTACTTTCCAAAAGCTATTTTGCTTCTTCAAAGAAAGAGAAAGACATAGCAGACATCGCTTTTCAAAAGCCATTTAGTGTATCTGCTAGCAGCATACACTTTGTATACATTTAAAAAAACCCAGTTGGATCTATTGACAAACGCATGTGTTCAGCCTACATCGTTTTCTAAAGCCAATTTGTCTTGATCAATAAGAGATATACTTATTTCATGTAGTTTGTCAAAAGCCATGTTGCTTTATTGCTAGCTCCGACATCCCGAGGGGATTGTCTCTCTCTTTGAGCTTGAATGTATAGTTAATGTTAGTTAAGTCCTAGTATTTTCTCCATCACTATACTGATGTTGTGAGTGATCATGAAGGGGATATTATGGGAGTTATAACGAGGACGAAACGAAACAAAAAGCTTGTGGCATGTGTTGGCTACAACTATTTCACTATCATCACCCTCGTCGTCCTCACCATCATCGACATCATCATCATCATCATCATCATCATCATCATCATCATCATCATCATCATCATCATCATCATCATCCATTATTGCCGTTGTGGGAAAGAATAGTTGACGTTCCAGCACACGATGGGTGGCACTGTACACAATAATTCCATGTGATTCTACAATGTCTTTGAGGCAGTCAATCTATTTTATTCTCGGGCGCTTCCTTGCTCTCGTGTCATATCGTCTTTGATGTGGCGCCAGTGCTGTAGTTGGTATTGTATTCTAACGAGATGGCCAAATACTTTGCTCTTCTGTTTTTTAATATATGTGGCACAAGGTTTTGATCCCAATGTCTGTCTGATAACATCAACTCTTACTCAGTCTCGGATGGTTAAGTTAGCAGCTCCTCCCATACGTCATATCTCGCAGGCATTGATTGTGCTATGATACGTTTATAGCCACTACCAAAACAGTTATTTACATGTCCTTCACAGGGCATTACAGTCAACATTGGTATTTATGAACTGTTTTAGATTTCTTTGCAATTTAACGTTCAATAGTTTGCTTATGCAATGGCAAACTACTGAGCGTAATCTTGCCAAGAAATCAACAATCAGCTGAAAGATGCTGATGTTAACAGCAATGTCCTGTAAAGGATATGCAAACAAAATAGTTTGCTTATGATCGAGAAGTTTTCCAGAGGTTTGTTGTGGGAGTGAGGTTCTGCAAAGGACATGCTACTGAATTAATTAATGAACGAGTTTGCCATTGATTTCTGAACGTCCAACGCGAAAAACAACGCACGGCGATCTGCTAACGGGAGTATGTAAAAGTTATAATCAGAATGAATACGAAATAAAACATTTAGTGCAATACTTAAGTAGAGGGCCTTGTTACAGGCTTTAAGGTGCATTGTGCATATCGTGCTGGAAAAATAGTGTTATAGGCCAATCGGGACTGTGGTCAGTATGAGGTCAGCTGTCGTTACTTCCCACGATATTTCCTGGTACGTATTGTAGAATGGGACCGCCCAGGAGTCAAGATCAATTAAAAAATAATCCGAATTCACCCCGATGTTGATAGAACCCAAATATGCTTTCCTTGCTGCAGATATCGGAAACCTATACTTAGCTATAACATAAGTACTGGGGTATTTCTAACGCCTGTTGTAATGAATACTCCATTGGTACTTTCTAGCTCCCCCTAAAATAGCGTTAGATCATAGCAGTGACTACTGTAACTAAGTTAATGAATTGTTTTAGCACATTTCTATGACATCATATACTTCATTTTTCAAATTTGTTATACATACAACGTGTAGTGAGACTTTACAAACACCCGGTATTTGAAAGTTATAACGAAGTACCGTTACGTTACCGCGGCTCCCCTTGCTTCATATATCGGTAACACACTCTTAGCTATAACACAACTGTATGCCAGTTATGTATGAAAGTTATAACGAAACAAAACGTTTGCTGCATTTACAAACTGAGGATACCAATAAAGGTAGTCAAACAGTAGACACAGCGGTTGTGAGGTGAAGTGTTCGGCCTTCACATATTCTAGTCCACGACATATAAGATAGGGTGACCAGTTCTCTATCTTCCCAGACATTTCCAGAAAGTTCTGAGAATTGTCTCGTACCCTTGTTTATGAGGCTGGGTCTACCCCAGAGACCCGCTGGTGGAAAGAAAAAAAAACACTCCTGATAAATACGTCTAAATAAATTAATTTGGTGAATAATATGAAGAAAAAAAATTAAAAAATACCGAAACACTAACATACTTCACACATTGCGAATAAACAAAGAGATCTCTGTGATTTGAAATTTATTTATGAGATACCGAAGACGAAAATTAGGCAGCAAATTCAAAGACATCCGCGGCTATTGATAAGACTAAACTCTGGTCAATTAACTGGACACATGGCTATGTTGGGATTGTCATTCATGTTACAGAGACAGTAGTCCTTGGCCTGTCACCTTTAGTGATATAAGCAAGTGTTTATCATCGGTTGTTTTGTTAAATAAAGTTTCTTGTTAATTAATTTAGTGAAAGTAATGGTAGTCTGATAACTGTAAGAGCTGGATACCTAAAGTAATGGTAGTCTGATAATTGTAAGAGCTGTTCATTATACATACAGTCGCAACCTGTTTGAACACTACCTCAGAACAGACTACATGCCCCCTTTAAAAATAAACAGCAACAAACTCAATAATAATGGTAAATTATCTTGAACGACAATTAAAAAAAAACATTCCCATATGTGTGGCACATTACCCCCGCCTTGGGTATTTATGATGCCCATGTTAAACATTGCCTCAACGAGTCATGTATTATTGCTTATTTTTCATGCGTTTTAATGCTTATTGTTATTTTGTTGTCAAAGAATTGCTTCATAAGAGATGTTGAATGAAAGAATGTATGAGAGGAAATAGAGAAGAAGGGCAGAATGTCAGACGGGCCTGCGTGCCCAATTCTTAACCCTTTGAAAATAAAGATTTTCGTTCGTTCGTTCGTTCGTTCGTTCGTAGTCTGATAACTGTAAGAGCTGGATACCTAAAGTAATGGTAGTCTGATAACTGTAAGAGCTGGATACCTAAAGAGTTTATATTAGATGGTCTCGTCGAGATGCTTGCTCCGCGGCGAAGGTGTTACGGACTCAGTCCGTAATCCCGGATACCGCGGTCAAAACACAGCTGTGGGCGATTTGGCAGCAGACCGCCTTACATTGGTGCTTTATGAAATGGTATGTGTACCGGTCGTTCAGAAAGCAATGGCAAACTACTGAACGTAAACTTGCCCAGGAATCACGAGAAGCCAAAAATGCTGGGGTTGACTGCTACGTCATGTAAAGGATGTGCAATTAATTTGTACGGATGTGCGCATAGAACGTGTGACTGTGGAGTAAAAGAACAGCATTTCTTCCTATTATTATGTGTTAACCTTCAGACGCCATTATGAATAAATGCAAATCAAGTATCTGCTAACTTAAGCTCATAGATATCCCCATAGAGTCTGTTCTCAAACTATATCATCCTTCTGTCCACAATGGAGGTCACATTTGCTGATATTCTACTCTTCAAAAGTGAGTCAGTTAATCTCGGACAGTTGTATTTTCTTGTGGTGCAGCCACTATTCGCTTACATCAGTAAATCATCTGATCTTAAAACGAAAGGAAGATCTAGACGCAGTAGGACTGATCACACTAGGATCATACTCCATAACAGCAAGGGACCACAACGATCAAGGCAACACGTGATACAAGAGAGAAAATTCCACACCACACAACGCTTAACCATAAGAAAGGACAAGAAGGTAACCCAGCCAGAGGTCTTCAGAACACCGTTGGATAAACAAGCAGATGAACTTACATGCAACCAAAACACCGTCAACCGTTGTGAAGCACCCTTTAAAAGGTTAATTAGACCCTCAAAATGACTTCATGGGATTTAGAAGGGGCGTTCATGGGCAGAAGGAGCCTTAATATGGACGAAGTTGCAAACACATTCCCCTGCCGATCAGATGGTGGTGGATCCAAATGGGTTCTCACAAGATCTCGTGGCTCCGGGGTGGACCCAGCCCTAAAAAACTGGTCCCAGAAAATGTTATGGGAAGTTAAAGGCGTTCGGCGTGAAATTGACCGCATAACTACCAGAGCACTGTTTGGCCTAAAACTATGAGCCTAGCATCGTATTCTCAATATTTTATATAACATAGAAATATGATGTTAAACTTAATTTAACTTAGGATAAATAGTATAAGGTATCTAACATAGTGTAAATAATGATGGCGTTGGATGCTAACCTAGAATAAGCGGTTGGGCTAACAACAATTTAATCTGGTCTATTCGATTGGTTTTCTAGCCATCGATTCCCAGAGAACACAAAATAGATTACCTCTACATAAAACGACACACGCGGAATTTATGCTAGAACATTCTTAATATAATAATAACGGTAACAACAACAGAAAACTATCAACCAATTCCGATGGCAATATCTCTCCTGTGGCTAATGGTAGATCAAAGCCGGCACCGAGAAAATGATCTACCCCAAGTCTGTGGCTGGGATAGCCCGTGAGTGCTGAACACGGGTCTCCAGTTGATACGCCCCTGAGAAAGCATGAGGGGGGTTTAACAGTGTGAGGTGTCTGCATCAAAACATGTCTCTCCGTCATTCTGACATTATCGTAAACAACATCGCTGCAAGTTTAGGGATGAAAAGATTCCAGAGGTAAAAAAATGAATTGGATGCATGACGTAAACATTTTTTTCCACACAGATCTTTGGAGATCTCCAGTTAAAATATGCAACACGTGTTCATCACATAACAACGAAACAGATTATCTAAGATGTTGTGGGGGAAATAACATGTCTATTAACGGTTAGATATGATAAATGGAGGGTGGGTGGAATACAATGTGATAATTAATCATATATGTTATGGGAAAATAACATATGGAATTGATAGTTGATTAAAATAGTAAGGGGATCTAGTATGTTTGTAAGAAACAAAAATTAACATTTGAATTGAGGCTAATATATCAAGCCTATATCAAATACATGTTTATATATACTGGACAAATATTGTATGTCGATGAAAGGCCATAATCATTATCATCATCATCATCATCATCATCATCATCATCATCATCATCATAATCATCATCATGTAGCAGGATCTTTGCAGATCGTTGCTCTCATCCCGGTATTTGGCATTTCTCAGGGCATTTCTCTGGGCATTTCTCCCGCCTCATGCACCATCTTTTCCCCCGTTGTCTGCAATGTCCTGTGTCCATCGGCGTGCTGCGCAACCTCTGCCCATTCTTCAAGAAACCACGCCTTCATTGCCCGTTCTTCCCAAGCTACTGTAACGTTTAATATGGCCACAATATTTTAGTTTCCGAAGTGCGGTCCAGTATATAAGCCAGGTTTCTTCCATTTTCATATCTTGTTGAATATCATAATATTTTATGCTTCTTGGTCCACGATGTTTAGAACATTTTTTTTGTAGGATCTGAGCTCAATTTTCTTCTTTAGTGATTTCGAAATTGTCCATGATTCACACTTATGTATTGCTATAGGAAAGATGCAAGTGTTCAGCAATTCTACCGTAATTTGTTTAATGGTGTTATGACACAGGTTCCTAAAAAGATACATCATCAGAAACACCGTAGGGAAAATATTGTACTTTTTTTTATTATTCTAGCAGATATTCTATTGACAAATAGTTCGTCCTTGTTATGAAAATCAGAAGATATTAAGGGGAAACAATAATATTAATGCTATGCATGTTAAGAAAATATCGTTGTGCAAACAATATGTTATAAAATGTACTAAACAGAAAAAAAGAACAACATATCTATGGCATGCGTGTCAAATAATGCTAAGTGACAACACTACGTCTATAATTCATAACTAGAAACACTACGGAAAATAATATGTCTATGGCCGTGTCTATTCTGGGGTTTGTTATTTGATAAATGCTGCTTTAATATAAAATTCTGAGACATATGGTGCCTTTTAATGGTTAGATACAAATTCTGTCCATAGTCCATAATTATGGGTTCATGTGGATGATAGACCTGACTAATGAAGACCACCTTTTTCTAGGTGTGTCTATTTGGTCATGCGTCGAAGTACAACTGTTGCTCCATCGAGGCGCTGTCGTCATTAGAAGTGACAGGTTCGAATCCCGGTCGGTAACTATAGCTTTAAATTTTGTTTATGTAGTCTAGTGCGTCTTCTAGTCTCTAATTCTTACCCCCACTTATGTGAGTGTCAAACAATACGTGTGTATTTATTTCTGAATTATTCATGGGGAAATAGTATTTATATCTTTAATGCTACTTGTATGGAAGCTCATATGACCATCTTTGATGGAATTAACACAATAATCATAGAACCCTGATCTAGGGTTGACACGACTTTCCCCGTAATCCCGTATAATCTCGTTAGTAACATGACGTGCGCGAGAATCGGTAGCGGTTCTCTCCGCATCGGTAACTTACGGGGTATGTGAGCCGTTCACTCAGAAAGCAATGGCAAACTACTGAGCGTAATCTTGCCAAGAAATCAACAATCAGCTGGAAGATGCTGATGTTGATAGCGATGTCCTGTAAAATATATATGTGGAAAAAAAAATGTAGAGGAGGCCGCCGTAGCCGGACACTCGTCTGCCGACCCTGTGGTAATGGGTTCAATCCGCAGAGGTGCAGATTCGAATTTAAAACATGTTTCTAGGCTCCCAGGTCGACCCATCCTGAAATTGGTACCAATAACGTCTTTGGGAAATAAAGGCGGTGCGTGTGATACTGACTATATCACCGACATAGTGCTGATTGGTCAATACAAATATTAATCTAGCACCATATACCCAATGCCAGTAAGGCGTGCACAAGTTTCCTTTACTTAATTGTACTGAAGTAATATTTCTACTGGAGTAATGTGTCTACTTAAGTAATATTTCTACTGAAGTAATATTTTTACTGAAATAATATTTCTACTGAAGTAATATTTCTACTGGAGTAATATTTCTACTGAAGTAATTTTTCTACTGAAGCACTCTTTATACTAAAATAATGTAGTAGATATTTTGACATAAGTGTTGTATTTTTTTGCTGAAATTATAATATACCACGACACTATCAGGTGGCGTGGCAAGCTCGGTTCTTCAATATCGTTCCCTCTAGAGAAACAAGATATCTAGTATCCATTTCCGTATGTTAGTCCCAGTTCCGTGTCTGTAAGACTGCCACTACTTGAGATCCAATCCCTAGACGTTAGCGTTGGAAGGCAGTGCTATAATCAACATGCTACCATAGATTCTGACTGCACTAACTTGCATGATTCTTTTCTTTGTGTGGACAGTTATTGATTGTTAAATTTTAAAAAAAAATGTATATATGTTCTTACGTGCTGATGATGTCGTTTGCCTTACACAGCCATTCATTCATTCATTCATTCATTCATTCATTCATTCATTCATTCGTTCTTTCATTCTGTAGCATGATGTCTTCAGACGTTCGCATCCCCAGTCCATTTACATTTCTCAATACTCAGTAGTTAACCACGTAAGCCGTCGTGATACCCTAACTAAAAATAGAATCGTAGATTCTAGATCGAGAGAGGGTAGATGAATGGTGGGGTCTCAATTTGATTGGGTAACCCTTGGGCTGGTAACGCTCCTTAATACATAATTAGCCCGCCAGTCGAAGCCTTGATTCCATCCCGTAAGGACGTGTTCAAGATGCAGTGGTAAAATTTGCCCAAAAGCATTCTTTAGGATGTGGTCATCTGCACATCAGGTACCTAAATCATTTAATATGTTATGTGTAAACCTGATGAAGTGAGAGAGAGACGAATGGCCGAGTATTTTCTTGAGAAAATGTAAAAAGAAGACAGGACTTCGGTACAGTGACTCTAAAACTGCCGCTCAAAACCTGTCATGTCTACCGCAGTGAAACATTCTTACCATGTCTATTGTCTGTCTGATTTGATGATTTGCATATGCTTATGACTGTAAACCACGCTCAATGCATATGGCAAAACCTTTGTGCGCTCTGAACATTCGTTGAGTGCCTATCATGACCATTCTTAACCAAACTGTACCTTGCTCTTGAGAGTTACCTTTGGCAGCTTTGTTTCAGAATGTGTGATGCTATATACTGCATGTAATTTCTCCCTTATAATGGCTGAGAATGTTTGAGTGAATGAGATGATAATTATATAATTAACTTCTCATAATTGTAAAAGTAAAGACACTTATTATATCCATGTTTGCAGGACTGCATTGCACTTTAGAAATTACAAAGTCCATGTAATGTCTAGTGACAGTATTACGATCAGGAAAATTGTCAAAAGCACTCATAAAGAGTTGCCTGGGATGCAGTTTCTCTTTGACGTTATGCACTGGTCCTTTGCAACAATAGTTTAGGTTTATATGAGCTACATTCCAATGAGGAGCAATATGTGGCATAACCTACAGTGTCTGTCAGATGAATACATGGGAAGGCTCATGCTATTTGTCAGGGAAAATTCATGTTTTCTTTCATTATGTGTATTCCACATGTGAAGGCAATTCTGGTGCATGATTTATGCCATACAATGCCTACTTCTTGGTGCTTAATCACACTGTCTGTTCTCATGGTACACCGGTCCCTGTGATCTACTCATTGTGAGAATTTACAAGATAATTGTGTGAAGCTGCCTCTGATTAGGAGTATGTGCCTATGACTTCACGGTTTTGGGGATGAACCTGGAGAAAGGATATCACCCCAAACCCCCAAATAAAATTGCACTTCATCATCAGTGAGAGGCGGGTGTTCGAATATCACACTCCTTTTTCCCCTCCCATTCCTCTCTGAATCTGTGATAGTACTGTATAACTGTGACAATGGTTCAATAGATGTAAAACACATGTTGTGCCTTTGTTTATTAACAGAGAATGAGGAAGATGGGGGAGGCCTTTCAATTACCAGGACAACTCCAGGGAAGTCCTGAGCTCTAGTCTTCAACTCCAGCTGAAAAAATGACTCCATAAAGTACCACATGAACAACAGGTTGCAAATGGTCAGCCTGAATCCCCTAATTCTGGCCTATACAGATGGCACTGAAGAAAAGTCTTGATTAAAAGCCTAAAACAGGGATACTCTCCAATTTTGTAAAAGCCCCAGGCTATGTCTTCAAGATAAATTCAAGAAGAAACCTTAAGAGGAGAGATTACCTGGTCTTCAGCATGTCACTACTGGCTAAGAGTGGACATTAAAGGTGCACTTGGAGCAGACTATATCACAGCTTATTATTAATATTGGCTGAAAGCTAAAGGAGCAGAAGTTAATACATAGAGCAAATTCTCAAAAATGGATTAGTGATAATTAGGTGTGGTGATTCAGTTACATCAGAACCTTTTGTGGGAGATAGACTGGCAGAGAAGAATGATGGGACATAATAGTTTTTAGATCTTCATCTACTGAAAAGTAAAACTAATCCCAAACTATCAACTTTGCGAACAGTCTACTCACCCTTCGGAAGGACATGTTTGTCACTTGCTTCGGACTAGTCAAAGTGGGGAATAGCCTGAACTGGAGAAACATTATGGGAGAACTGCAACCTGAGCTGTCCAACACCATCATAGGTGCTAAAAGGATTAAACAGACCAGTGGAGCAGAAGGTCCCTATACTTGTGCCCGGCTATAGGTTTATCATGTGTTTTCCTCATTTGACGGTTGGAAAAGTGATAGCATGATTACAGTGTTGTGGTGTAGGATAACCTATGGTGTAGAGATGTGAAGGAGGAGGGTTTGTTTTAGATTGATGGTTCTGGGGGGATATTGAGTGATGTGTTTGGGTTTTCATAGATAATGTCACTATAATTTGCATATAAACTTATATTTGAGATGTAAATTGTTGGCAGAAAATGAAGCCTGAGTCTTCACTTGACCTCATCAGACATTAATAAAAGATTAGTTGTAAGAGAACAGTTTTGAGATATATGTCCCTGTGGTTGTCTTGTCCAACTGTTGTCAAGCATCTTCATGGTGACTGTTACTCTACTGTTGTGGTTGGTTACAGAGATTGTGAAAGTTCTGTGTGGTTGTTGTCAAGTATCTTTCATGATGTATGACTTGTCTAATCTGTTGGTGTGATCATTCCTTTGTGAATGTTTGTCCAACTGTTGTCAAGATCTTCTCATGTTGTCTTGTTCAACCAGTGTAAAATACAGTTGTTGTTATGTTCACTACAATGGTACAATTGTCAATGTGATCATTTGTCCAAGTGTCTTGTGTCACTTGAAATAAATAATTAGAGATCAAACATGAGGTTGGCGATCAGAGCACAGTCAGCTGGAAGATGAGAGAACTGCTTTCATTGGTTACTGTGGCTAACTGCCAAGATCTCTCTATATATATATATGGCCTAGAAGAGAAATCATCTATAAATAATTCTGTGTAGAACTTAACTTAGGTCTAATTTCTCACAGTGGGGGTACTCGATGAGCCAAAATTCTGAATGGTTTCTCTACAAGGGTTATGCGAGATTAAATATCAATACCTCTAGACACTACTTGCTGTTACTAACCTGTATCTTTTATAGAGAGATATACTTTATAGAACTTCACTCATGGGAACTTCTGTAATTCTCTATAAACCCACAAAAAAACCTCACACATTCATTCATTCATTCATTCATTCATTCATTCATTCATTTAATTTATTCATTCATTCATTCATTTCGCTAGTTAATTCTATCAATTCATGCATGTATCTATGTTAATTAATTAATTAATTAATTAATTCAGTAATTACTATCACTCCTTCATTAAATGCATTAAGGCTTTCAACCAATTTCATTCATTGAAATCATTCAATAAATTCCTTAACACAGTCAATACTTTCGTTAAATAAATACAATATTTATTTAATTAACTCACTCACTCATTAGTTCATTCGCCGTTTGACGCTGCTGATTTGATTGGTTTAACCTTCAGTCGATCAAAGCAGTTCGACTATCTACACTCATATCAACGGATGTAGAAGCACCTGGCTGCATTTTGTTTGCGCAATCATCAAAACGCATACACACAACGTCGCGCACAGACACCACAGATACGCACATATGCACAGAAATACGACACACACACGTACATATACACACAGATACACACACACGTACAGACACACGCACAATGCACTTAGATACAACACTGGAAAAAATTCACACAGGCATTCATTCATTCATTCACATTCATTCATTCATTTAATTTACATTCATTCATTCATTTCGCTAGTTAATTCTATCAATTCATGCATGTATCTATGTTATTAATTAATTAATTAATTAATTCAGTAATTACATCCTTATTAATTAATTAAGGCTTTCAACCAATTTCATTCATTGAAATCATTCAATAAATTCCTTAACACAGTCAATACTTTCGTTAAATAAATACAATATTTATTTAATTAACTCACTCACTCATTAGTTCATTCGCCGTTTGACGCTGCTGATTGATTGGTTTAACCATTCAGTCGATCAAAGCAGTTCGACTTCTACACTCATATCAACGGATGTAGAAGCACCTTGGCTGCATTTTGTTTGCGCAATCATCAAAACGCATACACACACGCTCGCGCACAGACACGCACAGATACGCACATATGCACAGAAATACAGACACACACACTTACATATACACACAGATACACACACACGTACACACACACAGACACACGCACAGATGCACATAGATACACACACTGGAACAAATATACACAGGCAAACATATACAGGTACAGACAGACATACAGGCACAAACGTACACACGCAGGCAGTAACGCACACATTGACACATATGCACAGGCACACAGACATATATTCACGGACACATATGCACAGACACACATAAGCGCACATGCAAAGACACACAGGCACAAATGTACACACACACAGGCTAACAAACACCTCTAGGCACAAACACACACTTATGCGCACACTATCTTGATTGGTCTAGCATGGGTCTTAAATAACGTTGAGAGATCGAATCCTAGGAGACCCATGTTTTCAGTCAACTAGCACTCTAGCAAAATAGTGCCTCAAGCCTCCGTAGAGCATTGGCTAGTACGCTTTCCTGCCGACCCTTTCGTTATTGGTTGAAAACCCCATTGCGACGGAGGTGTTTTCATTAACCCGGGCTCTCAGGATGACCCAGTCTAAAAATGGGTACCGGGACATTTTTGGGGAAACAAAAGCGGATATTGTGATATTAACCATATCACCTTCGAGACCCGTTGATTTAAAACATGGGAAGAACCATATACACAGCAAGCCCCTTAGTGTGAAAAGGGATGTTTTAAAAATATTTTACGTATTGTCCTATATAAAAATAGTTTACCGTAATTCCCCCAATGTAAAAAATAGTTTACCGTATTGCCTCATATAAACATATTTTACCGTATTAACCCATATAAAATTATTTTACAGAATTGTATTTTCCCAAAGACATTTAATTTTGCTACTCTCAACTACAAGTTTTAGAATGTTCCCCTGAGATCATTAGCGCCTACATAAATGAATAGATCTTCTTCCACCCATTCTTCTAACCACTGTAATGCTACTTTGGAGTATACATCTGTACGGCTACAAAATGAAATAGTTACAAATGTCATGGTTTAAGTTATGCGTAAAATGTGTATAGATGTCATGATTTACATAACGCGTAAAGTGTGTACAGATGCCATACTCTCTTGTAAATTGTCAAATTCTAGAATTTATCAAATAAGGCACTTCTAAACTTTTAGTTCCTTCCTGTCATATACATTTACTGTTAACCCAAGCAACAAATTAACAATAATACTGTCACAGAATTAATTTATTTACTGTTTGTATCGTGACCCTGGCTATGATTTTAGCTGTAGTCTGTCAATTTCAAAGACATTTGAGTTGAGTTGAGTCAAGAACCGATATCACAGCACTCGATGCATTCCAATAAGCACTCCGTCCTAATCTTCAACGACCAGCGAAGAGTCCCAAGACATGTGCTATTTTATTAACAAATCTGGAGAAATTACTTGTTTCTCATCATCATCATATAGTTGATCCTTGACAGAACGTTACTCTCATGACGACCCGATGAAAAGTGTCTCGATCTCTTGCCACTTCACTCGCCTCATTAACCATCGTGCTTCATATGTCTGCAATGTCCCGTGTCGAACCATATACTGAGCGTATTTGTACTAGGCAGCACACAGTATGTTCATTGGTTATTCTATATCTGGTAAAGTATTTTTAATTGCTTCACCCTGGGACAGCGGTTATATTAGTCTATTCTATCTCTGTTGTTACTTTAACTCTTGTTTTTACATTGTGTTATAATAACTTTAGACTCAAATATTTATTACGTTTAAGTTGCTATAACTTCCTATTCAAAACGTTGTTACTGAAATAAATAAATAAATAAATAAATAAAACATGTTTTCGGTGGGACAGAAAACTAACATAACTTCGTTGAATTGACAATTAAAGTATCAGTTGCTTAGTTTGGAAAGTTTAAGTCCCTATTGCTTGAAACGGAAAGTAAATGTTACAATTGCTTGAAACAGAAAGTTAAAGTAACAATTGCTTGGGTTAGAAAATTAAAGCAATAGCTGCTTAAAATAGAACGTTTACTAGCAAATTGATTGGAACAGAAAGTTAAAGTAACAAATGCTTAGAATAGAAAGTGAAAATAGCAATTGCGGGGAAAAGAAAGTTAAAGTGGCAGTTCCTTGAAACAGAACGTTAAAATAACAACAATTGCCTAGGACATAAAGTGAAAGCAATAACTGCTAAGGATAGGAAGTTAGGGTAACAGTTGTGTGGAGCAGAAAATTAAAGTAGCACATACTTGGAGCAGAAAGTTAAAGTAACAATTTCTTTGACTAGATAGTTAAAATAATAATTGCTTTCAATACAGACTTTTAGTAAGTATAGCATGATAATGTAAAAAAAAAAACTGCTTGTAATTTAAAGATAAAGTAACAATTGCTTGCAATATAATTTAAAGTAAAAATCACTTGCAGCTGGTTATTACTTTGAATTTATATTGTTGGCAATTGTTACTTTACCTCCAAATTACAGACAGCTTTTACCTTTAAAAGTAACAGTTCCTTGGAATCGAAAGGGAATGTAAAAACGTCTTGAAATAGAGCGTGAATCTAACAATCGCTTTGGAGATCACATTACAGTAACAACAGCCTGGGATAGAATGTTAAAGTAACAATTGCTTGGGATAGAACGTTACAGTAACAATTGCTTTGGATAAAACGCTAAAGTAACAATTGCTTGGGATGGAACGTTAAAGTAACAATTGCTTGGGATGGAACGTTACAGTATCAATTGCTTGGGATGGAACGTTAAAGTAAAAATTGATTGGATAGAAAGTTAAAGTAACAATTGCTTGGAATAGAACGTTAACATAACCAGCTTGGGATAGAAAGTTAAAGTAAAAATTGCTTGGGATAGAAAATTAAAGTAACAATTGCTTGGGATAGAACTTTAAAGTAACAATTACGTGGGATAGAACGTTAAAGTAACCATTTGCGTGGGATAGAACGTTACAGTAACAATTGCCTGGGATATAATGCTAAATTAACAATTGTTTGGGATAGAACGTTAAAGTAACAATTGCTTGGGATAGAACGTTAAAATAACCAGCTTGGGATAGAACGTTAAAGTAAAAATTTCTTGGGATAGAAAATTAAAGTAACAATTGCTTGGGATAGAAAGTTAAAGCAACATCTGCTTGGGTAGAACGTTAGTAACAATTGCTTGGAATAGATCGTTAAAGTAACAAGTGCTTGCGAAAATGTATTAAAATTACAATTGCTTGCACTAATAAGTTAAAGGAACAATTGCTAACAAACAAAATTTAAAGTAACAATTGGTAGCATTTTCGTTTTAGTAACAACTTGTTTGGAGAAGAAGGGTAAAATAATAGCTTGGTTAGGTAGAAAGCTAAAGTAACAACCGTTTGCAATAAAAGGAGCTAATGTAAGCTTGGTCACATTACATAACAGTACAGGCACTGTTGTAACACAATTGTCACCTTATAAAATCACACCATAATGATGTAATGCTATATTTTCCATTGAATGAATATATAATTTATATTTAGTATGCACAATCATTAGGTCATTTTCAAATTAAATGGGATCTAAACAGTGCAACTAATACATGAAACTAGACAGTAGTTTTTCATGCTTTGATTCTAACACTCTTTATGATTTCACTCTAAATATTTCTATGATTGAACCTAACAATCTGTTTGAAATCTGTGTGAGTCAACTCTGAGATTCTTTATACCTGAACTCTAATACTCTGATTGAAATCTCCATCAATTTATGAATTCACTATGAATCTCGTTATGTTTTAACTCTAATACTCTTTTTGCCTGAATTTTAAACGTTTCGTGCGGGAACTATAAATCTCTTTATAATTTAACTCTGAAACACCTTATAACTAAACTCTAAATGAACTCTAAATCTCTTTATAATTTAACAATAAAACTACGTATGACTGGTCTTTAGATCTCTTTCTAATTTTACGATCAAACTTTATGATTGTATTCTAAAACGCATTATGATAGATCTCTAAATCTCTTTAGAATGTAATTCTAAAACTCTTTATGACTGTATTCTAAAAAGCATTGTGATTGAACTATAAAACTGTTTCTGATTTAACTGGTGATTCAACCCTAAAAGAATGAATGACTATAGTACTGGACATTCACATTTAAAGATGTTTGGGCTTCACATTAGAGGTGTTTGTTGACAGTTATTTTGCTGGAGGAGGGAAACATTTTACTGCAGTGAAATGTAAAATCTCCAAGAAAAATGCAAGGAGAAATAATATAAACAGAGACATAATCACAATGCAAGGGTAACGTTCTGAAACAAGCATGACTAATTCAAAATAATCGGAATATTGCGTCAACAACTAAAGAATAGCTATACAAATAAACTAACATAAACAGTGTAATACAAGACAAAATACCACACGACGCAAAACGATATTTTTACGAAAACAATATGACTACTCCTATTCTAGCATTCTATATTCAAATGCGTGTGTGCACATTATGGACACACGGAAGGTAAATGCAACATGGCTAGTTCGACACGAAAACATTCAAGAAAATGCTGGTAGCATGCCACAAGAAATACATTTACAGACTTTGATGGGCACTCACACAAACAAGGAAATAGAAGTAGAGATTAAAGGCCACAGTTGGTATTAGAATTTATGGGTGTATTAGAATTGGAACCTGTAGCCTCCAAATGACGACATCGCCTCGCTGAAGAAACGCATGTTCGTAAGCAACCATAATGTAAAGAACACTTTACATGTTTTGAGGAGTTTTGGGTATATGGTGCCAGTCTCATATATTTTTAAGACCAAACAGCACTCGATGGGTGATGTGATAAACATCATACTTGGCTGACTTTACTTCCCAAGACATTTTCTGGTATAAATTTTAGGCTGGACCGACCTAGCAGCCAAGGGTAATTCAAAATTCAACCCCGATGCGGATTCGAATCCATGACCACAGGGCTGGCAGGCGAGAGTAAGCCCACTCTGATGGCTTATGGCTTCACGTTTTCAGGTTGCCTACTGTGTTGGTTGTCACTGGTCTCACTTCGAAAACACAGGGCTGGCAGGCGAGAATAAGACCACTCCGATGGCTTATGGCTTCACGTTTTTAGGTTGCCTACTATGTTAGTTGTTAATGGTCCCACTACGAAAACACAGGGCTGGCAGGTGAGAGTAAGGCCACTTTGATAGCTTATAGCTTCACGATTTTTTAAAGTGGCCTACTGTGTTCTTGCCAATGGTCCCACTTCGAAAAGAACTCCGGGTTTATTCATGAACGTGGTCTTTATTGCTTCAAGATGCAACTGTAGGAATTAAGGCAATGTGCTGATGTTGCAGGGAGACGAGGAGACAACCATTGCAGGGAAGAAGAGGTAGATATTGCAAAGAGACGAAGAGGGAGACAATGCAAAGAGTTAAGAGGAGGATTTTGAATTGAAACGAAGAGGTAGATACTGCAAAGAGACAAAGAAGGAGATAATGAAAGGAGGCAAGAGTAGGAATTTGCAATGAAACGAAGAGACAGATATTGCAAAGAGACGAAGAAGCAGCCATGGCAAAGACAAGAAAAGGCTAACATTGCAAACAGAAGAATAGACAGACATTGCAAAGAGGAACAGAGGTTAACGCTGTAAAAGTCACAAGAGACAGACATTTCAAAAGGAAGAAAATGTACACACGGCAAAGAGAAGTAGAGGTCAACATTGAAAGAAGATCAAGAGGCAGGCAACCATTGCAAAGTGACTCAGAGGCAGAAGGAATTACACTAGCTTTGATTTTTGACCCAAAGTGACTCAGAGGCAGAAGGAATTACACTAGCTTTGATTTTTGAAGGTTAGAAAGACCTTGGATATGATCGCGCCTTTGTGCTATTCCGAAAACATATAGACAGGGCTAATGGATGCTAGAAGAAGAAGAAGAAGAAGAAGAAGAAGAAGAAGAAGAAGAAGAAGAAGAAGAAGAAGAAGAAGAAGAAGAAGAAGAAGAAGAAGAAGAAGAAAAAGATGAAGAGGAGGAAGAAGAAGAAGAAGAAGAAGAAGAAGAAGAAGAATAATATGAAGAAGAAGAAGAAGAAGAAGAAGAAGAAGAAGAAGAAGAAGAAGAAGAAGAAGAAGAAGAAGAAGAAGAAGAAGAAGTAAGAGTAGGAGGTGGAGGAGAACGAAAAAAGAAGAAGAAGAAACAGGTGGAGGAGGAGGCTGATAAGAAGAAGAAGAAGACTAAGAAAAAGAAGAAGAAGAAGAAGAAGAAGAAGAAGAAGAAGAAGAAGAAGAAGAAGAAGAAGAAGAAGAAGAAGAAATAGGAGGACGTGGAGGAAGAGGGGAAGAGAAGAAGAAGAAGAAGAAGAAGAAGAAGAAGAAGAAGAAGAAGAAGAAGAAGAAGAAGAAGAAGAAGAAGAAGAAGAAGAAGAAGAAGAAGAAGAAGAAGAAGAAGAAGAAGAAGAAGAAGAAGAAGAAGAACAACAACAACAACAACAACAACAACAACAACCCGAAAGACTGGAAGAAAAAGACGCCCTGTTAAAAACCAAGGGGACCCAGTATAAATTACCGTGTGATTTTGTTAACACAAAGATAAGGAAAGGCCTAAACTATGCGGTTCCATGTGGAAAATAAACATTGATTAGAGAAAATTATAGGTCTCTTGCAAGCAAAAACTAATCACAAAAATGATATGTTATCTGTCATTGTGGTACTGACGTAACTGGGTTCGCACTGGTGACACTGAGTTCATGCAGTGTGTTGAAAATTGTATTGTCTGATCTATCGGAGGAGACTGTAGCCATTATGGAAGTATCCGTGGGCAGGGATTTATTCTCAAAAATAGAACAGAAATGGCCAAAACTGATTTCAACATCATAAAATCGGTATTTAACATCTAGAAAGATTAACAATGAGAGTTGTCAAACATTATGTATAGTCAACACTACCATGTGCTGCGGAAGCCTGGACAATGAACACGCAGTTAGAAAATCGAATAGTGGCCCTTGAGATGTGGATATACACATGAATATGTCGTCTTTCATGGAAACAAAAACAATTAACTACAAAGGTTCTAGAAAAACTGGGAATGAAAAGAGAGTTGATGAAAGACATTAAAAAATGCAAGTTAAATATTTCGACCACGTTAAAAGACTGTTCTTGAGACGAATGTTGCGAATTCCTTGGACTGCCAGAGTAACTAACAATGATTACGTAAAACAGGCTAATGACACTAGAACAATATATACAACAATAAGAAAGAGACAAACAGCTTTCTTCGGTCATGTGATGAGAAGAGAGGCATTAGAGAATCGTGACAACTGGAAAGATCGAGAGGAAGAGAGGCAGAGGCAGACCAAGAGAAATGATGCTGGATGGATTGAGACGGTGGCATGGAGGAATATCATCAGCAGAGTTGATCCAGAACACTAAAGACCGAAATCTGTGGAGAGCCATGAACGCCTACGCCAGCTGGCAGGGCACTTGATGATGATGATGATGATAACAAACTATACTAGAGCCGGCTGCGTGGCAAAGGGGTTACGGACACAGTTCGTCATCTCGCACACCGCGTTCGAAACACAGATGCGGACAATTTGGCAGCAGACCGCCTCGCGCTGTTGCTGTTTTTTTAATATTTTTAAATGAAGTGGCATGAGTACCGGTCGTTCAGAAAGCAATGGCAAAAGGCAAACACCTGAAAGTAAACTTGCCCAGGAACCACGAACAGCCAAAATATGCTGGGGTTGACTGCTATGTTCTGTAAAGGATATGCAACTAACCTAACTAACTATCTAGACGGAAAGGTTGAGGGCAAGCGAGCAAGAGGTAGACAACGGTGGGGATGGGAAGATAGCATCAAGAGATGGATGAACATTAATCTGACAGAATGTACAGTCAGGGCGAGGGACATACAATATTGGTGATCCATTGCAGCCAACCTTCATTGTGGGGACAACATCTGATTGATTAATTGATTGTGGGCAGAGAAGAGAGGTCTTCTATGTCGACAAACAAAACCAAATCAAATGTTGACATTATGGGTGTAGTCGTAAAATAAATAGTTCCGGCGCGCTTTGCAGAACGTATCACAATAACATAACGGTAGTAATAACGGTAGTAATAGTAGTGAATATGTAAAGCTAGACGATATGGTGTCGTAGTTGTTAACATGATATTAGTATTATTATTATTATTATTATTATTATTATTATTATTATTATTGTATATAACTAGTTAACGTGATGTTATTATTATTATTATTATTATTATTATTATTATTATTATTGTGGGAAAGATTAGTAGTATGACTCTTCGCTGGCTGTTGAACGAATGTATGGGAATGTCCTGAGTGCAGTGATCTCGGATCTTAACTCACCTCAACTATTATTATTGTTAATATTGTCATCGTCATATATAACTAGTTAACGCGATATTTAAAAACCTACCCACAGAAAGAATAATTACAGTATGTGTGATACTCGCCCGTGTGTTACTGGGGCCTCCACAGAGGAAGTAGAACGTGGTAACACTGTAAGCCTCCAGAACATGTCGTAGAAGGCGACTAAAGAGGGCGGTCTGGGGATGGCTATCTCACACCGTATAAAAACAAATACTGTAATACCTCGGTTTTCGTTGACTTCCGTTATCATCGGTTTCTGTTTTCGTCGGTTTCGGTTTTCGTCGATTTTTTTTCAGCACAAAATATTGTATCGGTTTTCGTCGGCTGCCTCGGATTCCGCCTGCGTGACCATGTGATCTCAGTGAAAATTTTGCGAAAACAAAAGGACCCACGCGTTCTTCTTCTCAGTTTGGCGTTGTTTCTCAATGTGTGAGCATCACCTCGCGTTCCTAGCCGAACAATTCCATTGCTGTCCAGTGTGAAGCTGGTCCTAGTAGTGCCTTGATACCTAATGTCCTTATTGAGGGGGATTCCCCTTCCAAACAATAATATCTGCACCTCTCTCTCCCCTACTCACCGTCTTCCGTACGTCTTCCATATGCCAAGAAGAGTCTTGAGAAAGGTGAATGCCGTGTTGAATGTTCATTTTATTCTTTGCATTAGCCTTTTATATTCATTTTATATTAATTTCTTATTTGTTTAGTATTAAACATTATATTTATTCTCCATAAAATGTGTTTTTGGTGTTATTTACATCAGATGGAAGATACAACACAGAGATTAAGAGCAGAATAGGGCAAGCAAAAGCTGTATTTCAGACAATGAAGAGTATTATGCAATAAGTCACTATCATTGAATGTAATAAAGAGAGTACTAAAGTGCTATATAGAATTTGTTTTGCTGTATGGCAGTGAATCTTGGAATATAAATGAACACATTATGAAGAACTCGGAAGCAGCAGAGGTGTGGTTCCTGAGACGAATGATGCGAATTTCCTGGACTGCAAGTACAAACAACGATTGCATGAAAGAGACTAATGAAACTAGAACATTACATACAACAATAAGAAAGAGACAAACAGCTTTCTTTGGTCATGTGATGAGAACATCGATTGCCTGAAAGAGGCTAATGAAACTAGAACATTACATACAGCAATAAGAAAGAGACAAACAGCTTTCTTTCGTCATGTGATGAGAAGAGAGGCATTGGATAACATCGTGACAACTGGAAAGATCCGGGGGAAGAGAGGCAGAGGCAGACCAACAGAAATTATGCTGGATGGACTGAGATGGTGGCATGGAGGAATATCATCAGCAGAGTTGATCCAGAAAATCAAGGACCGAGATCTGTGGAGAGTCATGACCGTCTATGCCAGCTGCATAGCACTTGATGATGATGAATTTTGAGCGTCTAGAACGAATTAATTGGATTTACATTAATTCATATGCCTTGTTTTCTGTCGATTTCACCGATTGTTTTTGGACGGATTATCGACGAAAACCGAGGTTATCACTGTAAAGCCAACAAGCAACCAACTATGAAATAGCCTACAAAGGGTTTGGCCTGCGTGGCTGTGTGCCTGTATTACATTAGGAGATGTAAAGGTAGAGGAGGACGAGAACAGAATGTGATTCTGGCATATACACATTTGGATCCTCATCGGCGGGATTGAGTTCGTGCACCGTGTTGAGGTCCTCTTGTATGATCTATGGAAGGAGACTGCAGCACTGATACTGTGCAATGAAAGTGATTCTTGAGCAATATCAAAAACACATTCTTCAAAGTGACGTTATTAAGAGACATGAAGATATGCTATCACTCCTTTTAAAACTACATTAACGTGCTCCAGTATTTCGCCTTTACAATCACAGTCGTAGTTTATCACGAGAAATAAATCTACACGTATTGATGACACTCAATAAGTAGGTGAATAAAATAGAGATTACCGGACACATTAGATAAGTTTGCAAATTGAAATCTATAGTGACCACATCGAGATTCAAACCTACCATCTTCAAATGACGACAGAGCCTCGCTGAAGGAGCAGGCGTATTTCGAAACACGACAAATTAAAAGTAGGGCGTCCCATAGGCTTTCTCATATGGTCACCATTATGAAGTAGGGTGACCAGTTCCCTTTCTCATTGCTGTTTCTTGTTCGACAATTCTCAGAAAATTATGAAAATAACGTCGAGTAGAATCCCAGAGCTGTTTCGAAAAAACAAAATCATTCCTCTTCTAGGGTTGAACTTCGACTCTTGTCTGGACAGGCAGGCCCAGAAGAAGACTGCATTTGTTAGTGCTTGTCAGGGATAGGCCTCACCTCGGGGAGATAGCTGCAAATTAAACGCCGGATAACCGGAAAAGAATCGAATGACGGATGGGCAGTAGAGAAACCGATGAAGACAAGCGAAGAGACGTTGGTTCCTGTTGTCTAGACAGCACGAAGATAAGATGTGGTTCGGGGTATGTTTTGGAAAACTATCATTCGAATGGGTGACGTGTGTGTGATTTATATTTATTGTTATACATAAGGACTTAACAAAACACCTTTTCCGGAAAAGTTGTACAAAAAAAAAAAAAACAACTTAATACGTTTCCACTCACACAAGAACACACACAAACATACATTTACTAACACACATCGAGCAAAGAAATATATATATAAAAATGCATAACGCCCACTGAGGAAAAACATATACTCTTGATTCCACATTCCAGTAGCCAAAAGTATGTTGTCCACTTTAGTTATAGGTATGATTAACGAGTTTATAACCCATAGTTAATTTCATTTAAAGTTTACCCACTTCTAGCCTCTATGAAATGGGTACATGGAACTACGAGACTATGAGTGTCAATGGAAAAAAAAAGAGAAAATTTAGTGTTAACATTTTAGATGTATGTGAGACCACATGGAAAGGAGGTGATATGATAGTATCCGAGGAATAGAAAATAATCCATTCTGGTGGACATAAAAAACTGCTAGTTGTAGCATTTATAATGGATATGGAAATATCAAAGTCTATAAAAGGATATTGGGCTATGTCAGATAGAATATTACTGGTGAAAGTAAGTGGCAGACCCTTTGATCTAATCATCATTCAGGTTTATGCACCAACAACAAACATAAGTGATGACAGAATTTATGAATTTTATAATGGTGTGGAGCATGCCTTCAAGAAATACAAGTATTCATAATTAAATAGCATAGTGAGTGACTTTAATGTTAAAGTTGGAAATCAACAAGATGGATGCACAATAGGCAAATATGGAATAGGGGAAAGAAATGAAACAGGTTGCAGACTTGTTCAGTGGGAAAAATAGCATGATATGATTATTGGAAACACATGGTATCAACAACATCCAAGGATATTATGGACATGGAAGAGTCCCGACAATATGATCAGAAACCAGATTTATACATCCTCATCAACAGAAGATTTAGAAATGCCTTAAAAGTCGCAAAAATTATACTAATATGCAGACTACTATAGCGACCATAGATTAGTCATAAGTAATTTACATATAACATTAAAAAAGGTCAAATATACACAAAGAAGCACAACATGTAATCTATGTGCACTGAAGAGTAAAGAGATAACGTAGAGGTAAAGAACAAATATTATGCATTGGCTGATCTGGAAATTATATTTTAAGATGTCAGTGACCAATGGGAAATATTTAAGAACTAAGTCAGCAAGACTACACAATTAACTATCCCCCAAAAATGAAGATTATTGGACGTAAGAAATGTATGACGGAAGACATCTTAAAACTCAATATAAAAAAATAACCATAAAAAATATGAATAGATTCACAGGAAAATTAGAAAATTGTGCAAGGAGGCAAAAGATGCATAGCTTGTGGAAAATGGCAGGAAATTTGAAAAACAACACAACATCCGGAATACCAAATTAATGCGCAAAAGAATCAATGATATCGCTAAGAAAAGAACACACACATCTACGAGTTTGCCTAAAAACTAAAGATGGCAAAATCGAAATAGAAGAGGATTAGATTTTACATGCACGGTCAAATTATGTGAAAGACCTTTATAATGACACAAAAGAAAACCACTATGATATTCTTAATAATAAAGAAGGACCATCAATTCTGAGGATGGATGTTCAGAATGCTCTTAACCATCTAAAAACTGGCAAAACCCGGGGTCCAGACACATTTACAACAGAAATGATCAATGCCTTAGAAGAATATGGAATAGACCATGTCCCCAGACTGCTGAGCGCAATATATGCAACTGGAGATATACCTCCTGAATTTCGTAAATCTATATCTATAGTAATCCCAAAGACATAAGGAACCTTGGAATATTATCAACATCGAACAATTAGCACAATGAGACACATCACGAAGAATTTGCTAAGAATTTTCAAGCAAAGAGTTAAATAGACTATACAATCTGAAACAGGGGAAGAATAATGTGGGTTCGTACAAGGCTAGGGAACAGAGAATGCTGAGAACATTAATTGAAGGTTCTGGAGAAGTAAATAGAGATCTAGATCATTGCTTTATTGACTACGCAATGGCATTTGATAAAGTAAGGCATGCCGACATGATAAAGATGCTTTCAGATCTACAAATGGATGGAAAGACTTGTAAAAAATATATATTGGAAACAATAAGCTGCAATAAAGATTGATAATGAAATGGGTCAATATCAGCCTATTAAGAGAGGTGTGCGACAGTGATGTGTAATGTCTCCATACCTTTTTCCCTCTATACTGTGAACATAGTTTTCGAAATTTAAAATATATGAGAGGAATCACCATTGAGGGACATAACATAAATGCCAAATGATACAGTATTGTTTGCAGACAATGAACTGGATCTGCAACATTTAGTAGATACGGTTATTGTACACAGTGAACAACAAGGGTTGGAATCAAACTGTAAGAGGACAGAGGATTATAGTCGTCTCAAAGAAGAAAGAAATACCACAATAATAAGGATAAACAGGAATATTCTTAAACAAGTGAACCGGTACAACAATGTCGAAAACAGTCATAACATCTGATGGAAAGTGCTTTGAAGAGAAAAAGAATCGCAAGTGCAAAAGTAGCCTTTTGCTAAATGGGGAAAATAAAACACACACAAAAAAAACACATCAAAAACAACAAAAATACTGACTAGTAAAAAGATGTCAGTTGCAACGATAGAGATAGTGTTGAAGTGCTAGATAGATCCTGTATTTTTGTAAGGTTGTGAAACGTGGACGATGAGCAGACAAGCTGAAAAACATCTAATGGCAGTGGAAATGTGGTTTCTGATGAAAATGTAAAGAATACCATGGACAGACAGAAAAACCAATGAGCAAGTTCTACAAGAGGTAAATGAACACAGCAGACTGATTAGAGAAATTAGACGTGGACATTCACATTTTTTAGGGCACGTTATGTCAAGAAATACACCGGAGAACTTGGTGACAGCAGGCAATATGGGGGTGAAAAGAACAAGGCGAAGGCAGGGAAGTAAATATATGGATAGCTTGACCATATTGCATGGTCGAGACAAGATCACAGAACTGATCCACGAATACGGTGATCGTGTAATACGGCGCACACATGACCGCCCACACTTACCAGCACGGCATATGATGATAATGAGTCTCCATGTATCGTTGAAGAGTTGAACTTAGTTACTTTTTTAAAATTTAACCATTACTTTCTTTCATTTTTATCCAGTTCTTGGCGTTATGCATCCTGGACAAGTTGATTATTCATTGTCGTGTTTATTTACACCTCACCCATTTCTTGTCTCTATGCATCATACAGAGTTGATTATCCATTGTTGCCTTTATTAAAACTTTGCCCAATTCCTGTCTCCATGAAGCGCTGACGTGTTGATTATCCATCGTTGTGGTTATTTAAACTTTGCCCAATTCCTGTCTCCATGAAGCGTTGACGTGTTGATTATCCATTGTTGTGGTTATTTAAACTTTATCCAGATCTTGTCTCCATATATTGATGAATAGATATTATAAATTGTTGCGTTTATTTAAACTTTGCCCAATTCTTGTCTCTATATATCGACGTAGAGTTGTATTTTTGTCACTGTTACTTTTATGTAAACGTCACATACTTCTGGTCTCAATGTATCTTTAAATAGTTGATTATCCATTGTAGCTTGTAGTTAAACTCCACCCACTTCTTGTCTCAGTGTATCATTGAAGAGTCGATCATTCATTGTAGCTTTTAGTTAAACTTCACCCACTTCTTGTCTCAGTGTATCATTGAAGAGTCGATCATTCATTGTAGCTTTTAGTTAAACTTCACCCACTTCTTGTCTCAGTGTATCGTTGTAGAGTCGATCATCCATTGTGGCTTTTAGTTAAACTTCACCCACTTCTTGTCTCAGTGTATCGTTGAAGAGTTGATCATACATTGTGGCTTTTAGTTAAACTTCACAAACTTCTTGTCTCAGTGTATCGTTGAAGAGTTGATCATACATTGTAGCTTTTAGTTAAACTTCACTCACTTCTTGTCTCAGTGCATCATTGAAGAGTCGATCATCCATTGTAGCTTTTAGTTAAACTTCACCCACTTCTTGTCTCAGTGTATCGTTGAAGAGTTGATCATACATTGTAGCTTTTAGTTAAACTTCACTCACTTCTTGTCTCAGTGCATCATTGAAGAGTCGATCATCCATTGTAGCTTTTAGTTAAACTTCACAAACTTCTTGTCTCAGTGTATCGTTGAAGAGTTGATCATACATTGTAGCTTTTAGTTAAACTTCACCCACTACTTGTCTCAGTGTATCGTTGAAGAGTTGATCATACATTGTAGCTTTTAGTTAAACTTCACAAACTTCTTGTCTCAGTGTATCGTTGAAGAGTTGATCATACATTGTAGCTTTTAGTTAAACTTCACTCACTTCTTGTCTCAGTGCATCATTGCAGAGTCGATCATCCATTGTAGCTTTTAGTTAAACTTCACCCACTTCTTGTCTCAGTGTATCGTTGAAGAGTTGATCATACATTGTAGCTTTTAGTTAAACTTCACCCACTTCTTGTCTCAGTGTATCGTTGAAGAGTTGATCATACATTGTAGCTTTTAGTTAAACTTCACTCACTTCTTGTCTCAGTATATCGTTGAAGAGTTGATCATAGATTGTAGCTTTTAGTTAAACTTCACTCACTTCTTGTCTCAGTGCATCATTGAAGAGTCGATCATCCATTGTAGCTTTTAGTTAAACTTCACCCACTACTTGTCTCAGTGTATCGTTGAAGAGTTGATCATACATTGTAGCTTTTAGTTAAACTTCACTCACTTCTTGTCTCAGTGCATCATTGAAGAGTCGATCATCCATTGTAGCTTTTAGTTAAACTTCAACCACTTCTTGTCTCAGTGTATCGTTGAAGAGTTGATCATACATTGTAGCTTTTAGTTAAACTTCACTCACTTCTTGTCTCAGTGCATCATAGAAGAGTCGATCATCCATTGTAGCTTTTAGTTAAACTTCACCCACTACTTGTCTCAGTGTATCGTTGAAGAGTTGATCATACATTGTAGCTTTTAGTTAAACTTCACCCACTTCTTGTCTCAGTGTATCGTTGAAGGGTTGATCATAGATTGTAGCTTTTAGTTAAACTTCACAAACTTCTTGTCTCAGTGCATCGTTGAAGAGTTGATCATACATTGTAGCTTTTAGTTAAACTTCACAAACTTCTTGTCTCAGTGTATCGTTGAAGAGTTGATCATACATTGTAGCTTTTAGTTAAACTTCACAAACATCTTGTCTCAGTGTATCGTTGAAGAGTTGATCATACATTGTAGCTTTTAGTGAAACTTCACCCACTTCCTGTCCCCTGCCTACAGGCAGTTCTAATTCCATCGCGTTGTTTCTCTTGTTATCACCAGATCCCGCAGCAGCGGGATTAATTCCCCATAAGTTCATTAGCCTTCTGTGTCATTCACCTGTTCGTGCCATGCTGTTATTGTTCACAATCCAACGGCGTTTGGGCTTCCGCCCTTCGGCTCAATGCCAATTAGCGTTATTTGCGTGTGCTCGATAGCTGCTACTGTAGCAGGCAATTTGATTCCTCTGTAGCATTCACCAAGATAAGACTACAGCTATGCGGGGGAGAGACAGCTGTGAAACGGACTACAAAAGGAGAATAGAAATAACATTTGATACATTCCAGAACATTACAAAGATGTCAACATCTACATATCTACAGATATGCTATTTAACATTTTATTCTTCGCTCGCTTTGAACTCAAGTGCAGTCCATACACGCGCTATAACTTCTTGTGCATTGGGCTGACTTTTGCGTGTGGATTAGCTTTCCCTATTACCAATGTAATTCGCCATCAGGCGAATCCACGTCGATTTCAGAGGTACAAGTATTTTACGTCGACAAGTCAAGGACCTGACGTCAACATTTTAATCCAACTGACCGGTGTAGGGGTAGAACCCTCTACCTCAGCATCAGCGCATCGGATGTTTAAGAACGAGCTCTCTTATTCATTCAGCCACGCTGAATGAATGCCGTTCTTAATAAAACCAAATTAGTTGCTTATACTTTACAGGACGTCGCAGTCAACACCAGCATTTTTCGCTGTTTGTGATCTCTTGCCAAGTTAACCAGTAGTTTGTCATTGATTTCTGAACGACCGACACTTATACTATTTCGTAAAACAACAACAACGCAAAGCTGTCTGCTGCCAAATCGCCAGCAGCTATTTTTCCAACGCGGGTATGCGGGGTTACGAACCGCGTCTGTAACTCCTTCGCCACGGAGCAGGTCGAGTTCAAAGGAGCCAACGAAAAAAAAAATTCCCAGACACCTTTTATGATGTGGAAGAAATAAAGAAGGTAAGATGATGGACTTCATTTCACCGGGTTTTATCCAATACGGCTCGGTCTATTTCCGCAGGGCATCCTGCCGAAAGGTCGCACAAAGCACGAACTCCGTAGCTCCAGCGACGACTGCCATGTATCTCCGAGAAAATTGCACTGGTGAACCGAACGACATAGCCCAGAATCGAACCCACAACTTTCGTAGAGCGAGGCAGGCGTCTTAACCAGTTCCAACGGAGACTCCTTCAGAAGAAGAAGAAAACACAGGAACTATGAAAGAAAACATATGGTGTACAACTCTGTTCTATAAAGTTTTCGGAAAAATTAGGTGGACTCTACAAATCCCATTCATAAATGGTAAAAGCAGACACAAAATATAAACAAAAACCCATGCTGAACAATACCTGAACAACTCTAGACAGTTGAAAACTCAAACATTCATATGAAAGTAATGAAAAGTAATGGCCTAATTACGCGGCAAATAAACTGGGCCAAAGAAGAAAACAATCAGCAGAACTGATTACTCCTTCTTCTTCTTCTTCTCCTGAAACAAAAAATTCGCCAGCATCATCATGAAATCTCTGTCTAGGCTGGTCTCAACACAAAAATGCTATTAGGCGATGTGTTTGGTCGATACGCCGATATTTGGTTATCGATTACTTTGTTCTCACAGCGCTCTCTCTTCCTCGCAACACACAACAATCATGGAATTTAGCTGTCGACAGAATGATTAGAAATGTGCTTTCCATGTTGATGAAATATTTAGCAACTGCATTTCCGTCGGAAACTGATTTATAGAAAGGAAGAAAACACCTAATAAACAAAAGGCTGAAGAAAGAGAAACTCTTTGGTTTTGTTATTTGTAATTTTTTTGTTTTGTTTTCATTGATGGCCATTATTAAATAGTTATAAGTGGGTGAAATACCCGTTGATTTTCTGTTCTTTGTAGCTCGCTCGCGGCGGAAATCAGACAGGAAATTAGAACAATAAAAACTTTTGCTTTCTGCCTGCTGTTTCTCTCTCTCTCTCTCTCTCTCTCTCTCTCTCTCTCTCTCTCTCTCTCTCTCTCTCTCTCTCTCTCTCTCTCTGAACTCGCTCTGTCTCTCTTTCTCTCTACATCCTTCTCTCTACTATCTCTCTCCACCTCTCTCTCTCTCTCTACAGCCCCCTCTCTCGCCCTCTCTCTCTCTACATCTCTTTCCCTCTCTCTCTACACCTCTTTCCCTCTCTCTCCATCTCTCTCTACACCTCTTTCCCTCTCTCTCCATCTCTCTCTCCATCTCTGTCTCTCCATCTCTCTCTCCATCTCTCTCTCTCTATCTACATTTCTCTCTATATCCCTCTCTCTCTCTATTCTCTCTATCTCCATCTCTCTCTACATATCTCTCTATCTCCATCTCTCTCTACATATCTCTCTATCTCCATCTCTCTCTACATCTCTCTCCATCTCTCTCTCTCTCTCTCCATCTCTCTCTGTCTCTCTCTCTCCATCTCTCTCTGTCTCTCTCTCTCCATCTCTCTTTTTTTTCTCTCTCTCTATCCATCTCTCTCTACATATCTCAATCTCTCCATCTCCCTCTACATCTCTCTCCATCTCTCTCTCCCTACACAATCTCTGTCCATCTCTCTCTCTCTACATCTCTCTCTCCATCTCTCTCTACATCTCTCTCTATACATCTCTCTCTCTCTCTCTCTCTACATCTCTCTCCATCGCTCTCTATATCTCTCTCTCTTCATCTCTCTCCATCTCTCTCTCTGCCTATGTCTAACTATCGGTGCATCTTTCTGTCTGTGTGTCTACCCGTGTGTCTGTCTACATGCCCATCTGAATGCCTGCCTGTGAACGTGAAGCCATAAAAGCCCAGTCATGTGTTCACTGGCCTGTCAACAGTTTAGTTCTGGGTTCAATTCCCTGATGGAAGAGAAAGGAATTAGGAATTCGTGGTCTACTTAGCCTCGTGAAATTGCCACTAGATAATTTCACACTTTTGAGTCCTGAGATGGAAAGAGCAAGAAAGTAAAACGACTACCTTATTTTTACACTAGTATGTGTGAAGAACTCATGATAATAGACATCCTTACTACAGTATCCTTCTTCAGAAAGTATGCATCCATATCTCTCTCTTTTTCTCTCTCACTCTCTCTCTCTCTCTCGTGTGTGTGTGTGACTGTGTGTGTGAGTGTGTGTGTGTGCGTGCGCGCGTGTATGTGTGTGTGTATGTGGGGGGGGGGGGGGTTCTAGGAAATATACCGGAACTGAAGCTACAGTTGTGTCTGACCTGTTGAGAATCACAACAGAAGAAAGTGCATGACATGCACAAACAGACCTGACAGCAACCAAAGACAAGGAATCGATTGTCTGCTTTCGAGACAGAAAGAAGGACCCCAGAAACTGGACATACGAAGCAGGGATTGGTCAATCAAAGCATTATTAAGTACACCTGAAATAATCAACAATGTGCGTAGAATCAAGAAACACGTCTCAATGAAACACATCAAGGAAATCGACTACACAAGTCGGAAGTGCCAGAGGCGAGATGAAATACAAACGTCCTAAGTATATAGACAAGCTGCGGTCAGGCGGATCGAAAGAGCTCATAATTATTCATTGTCTCTTTTGAAATGGAAGAGGAAGGGGGATGAGTTATTAATTCTGTAATAATGTTTGCAACAGTTATAATTATTGGATGGAGGTCAATATGGCCAAATGGATAAGAGTTCTTGCTCTCAAACATCAGGTGCGCTGATGCCGAGGTACACCGGTCAGTTTGACTAAAATACTGACTTCTCGTCCTTGATATGTGGACGTAAATTACAAGTACTTCAGAAGTTGGAGTGGGTTCGTTTGATGGTGAGGGACATTAGTAATATAGAAAGCTAATCCACACGCAAAAAGTCAGTCCCGTGCACTAGAAGTTGTAGGACGTGTATGAACTACGCTTGAGTTCAAAGCGAGCAAAGGCAAACAAATAATAATTGTTGTTGTATGTGAAATGTTGCGTCAGCGAAATTGTAGGTAAGAGAATGAACCTAGAGTATTGTAATCAGTTTGTTAGCACTAGCAACGTGAAGCAGATTGTTTAAAAATGAAGTTATTAATTCCATTGACTGGAAGCTCTTTTTAAGTGTGGACTTTTTATTCGCAAACAAATGACAGAATGAGGTGGTTGTGATTCTATCCGGTCGTCTTACTACATTCCAATCCCTGGTACCATATGTCTGCATAACTGTTATCACGTCTTCGCAATTGACTATTCTCAGAAGTTAGAGATGATTTACCATCTCATTTCCTGTGTATATATATCCTGGATATATTCCGTCTTGCCATCAAACACGTCTACAGGGTGTCTAGTTAATCCCTATCACTGAGGCGTTCCCTTAACTTGACTTGATTTGTAAACAAAAATTCCAAATTCGGTCTCGTTCAACCTGCTTCTTTCAGCCGTGGTTAGAGTTGAGATCCGTAGTTTTTGTGGGTTTTTTCAAACCCTGTTTTTGTCTTGTGCGCTCTTATGAGTGACTCCTGGCTCGGACTGGTTACATAAGCGTTTGTGTCGGTGTCGTAAGCTGGGGTATAAGTCAGCGGTGATCCACATTCCTCTGGTGGTGTCCTGGATCAGTGCTGGCTCCTGGGGGACTTGTTTGACTGGTTGCAGTGCTTATAAGGACTGTTTATTTGGTCTTTTTGCCTCCTTTTTTGTTTATTGTCTGCAGAAGCTTTTCGATGATTTCATTTTCTTCCTTGCGACATTTTTTCTCTTTCGAGTTTGAGTTTCTGTTGCCTTTCGATTTTTTCCTCCGTGGTCAACCACGGGGTGATCTATCCGCCTTCTATATAGTACATCTCATCATGTTCATCATATATATATATATATATATATATATATATATATATCCGGGTATTTTACAGGGGTCTGACGGTGCCTTGGTTTCCCCTTGAATTTCCTGTTTTCTTTTTCTTCCTTGCGCCTTATGAATTCCTTACGCCTGAGTTCCTCTTTTGCTCTCTCCGAGAGGAGCTCCTCCAAGGGAAGTGGTGGTGGGTACACTGTGCCGTCATCATGGTGCTCCTCTAGGTTTTCTTCAGAGTTCTGACGGGATATTGGCTTCCCCTTGAGTTTCTTGTTTTCCTTTCCTTCGTCGAGTCTTTTGAGTTCCGTTTTCTTGAGTTCAACTGTTTTTGTCTATTTCTGCGAGATCCTCAAAGGTAAATGCTCGGGGCGACGAGGTGTACTCCATGCCGTCATCGTGGTACTCATCTCGGTTTTATTCAGATGTCTGGAGGGATATTGATTTCCCCTTGAGCTTCTCTGGCGTGGTGATTTGACTACTGCCGTTAGCTTGCAGTTCCGGTTCGGTCTTTTGTTGAGTTTCATCTTGCGGCTTTTCTGTGGTCTTTTCCGTGGCTTCTGCTGGTTTATTTCAGATTAATTCCATTTCAGCTTTTAGCAGTTCTCTCTCTGCTTTAATGGCCCGTAGGATTTACTCGTTCTCCTTCTCTATCAGTGTCACGTATTCCACTTCTTGCTTGATATTTTGCTGGATCTCCTTTATTTCAGCCAGCAGTTTTTCATTGTCGCTGGTTTGTGTCGGTGTCTGGAGTAGCTTGACTTGTTTCATTAGTTCGTCTGTCTGGTCTTGCAGTTGATCTCTTTCCGCTTGTGAGATGCACGTGGCTGTCTCGAACCTGCGCATTGCGTCCTTGTATGGTGTCTTTGTGGTAATGGAGATCTTTAAGACGTCTCTGTGCCTTTGGAGGTATGGGCAGCCCAGGTAACTTGCTCCATGCTTGCTCAGGCAGTTGGCACACTTTCTCTTGTTGTTGGGTGCTCGGAAGTCCGTGTCTTGTTTGGCCAGCGGACATCGCCTTGAAGGCGCAGTATCGGCAGATCTATGGCTTACTGTGACATGTTGTTCTGCTGTTGCCGGCCCTCTGGCATCTTGAGTATTGTGTGATTCTAAGGATGAATCATTCTGGCTGTTGAGCTCTAGTGTTCATCATCACTTCGATCGGAATCTCACGGCCCTCTGTCGTCACACCGCTAAGGTTGTGGGAACCTTGGAGTAGGTGAGTAGCCGCCCCGCCTTCAAGATTCGGATGTGGAGATTCTCTTCTTGTAGCTGCTTCAGGATTTGTTCATCTTTAAGCTTCACGTGGATACGTTTGACAACCCATCTGATTGTCTGTGACTCGGTGTTTCCGACTCTGGTGTCTTTCTTTTCCTTCTTCTCAGCAGACTTGGCTCTTGTCTGTGGTGGGTTGTCGTCAGTCTTCCTCATTGTAGCTTCAGTTGAGGCGATTGTAGTTTCAGGTTCTTTGCTGCAACTCGCAGGCAGGCTCTCTCCGCTCGACTTCTTTACGGTTTTGTCGGATTCCACGCTACTCCTCTTGCTACTGATATGTTTCGTGCCACGTGACATTTTCCTCCCCCGTATCAGGATTCTTGAACTGTTCAGGTAACTTATTTGTGATAGCGCTCATCAAGTGCGAATGCGACGAAAAAAAGAGGCATTCTCCCTTCAACACGGTATTTAACAATAACCTGCTCTATAGCACCAACATAGAACCCTGGCTTCGTGCCAGCCGCAGTGGTCTATGCCTTCGACGGATTTTAGCTTACCTATGGAGCTGGCCTCCTCAAAGCAGGGCTTCTTTTGTAAGACTATTTTACTAAACTATTGAACTCGTCAACTGTCGACGGCAGAATTGTGCGTCTTTTACGAGTGCGAAACCGCTCGATGTAAATACAAGTTCATATTACATCTATATCCCGGAAGCACTCGGCAATAGTGTTACCATTACCAGTTGCGCCGCCTCACACATCTGTGGTCAGTTCCAGTGTATATCAAAGATATTAGTTCGGTCTGGAAAGGACTGTATGTAATACAGGCCACCAATTGCTCCTTGCACTCAGACCTACAACAATGAGACAGTCCTAGAACTTTACTTAACTACAGCAAGTTCCTGCTAAGTGTCTTTTTGTGTTTTACAGAACAAATGGTTATAGTACTTCACACACACACACACACACGCACACGCACACGCACGCACACACACACACATACACACATCTAGACACTTGCATGATGCCTCACATAATCACTGAAACTAGTAAGAACAAACTCCCACACTTTACACACACATATACTGACGATTGTCGTGAGCATTCTCGCAAAAAGTGTAAAAAATGAAAAGAAAAAATTGAAGAAGAAGAAGAAGAAGAAGAAGAAGAAGAAGAAGAAGAAGAAGAAGAAGAAGAAGAAGAAGAAGAAGAAGAAGAAGAAGAAGAAGAAGAAGAAGAAGAAGAAGAAGAAGAAGAAGAAGAAGAAGAAGAAGAAGAAGAGCATTTACGTGAAACAATGAACAAGAAATATAATCCAGAGGACACACAAGACAACATACAAAATAAAAGCTACAGCCACACACAAATTCTTCACGCTCCAACTTCGTACTGCTTAGGGTATCCAGCAACCAATGCTGCATAGAATACTTGCTCGTTTAGTGTCTGTTTAACTTCTCCTGTTTTGTTACCAGTGTCGGTCAATACCTCCGAATATATGTCTATGGAACATGTATCTATTTTAAAATGTACTGCGGACAAGAGCAAATATTCCACGGAAATTTAATAAAGTTAACGGATATTTTAGGTGTCAGGAGGAGATGAATTCTAGGACCTAACCAGACATAATTTGAGGAAAGAATGAAGATGTAACGAAGTGTAATTCAAGTTAATATTAACTTTCAAGTCTGCAACAGAAACCCATCAACCAGACAGAGAAAAATGAGGAAGTTGCCTTACGTAGTGTGGGAATAAACACAAATATTGAAAATTACAATGGTATATGGTGCTGTGCCACCTAACATGAGACTAGAGATTGAGGCTGTGACTGCAGAATTCTAATGGCTGAGCTGTCCAGACAGACAAGTTGTGCTTGTGAGGGGCTCACAGAGTATACTTCAGAAAGTGGAAGACGGAGAAAAAGAGGAAATGCCCTTACGTAATTTGTGAATAAGTGCAAATATTGTAAAATACACTGGCCGGCTCCATGGCGAAGAGTTACGGATCCAATTCGTAATCCCGCATACAGTTGCGGGCGATTAGGCAGCAAATATCCTAGCGTTGGTTTTCATAAAAATGGTATAAGTGCCTATCGTTCAGAAAGCAATGGTAAACTACTGATCGCAAACATGCCTAGAAATCACAAACAGCCAAAAATGATGGGGTTGAATGCGACGTCATGTAAAGGATATGAAACTAAGTGTAACACTAGCACATGCTTCTGTGACGTCTAACTGAGAATAGAGGTTGAGGCTGTCACTGCAGTCTTTGGCTGTGCTGTCAGGTAAACTGTGTTTGTAACGGACTCATAGAGTCTGCTTCAGAAAGTGGAAACGGTCAACTTTCCAGTGGAATAGCTGACATCAAAGATTTAGAATTACGACTTCAGATGTTCACATTTTCTCGCTGAACCCACGCAGACTCTGATCTCTTTTTTTCCCCTGGATAGTATGATTCCCCGTGAGAATTGACTAGCATCTAGATTAGGTGGTAGCTCGCTTAATGTCTCATACTGGTAGCGTTAACTCTTAGACGCCCTCTTTCTTATTTGCACATACGCTGACAATATCGTTATATTATCAATCTCATCGTCCTCCGTCTTCTCTCCCTCCTTCTTCATTTCCTTCTTCTTCTGCTCTGTATCCCACATGTAGGCATAGTCCCCGAACCAATTTATGCCAGTCTATCCTTTCTTGGCTATCTTCAGCAGCTGTCGTCTTCTGCCCAAACTACATCTCTGTCTTTAATACTTCTCGTGTTATTAGTTCTTCCCCTATTTCGTTCACCCTGTGGCTTCCAGACAAGAGAGTGTCTAGTTATATTATCCTCAGGTAGTATAGCTAGTTATACTATAGTTAAGTAGTTATACTAGTGTAACAGTTATACTATCCTCAGGTGACTTCCGGTCCCCAACACGGAGTATAGACGGTTGAGCTGTTAAGGCCTCTTGAGTTGTTATGCTTGTGGCTAGAATTGCTTACGAATTTTCTCCATGGTGGACTGGTAGTGCATGGTTCCGTCGCCATGATACTGAGTTGCATTATGCATAGTATATATGTGCGGGCTGTTGGTTTGTCGAGACTCCACTCTGTTCTACTTTTCACATGGGGCAGTGAGGAGCATTTTGTGTGATATTCACATTACGCAACTGACAATACATCACATGAGCTATGATGCCATTCTTGTGTCTTTGGCACAGCTGAGCTTTTTACACAATTGAGCACTTTACCTAACAGCTCCCTTTGCAGCAGTATTTATACAATAGAAGTATTTGTGTACCAGATCCTTTAACAACTAAGCATTTAACACAAAATAGCTTTCTCATTTCAAATTAGAGCCATTTTTGTAAAAGAAAATGTGCAAGCTCCCAAGAGAGTCTATTAACAGCCCCACGTACATTGATGGATCCTAGAAAACCGAAAAAAAGAATGTGTTCGCAACAAAGGAAATAGAACACACGCGAGTTATTAGCAAATTACAATGAGGTTTGGAGTAGCTATTTTGTGCTTGGATATTTGGAAATAAGTAACGCTATTTTAAAACGCCTTTTTTCGTGGTGAGGGAAAATAACTTGGCGGGAGACAAGCGATGTCGGGGATGAACTGGGAATTTCTAGAGAGGATTGGTAATTTATACAGTCTGAGAGATATTATGGGAATATTGTCTGGTTGTTTGAGAATATTACTGCAGGGCAATATGGAGGACATGACACAGGCAATAAGGGATACAAGGCACAGAAAATGAGAGAATATAGTAGGGCAATATGGAGGCTAGAGCAAGGAATTAATGAACAGAGTACGGTAATATGGGTGAATAGAGAATGGCAGTAAGGGAGAATAGAGTAGGGCAATATGGAGGCTAGAGCAAGGAAATATTGAAGAGAGTACTGCAAAATTGAAGAATATGGTAGGGAAATATGGAGGATAGAGTAGGGAAAAATTGAGTAGAGTACGGCAAAATGAGGAAATAGAGTAAGGCAATATGGGGCAATAGAGTAAGGCAATATGGGGAAATAGAGTAAGGCAATATGGGTCAATAGAGTAAGGCAATAAGGGGAAATAGAGTAAGGCAATATGGGGAAATAGAGTAAGGCAATATAGGGAAATAGGGTAAGGCAATATGGGGAAATAGAGTAAGGAATATGGGGAAAGAGTAAGGCAATATGAGGAAACAGAGTAAGGAATATGGGGAAAGAGTAAGGTAATATTGTGAGAGAGAGAGAGAGAGAGAGAGAGAGAGAGAGAGAGAGAGAGAGAGAGAGAGAGAGAGAGAGAGACAGAGAGACAGAGAGAGAGACTAAGAAAATATGGGCGATAAGGAAAGGCAATACTTGGGAAAGAGCAAAGCAGTATGGGAGATAAAGAGAGGCAATATGGGGAAAAGAACAAAGCAACATGGGAGAGAAAACAAGTCAATGAGGTGGGTTGAATAAACACAGAACCACGGGGGGGGGGGGGGGGGGGGGGCGAAGAGGTGTGTATGTGACACATGGCCCGCGCTAAGAGAAGCGATTCACGTGATCACAATCACCATAAGGGAGGGAATTCATGTGATTACAATCACAATAAGGGTGAAGATTTATGTGATCACAATGATAGGAAGAGAAGAGATTCGTGTAACCAAAATCATGGCATGAGAAGAGATCCATGTGATCACAATTACGGTAAGAGAAGGTACGGTTGCGTGTCTGTTCCATCATCATCTCATCTGATCTCATCTCATCTCATGTTCCTCTTGTGCCTTGCGGTGTCAAGGTGAAGTATAAACAGCGGGAGAGTGCCCGTTTATGGGTTTCATGTATCGATATTCCCATAGACTCAGCTATTCCTTCCGTCCATCGTTTACGTGGTCGGCCTCTTCCTTTGCTTCCCTCTGGTCTGTACATCATTGTTTATTGTGGTATACTGTTAGTTGGTAACCTACTTGCATTGCCAAACCATTTGATGTGCTGCCTTTTAATAAAACCTAACGCTTCTATAACCCCCACTTTAGTCCTGATTTCTTCATTTTTGATCTCATCTCTTCTTGATACATTGAGTATTCTTCTCAGGAATCTCATTTCTGTTGTTGTGATTTTTCTTTTCTCTTTTTCTATCACTGTCCAGGTTTGGTATTGGTAACATAGAGTTGGTAGAAAGATTGTGTTGTAAAGTGCTTTCTTAGTAACTACTGATACATGTTTGTTCTTCAGTATTGGTGCCATTTGTCCAATGAGTTGGTTTGCATTATTGCATCTGTTTTCGATCTCAGTTTCTGATTTGCTCCGTCTACCACTTATAATCTCGGCATTGGCTAGGGGTCTGTTGACATCTTACATATGAGGAAGTTTGAAAGAAGTCGTTAAAAGTGTGATAGAAATTACAATAACCATGCCATTGTCTTGTAACCTGTCAGTATTGTTGTTAACTATGTCAATGGTGTTCAGCACGCGACATCACGGTGTAGACAAGCACGGTGGCGTCACAAGGACAGTTTAAAGTAGCAGTCCCACTTTTGACATGCACTATATAGGAGCAGCGTTATCCGTTGTTTTTTTTTAACCAGTGAAGGGGGGAAACCTATAGAAATTAATCTGCGAACTTAGGTCCAGGATGGCGATGCATACCTGTTAGTCCAGCAAGTGTATGAGTGGCGAATGAAGTTTCAAAACGGCGTGACTTCTGTGACAGTCTGTTCACGACCGGGTCAGGCACACTGAGTGGTGATCCAAAAGTCGATGTTTCTACAGGAATCCAAACCCCAAACACTTTATCGGCGCTGGAGGACTTGCACTGAACGCAGTGGTGACTACATCGAAAAATGACACATTTATTCTGTACTTTTTCAGAATATATTCACACAAAAAAGACAGTTAATGTTTCAATTTGAATAACTCTCTCTCTCTCTCTCTCTCTCTCTCTCTCTCTCTCTCTCTCTCTCTCTCTCTCTCTCTCTCTCTCTCCCCCCCCCCTTCCCCCCGTACCTTAAACCTTTGCAGGAAGCATGGCCAACACAACCCTAACCCAATCACTCCAGTTAAATGCGCTGTGGTGAACCACAGCCAGGTTTCATCCTAATACACCTCTCTGCGGAAGCGGAGTTTCTCTAGCTGTCTTACACGTTCCGCAGGCTGGTGAGCTTGGAGAGAGCAAGGACACCTCTGCATCACATCTCCCGTGTAGATAGAACTTTGGTAGAAGATAGGAAGAGATGTCTCTACACCCCAATCACTCCGATATATGCGAGGTTCTGTTCAGGGCTCACACACAACGTCCAGGTCGACCCAGCCTGACATGGGCATCAGGGAGTGTCATGGGGAATAAAGACGGCCGGCGGGTATCGGTCACATGACCCACCCAGTGCCCCAGATTTTATTTAAATATGGGAGTGGCATCATATACCACAGCTGGCGGGATATTGGTCACATCACCCACCCAGTGCCAAAGATTTTATATAAATATGGGAGTAGCACCATATACTACAGCCGGTGGTGTATCGGTCACCACCCGGTGCCGACGATTTTATACAAATATGTTAGTAGAACCTTATACCACAGCCGGCGAGGTATCGGTCACATCACCCACCCAGTGCCGAAGATTTTATACACATTTGGGAGTAGAACCATATACCACAGCCGGCGGGGTATCCGTCACATCACCCACCCAGTGCCGAAGATTTTATACATATATGGGAGTGGCACCATATACTACACAGGCTCGAGGTGTACACAAGAGTTGTTTGTTATTTACTGTTGATATTTTAATACTGTAATCAAGCGTTTGGAGTCCTTGACCCTAACATTCAGTCCTTCCGACCTACTATGTCAAGTCCCATCGCCATAATATGTTAAGTCCTATCACCTTAATATCTGAGTCCTACTAGCATAATAAGCGAAATACTACCACCTTAATGTGTTAAGTCCTACTACCATAATAAACGAAACACTACCATTATAATATGTGAAGTCCTATCCCCGAAATATGTGAAGTCCTACCATCATAATAAGTCAATTCATAAGTAAACAATAAACACACAACACATGTGTATTATTTGGTGCTTATAGCAGTGAGAAAAAGGAAGTAGAGACTATAGGACGCATTAGACAACATACAAATTGAAGGCTACAGTTACCGAACCTGTCACCTCCAAATGACAGCGCCTCGCTGCAAGAACAAGAGAACTTCGACGCATGACCAGCTAGGCGCCCCTACAAAAGGTGTCTTAATTAGTCAGGTCTATCATACACTTGAACCCACTACTATGGATCACCGACAGAATTCCTATCGAACCACTGAAATTATATTTTTGTGTAATACTTCATAATAGAGACAGAACCTGAACCATCATTAGATGAAATTGCGTGGGCAATCAAGAACATGAAGAATGGTAAATCACCTGGATGTGATGAGATACCAGCTGAACTAATTAAAGCGGGAAGAGAAGAAAGCATACAAATCTATCACGCATTATCTAAAAAGATATGGCAATATGGTATATGGCCAAAAGATTGGAAGAGAACTATCTTCATGTCAATATGAAAAAGGGCAACCTGAAATTATACACCAACTATAGAACTGTTGCCCTGGTCAGTGATGAAAGTAAAAGTCTACTAAAAATCATAATGGGAAGACTTCGTAAGAAAATGGAAGAAGAGATTAACGTGGTTCAAGCTGGATTTAGACAAGGAAGAGGAACAAGAGATCACATTCTCAACATGCGTTTAATAATAAAGAAGTGCAGAGAATTTAATGTAAACCTATTCTCATGTTTTTGGGGATTATTCAAAGGCATTTGACTGTGTACAACATCAGCAACCTTTGGGAAATCATGAGGAATATGGGCTTTCCATCACATGCATGTAATACAACTCGTAAGAATGCTCTATCTAGACCAACAAGCAGTGGTTAGAATAGATGGCGAGACATCAGATTGGTTTGACATCAAGCAAGGAGTCCGTCAGGGATGTGTACTGTCCCCCTATTTGTTTAACCTGTACGCCAAAAATATAATGAGAAATGTAAGAGATGATATAAACACGGAGCTATATAATGCCCTAAATATCGGTGGTCATGACATACCAGAGATTCGGTATGCTGAAGATGCAGTACTGCTATCCACAACACAGAATGGTATAGAAAACCTAATATCCTCAACCCAATTGAATAGTGAAAATCACAACTTATATCTTAACATAGCAAAAACAAAGATGACGCATACAGATAAAACTACTATGGAGAAAGAAATATATGTTAATGAGGAAAAATGTGAGGTGGTAGAAAACTTCGAATATCTTGGGTCATTGATTATCAACAACGGTGACACAATGAAAGAAATTAAACGACGACTATCAATGGTTCTTCAAAGACTAAAACAACTGAATAAATTATGGAATGCGACAGACAGAACTACAAAAATTAGATTGTTAAGAGCATGCATCTTTCCCATTGCAACATACGCCTGTGAGATACGGACACTTACTAAACAAGCTGGGCAGCGCATAAATGTCTTTGAATATAAATTTTATAGACGAGTTCTAAGAATATCTTAGGTAAAGAAAAGAACAAATGCATCCATACTTCAAGAGCTGAATATTTAAGAAGGTTGGCTATTAAAGACGATAAAACAAAGAAAATTGAAATATTTTGGTCACTTGAAACGTCACGAAAGTTTGGAGAGAACAATAATGGAGGGGTATATGCCTGGGAAGAGACGAAGAGAAAGGCCAAAGAGAAGATGGGTGCAGGATGTGGCGGATGATCTACAGATGGGTGTATCGGACGCGGGACATCTTGCTTATGATCGAGAGGTTTTCCGGAAGATTGATATGGGGGCGAGGTTCTGCAAATGACATGCTACTGAATGAATGAATGACTTCATAATAAGCGAAATACTACCACCCACACCTGAAGATTATTCAAAGTAGTAATAAGTAATGACTTCGGTAAACTATATCTGCGCAAAGAGTAAGTAAAATTGTGAAAACAGGTTGTTTGTGGCCCCATACAAGACATCTTCTTTGGCAGCCAATTACTGAACAAGTCAAGGATAGACAATTCAATAACTTGAAATGAACACAATTATTTCAATTCTGACATTGGGAGCTTTCCCGAAGGGTTGTCAATATTTGATGCAGTGTCAGCAACGGCTAAAAATATCCCATGTCCATTTACAGGACGCTGCTTTCAACCGTAACCTTTATTGGCTGTTTGTTATTTACTAGGCAATGTTAAGTTCGGCAGTGGGTGTTTACATAGCGATATGCTGACATCTGTATTTACAGCCATACAAATAATACCAGGAACAATTGGAGGCGAAGATTTTCGCACAATTAACCTCGTAAACCATATCACTAAGCTTCTACTCAAAATTATAATAAAAAGAACAAGAAAGAAAATAAATATGGAAATTAGTGAAGAACAGGATGGATGTATCAAAGAAAAGGGCACAGACACTGCAATACGTACGTTACGAACACTAATATAAAACGAAATAGAGACACCAAAAGACATGTGCTTCATAGATTATGCAAAGGTATTTGATAAAGTGAAACATGATGAACTGTTTAAAATATTATAAGATATTAACATTGATGGGAAAGATCTTAGAATAATAACGCATATTTACTGGAACCAAGTAGCACAATTAAAATGGGAAATAAAGAAGGCAATTATGGATAAATAAAGCTAAGAGTACGACAGGGGTGTAATTTGTCACGTTTCTCCCTCTATAGCGAAGTAATACTAAGAGAGATCAAAGAGAAGCCAGGAATACTAATCTGAGATTATAATATAAACAATATACGCTATGATGATGACACAGTATTATTGGCGGAAAATAGTAAAGATCTACAACAATTGTTGGATATTGTAGTAACAGAGAGTGTAAAGAAAGGATTCTCCTTGAATATATATATATATTTTAAAAAACACAGTAACAACTGTGACATAAAAGAAAAAGGTGACACGAAAATGTGAAATGGACATAGAAGAGAACATTCTTAACCAAGTGGATATTTTTAAATACCTAAGGACATTTATAACCTCAGATGGAAGATGCACAACGAAGATTAAGAACAAAATAGAGCAAGCAAAAGCTGCATTTCAGAAAATTAAAAGTATCTCATGCAATAAGTCACTATCTTTGAATGTAAGAAAGAGAGTACTGAAATGCAAAATAGAACCTGTTTTGCTGTATGGCAGTGAATCATGGAAGATAAATGAACAAATTAGGAAGAACTTAGAAGCAAAAGAGATGTGATTCCTAAGACGAATGTTTCAAATTCCTTGGACTGCTAGAGTAACTAACGACTGTCTGAAAGAGGCTAATGAAACTAGAGCAGTATATTCAAAAACAAGAAAGAGACAAACAGCTTCCTTTGGTCATATTATGAGAAGCGAGGCATTGGAGAACGTCGTGACAACTGGAAAGATCGAGAGGAAGAGAGGCAAAGGGCGACCAAGAGAAATAATGCTGGATGAATTGAGACGGTGGCATGGAGGAATATCATCTCTAGAGATGATCCAGAACACCAAAGACCGATATCTGTGGAGTCACATGAACGCCTGCGCCAGCTGACAAAGCACTTGTTGATGATGTTTACGTTCAGTAGGTATAACCAGCTGCTGCTTCGGAGGAATGAGCGCGCACGGGTATGCCAAATGTGCAGTGACGTCGTCCGATATAGCACAACATAACATAACATAACATAACATAACATAACATAACATAACATAACAAAGCATAACATAACATAACATAACGCTCAGCAATTTTCCATTACTTTTTGAACGAAAAGTCAACATTTACGAAGGGAATACTGGCCTAGTGAGACGGTACTGCATTTAAAATTGTATGAAACAAAAGAAAAAGCTGTTGACTAATCACGGGAACTTGCCAGTCGGTGTAAACATGAAAGATAGAACGCAAGAAGAAACAGACGTCCAAATGATCCATGAGTGAAATGAACCTACTAAGCAGAGAAAGTTTAAGTGCGAACGCGTTAATCCTCTCGGCCAAGCCAAACAACTTGCTTCTGAACGTTATAGCAGCTCCTCGGACAGGGAGTTTCCTTTCTTGCGATATATTTAAAAACAAAATTTCAGCTGTAAATTAAATCCTTTCATATCATCGACTCGGGTAATTAGCACCCGATTGTAAATTTGACACTGGGAAACTGGTTTTAAACGATAAAGGAACCAGACATTTCGTCTACTGAAGCTGTGACCCAATATATCAAACACCCAGTGAACACCAAGGGGAAGAATTAAAAAACTTGGAATGGGTTCGCCAGATGCGGAGGGACACTAGTAGTAGGGGAAGCTAATCCACATGCAAAAACATGTCCAGTGCACTAGAAGTAGTAGCACGTTTATAGAACTACGCCTGAATTCAAAGCAAGCGAACCCAAACAAAACA
>JACEFZ010010143.1:412500-467500 GCA_014155875.1 Cepaea nemoralis | reverse complement strand
CATTCCCCTTACCTTGCACTTTTCCTCCCCCTCATCGTTCATCGGGTGACAGCATACGACCGTCAACCGGTTGCTTAATGGGCAGTTCCGATATTGATTTTCTCCTCGAATACACGCCTGTACAACGTTACACGCAATCATAACCGTTTCTGCCCTAGTTGTCAGAGATTACAACACACTTTAACAACCGCTCACTAATTTACTCCGAACCTCCAGTTTAAAATATGTGACCTATTTAAAATACATTCAAAACTTCATTTCATTTCGCCCTCCTGAACAGCGGAATCGATCAGCATTCAAGAGACAACAAGGCTCACGGCTACCCGTTTCGAAAAGGGAAATCGATTTTTAGATAATTATTTTTCTCTTTGCTTGTTTTTGCGAGGGTTATCTCCCTAAAACGAGGGAGGCCTGGTCATTGTTGCTTTTATCAGGCAACTTGGGAAATCGATAAGACTGTGTTTGTTAAGTTTTTATTTAAAGCGTAGTTTTGAATGTTGATAATCAAGTGTGGGATGTAAAATTGCGATTACTGTATTGATTTTTACGAAGTTACTGTGTAGTGTACCTAACCATTGTCATCAAGTGCTATTCCGATGAGCATGGGCGGTTAGTATCCGCCATTTCACAGGATCACCAGAGAAGACGAAGAAAAAGTAGAAGAGAAAGAGCAGGAGGAGAATAATCATACTAATAATAATAAGAGGCAAAAGAAGAAGCAGCAGCAGCAGCTGCAGAAGAAGAAGAAGAAGAAGAAGAAGAAGAAGAAGAAGAAGAAGAAGAAGAAGAAGAAGAAGAAGAAGAAGAAGAAGAAGAAGAAGTAAATGAAGAAGAAGATAAGAAGACCGATAAGAAGATAAAAAGAGCAAGAATAGGCGGTTGAGAATGAGAAGCAGATTAACCTAGAAGGAATTCGAAATGTTGAACTTTTTCTGTAGTATGGAACTGACGAGATAAACGAATAATTAGTTAGTTAGTCTTTCCTCTTGAGCCCAAGGCGGCGCATAAGGCAGAAGTTATGGCTCTCCATGCCTGATGGTTCGCTGCTACCTGTTGTAGATCTTGGATGTTCACTTGGCCGTTGAATGAGCCTTCTCTGACGGTGGTTCTACGCAGTCTCTCTTGGTCTTCCCCGTTTTCTTTTCCCTACTGGTGACCATATGAGGGCTTGGTAGGGGAGTCTTGTCTTATCCATTCTGTGTACATGGCCGACTAAGCAATTAATTGTACTTTCATTATTCAAAATCGAATGATGCTAGATTATACTTAGCATTCAGTAGTGCTAGTATAGCATTGTGGGGAATTGTTTGAAAGCTTCGGAGATGTGGTGAGAATACCGTGGACGTGTTAGAAAGACCAATGAAAGCACATTGAAAGAAGTTAACTCACAAAAGAGTCGGTTACTTGCATCAGAAGACAGTTATTTGGGCACGTCATGAAACGGGGGAAGCTGGGGGATGTCGTCATAACAAGAAAGGTTGAGGGAGGAGAAGCAGATGAAGACCAAAAAAGAAGATGCTGGACAGTTTGACAACATGACATGGAGGAACATCAGTATCAGAAATGATTGGCAGCACACGAGATAGAAGGACAGACATGACAACCAACTCCACACGACATGGACTATAAGACGATTGGCAGCACAGGAGACAGAAGGCTGTGGACAGACATGACAACCAACTCCACACAATATGGGCTATAAGATGATTGGCAGCACATGAGATAGAAGGCTGTGGACAGACATGATCACCAACGCCACACGACATGGACTATAAGATGATTGGCAGCACACGAGATATAAGGCTGTGGACAGACATGACCACGATCTCCACACGACATGGACTATAAGATGATTGGCAGCACATGAGATAGAAGGCTGTGGACAGAAATGACAACCAACTCCACACGGCATGGACTATAAGATGATTGGCAGCACACGAGATAGAAGGCTGTGGACAGACATGACAACCAACTCCACACGGCATGGACTATAAGATGATTGGCAGCACATGAGATAGAAGGCTGTGGACAGACATGACAACCAACTCCACACAATATGGGCTATAAGATGATTGGCAGCACATGAGATAGAAGGCTGTGGACAGACATGCTCACCAACGCCACACGACATAGACTATAAGAAGATTGGCAGCACACGAGATAGAAGGCTGTGGACAGACATGATCACCAACGCCACACGACATAGACTATAAGAAGATTGGCAGCACACGAGATAGAAGGCTGTGGACAGACATGATCACCAACGCCACACGACATAGACTACAAGAAGATTGGCAGCACATGAGATTGTGGACAGACATGACAACCAACTCCACACGAGATGGACAATAAGATGATTGGTAGTACACGAGATATAAGGCTGTGGACAGACATGATCACCAACTCCACACGACATGGACATTAAGATAATTGGCAGCACACGAGATAGAAGGCTGTGGACAGACATGATCACCAACTCCACACGACATGGACTTTAAGATGATTGGCAGCACACGAGATAGAAGGCTGTGGACAAACATGATCACCAACTCCACACGACATGGACTTTAAGATGATTGGCAGCACACGAGATAGAAGGCTGTGGACAGACACGAACACCAACGCCACACAATATGGGCTATAAGAAGATTGACAGTACACGAGATAGAAGGCTATAGACAGACATGACCACTAACTCCACACGGCATGGACTTTATGAAGATCAGCAGCTGTAGCAGAATGTATTAGTTAGGTGTGCAAAGCTACAGCACGCTTGAGCATCAGGATGGAATGAGAAGAAGGATGCTCAAGTCGTGACGTGGCTTGTTGTTGGGTTAGTCAGAAAACACCTAGGACTAGAGAAGAGAAGTCGCCATCAGGATTGAATTGTATTCAGATTTTGTAGTGGCCATCAAATTCAAATAAAGCTTGATTTATATTCACCCAGCAGAACTTGTTAGTCCTCTCTGTGTGCGCATTGTTACAGGAGGATGAAATGGTGCCGCAGACCAGCACCTCGATTTTTGGATAATGCCGTGGCCACAATGCGAAGTATGGAAACCGGCCTGCCATAGCGGACTTCTATGAGATTGTTACCACCCTACTGAGAAAAGAAAAATATGAATAACCAACAGGTTTTCTCTGGGTCCTTCAAAACAAAAGTCTAAGACCGGACGATTTTTTTGGAAGTCAAAAGTTTGAAGCAATTTTCGGACTAACCAAATTAAAATCAAGATATTGAGATGGAACCATCTACATAACATTGTTACCAGTGGAGGGAAGCTGTTCCACATTTTTGCCACCTGAGTCGACGTAATTTTCATCAAAATTTGCCAGGACGCTCGATTTGTCATCTGTTCCAGCCGTTTGTTAACCTTACGTTTGAAGGTCAGTCAGACCCATGCTAAGATTGTCCAGGTTCAGGAGCAAAGAAATTTCAAAACGAATATAAACAACTTGAGTCCAATGGAAACGTTGTTCTGAGAGAGCGGTCACCTTCTTTGTATCAAGACTACCTAGAGTGAACTCAAAGCCATTATGTTCACTGAACCGTGATCTTGGCTGCCTGAAGAATCAAGCCAATTGCTCCTTTGGTTGGAAAGTAAGAAAAATTTTCACTCGTGTTTGCTCTAATAAATCGGGAATGTTTTTCAACAAAGGCGATATCGTTAGGGAACCCTCGGAGGTGGTTGGGCAAACTGGGTTGCCGACCTGCTGAAGAGGGGACCCAAAGTCAAATCGCTTTATTGAGCTAGACCAGTTTTCAAGACGTCGCTTAGATGTGCCCTGTTATCGGGTGAAGAGAAGGCGGAAGTCTGGTAGGGGCCCAACCAGGGGCTGAAGGTACTGAAACTTGAGACGTTGGAAGAAGAAGCTCACCGAAATTACGTGGTCGTTTGGATGATTTCAACAAATACAAACTCCTAACGATTGGGTTCTACCTGGCAAGATCATTTTCAGCGGACATAGGTGAATCCATATTTCTTGGATCAAGAGCAGAAATAATGGTAATTAGTTAAACTTTAAATGTCATTTTAGATACTATTGACTGATTGAACAATTATTATTAGGAATTCTGTAAGTTAAATACGATCATATCTTTAAATTAGGTTGTTATAAATGTGAATTTGATTGTATAAGTGTATAGTAAAATATTTCAGCATGGCAGAAGAACAAGGTTCACTGACACAAGTTTTGACGGGGGTAGGGTCGGTAATAAGTAAACTCAACACAGTAATGAAACAACAAGGAATGGCAGCTGAAATTGTTAAATTTAGCGGACAGGCGAAAGATTTTAAGAAGTGGGTAACTTCAATAGAGAAATATGCATATTTGGTGTCAGCATCAGATGAAGAGAAAATGAAACTTGCTTATCAGGCAGCAACAGAACCGGTCTCTGATCATATCAGAAGGAAATTAGAGGCTAGGGTGGATGAGACATGGGAGCAGTTCAAGGACGACCTGGCCCATAAGTACGCAGAAATAACAGACCCACAACATGCGTTTTCGGTGTTAAGACAGTCCAAACAAAACACTGGAGAAACGGTACAATTGTTCAGCGATAGGTTGATTAACCTGGCTGAAGAAGCATTCTTAGGACAGAACGTGCGAGGAGAAGAGGTGGAGAGGATGTTGGTCGGGATTTTTGTAGATGGTATAAAATCAGATGGACTGAAATTTAAGCTGATGAGGGAAAACCCTTAGAGGTTATCACAAGCTGTAGATATAGCGGTACAAGAGGAAAATTTGAGACGTAGATTCAGATTGAGAGTAGGACGAGAAATAGGAACTAGTCGAGAAGACAGGATTGAGGAGCCTATGGAGATAGGACAAACAAGGTTCGGATGGAATAGGAGAGGAGGTATACACACATTACAAGGTAGTGATAGAAATGCCTATAATGGAAGAAGACAAATTAGAAATCCTACAAATGAGACGGTAAGTAACACAAATAACACAAATATAGTCTGCTGGTTTTGTGGTCAACGGGGGCACATTTTTCGCTTTTGTGGTAACAGGCGTGTCCAGTCGAATACACAAAGTAGAAATGGCAATAGCAGATTAAATAGGGATGTGGAAGATAGACACAGAAGTTGTACAAGTACAAGAACGCAGGAAAACCGGCGCCCTACCTATTAAATAGGACCGGTAGTAGGAGGGAAAATAACAAGGTCCCAAGATTTAAAGAATATTTTAATAACAGGTATAATAGGACGAGTAGAGAATACTTTCAACTAGATGAAATCAAACAGTTTACAGAAAATAAAACAGATCCCAGCTCATGTATAATAGAAATAGGAAAATATAGAGTTCGTACATTAATTGATTCAGGAGCTCAGGTTAGTGTAATCAAAGAAAGTTTTTTATATAAAATAATGAGAAATTGCAGAATATTTAGGAGTCATAATAATCTTCACTCTGTTACAGGACAAAATTTACAAGTAATTGGACAAACAATAATGAATTTTAAATTAGGAGGGATCAACGTAAGACATCTTTTTCATGTAGTGAAAGATTTAAATAGAAATATGCTTATAGGAAGAGATTTTTTAACAAAGAACGGTGTAAGACTTTTTTTTTTGATTTACACAAATTAAAATTCAAAGACGTATATATAGATTTAGAAGAAGACATGCACATTTCATCACTGGTTAGAGTTAAATGTCTACGACGTTAAAACCACAGACGGTTAATTTGATACAAGCAAAGGTAAAAAGAAATCCGTATTATGTAGTGGGACATACAGTTAGAATCACTGAATTGCAAAGGGAGGTAATTGATGAGCCTGGTCTAGAAGTCCCGGATGGAATAATATCATTAGATAAACACTTAACTTTTCCAGTAATGATTATTAACAACACGGGTAGAGAAATTAAATTATACAGAGGATGTGTAATAGCCAAAGTAGAACATAACATTAATGACATATTAGCAACAGATAGAGTAGAAATGCAGGGAACAAATTATTCAGAAACTCCTAGTGAAAGAATTAATAACAGACGCGGACGCGAAAGAAAAGGAAACTTGCAGAAGGATGAATTGATCCATCCATTCAGAAGAAATATAGCCCAAATACATTCACTAGACAAAATGACAAGAGAACAAGAATTGTTGGCACAGTTAAAAACTCCACCAGAAAATAAGAAAGTATTAGAACAACTTATAAAAGAAAATCAGGATGTATTTGCAATTAATGATTTAGAATTGGGAAGGACAAAAACAGTTACAATGGAAATAGATACGGGAGATCATCCACCAATTAGTTTAAAACCGTATAGAACTCCCTTAAGGAATAGAGAAATTGTTGAAAAGGCAATAGAAGATATGTTGAAAGCAGGAATAATAACAAGATCGAAGTCGGAATGGTCATCTCCGATTGTAATCGTGACCAAAGCTGACGGTTCACATCGATTCTGCTGCGACTACAGGGCGTTGAACAAAATCACTAAGAATGTAGCGTACCCATTGCCGGTGATTGATGATATTTTGGGTTTACTTAATGGCTCTACATTCTTCACGACACTAGACGCAAGATCAGGATTCTGGTGTATCCCGATGTCAGAGGATGCTCAGAAGAAAAGTGCATTCTGTACTCATATGGGTTCTTACGAATTCTTACGAATGCCTTTTGGGGTTCGAACAGCGCCATCTCACTACATGTTATTAATTAATCAAGTATTAGAGGGTATGCAAAAGTTTGCATTGGCATACATAGATGACATTCTAATTTATACAGCAGGAGATGTAGATGATCACTTAAAACATGTAAAATTAGTATTCGACAGACTAAGAATACATGATGTCAAACTAAAGCTTAGTAAATGTGAATTTTTAAAAACAGAAACAAAATATTTGGGGTATATTATTAATAGAGACGGAATTAAACCAGATCATGACAAGATAAAAGTTATTAAGGAGTTACCTCCTCCAACTAACGTAAAAGAAGTTCGTGCCTTTATTGGAACCTGTGGGTATTATAGGCGTTTCATTCCAGGGTTCTCAAAAATAGCAGAGCCTATTACTAACTTAACTGGCAAATATGCTAGATTTAAGTGGGATGATGAATGTCAAAAAGCGTTCGAGTTTTTAAAAAATAGTTTAACAATAGTGCCACTATTGACACATCCAGATTTGAATAAACAGCTAATACTATATACAGATGCTTCAGATAATGCTATAGGAGCGTGTTTGGTTCAACCATACGAAGGAAAAGAATCTGGAATACCAGGGGTTAAAAATGAAAGGCCAATTTATTTCTTGTCTCATAAACTTAGCAGGTCTCAGCGCAAATGGTCTACTATCGAGAAAGAGGCTTATGCTATTCATTATGCTCTTCAGAAACTTAACTACTATCTACATAACGCAAATTTTATTATTAGAACTGACCACATGCCTTTAAAGTCTTTGTTAGAAGCTCCAGTGCAGAACAGGAAAATACAGACATGGGCATTGAATCTACAGGGATACAATACAAGAATAGAATACATACCAGGTAGGATTAACACATGTGCTGATTTATTGTCTAGAATCCCGTATCCACAGTCATCAGGAAACACGGAAGACGAAGGTGAACCGGAGATAGACGACCGAAACTGGCAAGTAAATATACTAGATTCTGCCATAATAAATAGAGAAGATTTTGAGAGTTTACCGTCGGATCAAGAGTCTGAACTTAGAGCAGAAGACCCACATTTAGTACAATTTAATATGAAAGAAGAACAAGAATTAGATCCAAAAATCTTAGAAATAAAACAGAAATTAAAAGAAACGGATGAGAATAAGTATAAGAAGAATTATTTAGTTTTGCAAGAGGATGAACAATTATATTACATGAGTGAAAGAAACGAACAGCTAAGGAAATATATTCCAAAACATTTAGAAAGTGAAGTTTTAAAAGCATATCATGATAAGAATGGTCATCTAGTTCGTGATAAATTAGTGAAAGCACTCATGAATAAATATTATTGGCCAAATTTATTTAAAACTGCTTGTAAATATGTCGATACGTGTGAAAGATGCAGATTAAGGAATATGAAAACAATTAAGTGTCCTTTACAGGATACAGATATTCCTGAGTTTCCTATGCAAAAGGTTAGTTTAGATATATCAGGTCCTCACCCTAGAACATTATCGGGGAATGTATATCTAATTCATATAGTGGACGTCTACAGTCTTTGGCCGGAAATATATGCAATTCCAGACAAGAGCGCAGATACTATCATTAATATCTTTTTACAAGAATTTATACCAAGGTTTAGTTGCCCACAGATTGTACTTACGGATAATGGTAAAGAATTTGTGAATAAGAAATTTGAAAAGTTATTAAAAGATTTGAATATAAAACATATAAAAACATCATACTATAGACCTTCTTCAAATGCTAAGAACGAAAGACAACATAGGACATTGTACGATGTTATAGCAAAGATTGTCGATGAACATGAAAAAGATTGGGATCTATTCCTAGGACCTGCGCTTAGCGCTATACGCACAAATCAAAATGAGAGCACGGGGTTTTCACCATTTTATTTAATACACGGGAGAGAGCCAATACTACCTATAGATAATCTGTTAAAACCAAGACGCAAATACTTAGGGGAAGACTTTCAAGAGGTCATCATACAGGAAATGCATAAAGCACACGTAAGATTAAAGAATAATATAATTAAAGCTAGAGAAAGACAGAAAAAGTACAGAAACGTGAATACAAAATTACAGGAATTTAAAGTAGGTGATAGAGTTTATTACAAGAAGCATAGAAGGAACTCTAAATTTGATGCTCGTTGGGTTCCAGGTTATTACATTTTAGAAAAGCTAGGAAATGTATCGTACAGTATAAAGAACCAGATCACGGGACATGTGGCAAGGGCACACGTAGAGCACTTAAGAAGAGATGAGGATGAGAAGGGAAACAATAATTATAATAATAATTGTTATTCAGACACCGTATACTTAGATGAACAAGTCACCAGAAGAGCTACAGGTTTTGGAAAAGATCCAGCACAAAGTCAGTTAATAACAACTCCAGTTTGTGATGATACTCAAGAACAGACAATACCGAAAACGATAGAAGACAATAATATGAATGAGGGTCATTATGATAGTATAGAATCTATGGAAGAAGAGATAGGTGCTCCATTTAAGAATACTAGACAAGCAACGAAAAGGAGAATAGAAAGACAGAGAGAAAGAGAAGTGAAAAGACAAAGGAGAATCAGAGATTATTCATCAAGCGGCGAAGATATGCCTCTACTAGAAAGGACGTTAAGAAATAATGATAGACAAATTAGATGGGATATAGAAAAGAAAAGATTGGCAGCTGCTAGTAATAGACAGACAGATGAAGAAGAAATGGATGAAAATTCGGAATCAAATAGTAGTATGAAAGATACAGTATACGAAGAAGAAGATATTGATGTGGAGATAGCACTTATTCAAAGAAACTTGGAGTTATTGAAGAAGTGGAAACGTAGGAGGTAAATGGATAGAATATACTGCAGATAGCAAGATATAAGTTTCATGATTTAAAAAGGAAAGAGATACGTGATGAAGTATATAACACAGTGGACATATTTAGGTATTAAGATAACTAGTATGGATGTAAATTCGAGTGAAACATGTTATTTTTTTTCTGTAATTTAATTGCCGATTGATTTTATGTTTTGACTTCTTGAGTTTTCTTAGATAGATAAATAAGTTATTGTTAGTCCGTAAAAGAGACTAACAATAAGATAGGATGTATGTTATATTATTTTAAAATATGTTTTTCCTTGAATGAGTTGATATCTTTATTTAATATGAGGGGAAACATAAACATGTATAAAAAACTTGGGGGGGGGGGGGGGTATGATGTCCTGTTGTGATTTTATTTCGCTTAACTCATAATTTAAGTGAAATGTCTTGTGTGTGTTAAATAAGAATTACTTGTTTACAAATGTATTGGTTAAGTTAAGTTTAAATTATAAACAGTTATGGTTTTGTCCAGTACACGGGACTTTATATAGTACCCTTCGTTCAGAAAATAGTAATAAACTACTGAGGACTAGTAGAGAGACACATTATCTTGGTGAATAAAATGTTCATGGGTATATTCTGTTGCTGTGATAATCAGCATGAAGAGGTTGATGTGGCTATGAAATATTAGAAACATATGCTGGGGATGGCTATGGGAAAGTTAAAATAGGAGCTGTACCAAAGTCAGCATTATTTGAAGATATATGGATTGGAGATCATATTATGAGTAACGATATGATAGTTGGTTAATAGAGAATAGATAAAGAGGGGGCTGTGAATGGCAGCATATAGGCTTGGGTATATGGAATAGATAAACAAGGAAGCTTATCATGGGATGTGAGGGGGCAAGATATAGGAGCTGTGAAAAAACAGCGTTAATTAATTTAAAATGTTCATGGAATATGAACATTGGTTCGTGGTTGGAGGTGAGATAAGTGAAATATAGACAAGGTTGTGGATGGCAATATAAATGTTGAGTATATATATGTTGAGAAAACTTAGATCAACTTAATTTATAGTGAACAGATATGTATTTCATAAGATATATTTTAAAAGAAAAAACTTTCTACAAAAGTTTTTTCGTGGGTAAGAGAGGTAAATGTGATTGTGTTGACTATTCATTCCTTATACTTTTCATAAACTGGGTGCGCACCCCTTCTTTACTTTTTCTAACTACATTTTTTTCTGTCTATCCTGTGTTGTGAAAGAGTGAGAAATTTCATAATGTCAAGTGTACGATAACGATTGATACGAGATGTTCTTATGATATATATATTTTTTAAAGAAACTTGAAGAACCAAGAACGAAGAAGAAGTTCATAGCGGGTTGCTATATGACTGGGGGAAGAGTTACAAATAAAATGAAATATTGACTCAAAATAGAGATAGTTTGGGGCGGATTAGAGAAATTGTGGGAGGTAAGGAGAGAAGGTGTAGGATAGAGGGATTAGGAGTAAAGACTTTTTGAAAGAAAAAAAAGTCTTTTCAAAACATAGGAAGGTGTAGCAGAATGTATTAGTTAGGTGTGCAAAGCTACAGCACGCTTGAGCATCAGGATGGAATGAGAAGAAGGATGCTCAAGTCGTGACGTGGCTTGTTGTTGGGTTAGTGAGTAAACACCTAGGACTAGAGAAGAGAAGTCGCCATCAGGATTGAATTGTATTCAGATTTTGTAGTGGCCATCAAATTCAAATAAAGCTTGATTTATATTCACCCAGCAGAACTTGTTAGTCCTCTCTGTGTGCGCATTGTTACACAGCACACGAGATAGAAGGCTGTGGACAGACATGATAACCAACACCACACAGCATGGACTATAAGAAGATTGGCAGCACATGAGATAGAAGGCTGTGGACAGACATGATAACCAACTCCACACGGCATGGACTATAAGAAGATTGGCAGCACACGAGATAGAAGGCTGTGGACAGACATGACAACCAACTCCACACAATATGGGCTATAAGAAGATTGGCAGCACATGAGATAGAAGGCTGTGGACAGACATGATCACGAACGCCACACAATATGGGCTATATATTTTCTATTTTGTCCCAAAGCAGTTTAATGATATGAGTATGTACTGTGGTAGCACACCACAGTTTGTTGGGCGCAGGGTAAGCAGGAGTAGTTGGCCATTTGTTTCCTCACTTTGGCAATCGACGAGCCGGGACGTAGAACCAGTGTCCGACCGAAGAAGATGTCTTAGTGAGGAGACCACGACGACGCGGGGCTGGGGGTACTGGAGGCTCATTAGAGTCGAGATGCAATGTTGAAATGGCACTTGATGATTTTAATGACAGACAGACAGACAGACAGACAGACAGGCAGGCAGGCAGACAGGCAGGCAAGCAGGCAGGCAGACAGACAGACAGACAGACAGATAGATAGATAGATAGATAGATAGATAGATAGATAGATAGATAGATAGATAGATAGATAGATAGATAGATAGATAGATAGATAGATAGATAGATAGATAGATATAAATTATTGCATTAAAATAGCAAACAAGCTTCGGTTTTGAGTTATAAAGTTGTCGGTCTTCTAATTAAGTGTTTCGTGCGAGAATTAAGATAATATCCCCTGATATCACATAGAGAACTCAGAGCTCAAACTAAAGCCTTCACAAAGCTTGTATCGGAGTAAACTATATTCTGTAATAAGCTGTCTGCGTGGGTTCAAATCTATATTCTGGTTCTGAAGCTAATCACCGTGGATGTGTCTCCACTTGTTTATGTTCCTGTGTTGGGCCTGCGTTTAAATTCAGTCTTCTTCTCTTTCGTCTTATCCCCCTAATGCCCTTAGTCTTCCTGTCATCATCCTCTTCTCCTTCTCCCTTCTTTCTCCTCCCTTCTTCCGCATTCCTTCTTCCTCCTCATTTCTTCCTCCCCCTTCTTCCTCATTCCTTCTTCCTCCTCACGTCTTCCTCCCTCTTCTTCCTCCTTCCTTGTCCCTTTGTCCTCCTTCCTCTTTCACTCTCCTTCCTTCCTCCCCCTTCTTCCTTCACTATCATTCCTTAGTCCTCCTTCCTTCGTCCTCCTTCCTTCTTCCTCATTCCTTCTTCCCCCTTCCGTCTTTCGCCTTACTTCTTTGCCCTTGCTTCTTTCTCCTTCCTTCTTTCTCATTCCTTCTTCCTCCGTCATTCTTTCTCCTTCTTTCTCCCCTTTCCTTCTTTCTCCTTCCTCATCCCTCCTTTCTCCTTCCTCATCCCTCCTTCCTTCTTCCTCCTTCCTTCTTCTTCCTACCTTCTTCCTCCTTCCTTCTTGCTCCTTCCTACCTCCTCCTTCTTCTCACTCCCTTTGCTTCTTCTTCTTCTTCTTCTTCTTCTTCTTCTTCTTCTTCTTCTTCTTCTTCTTCTTCTTCTTCTTCTTCTTCTTCTTCTTCTTCTTCTTCTTCTTCTTCTTCTTCTTCTTCCTCTGCCGCTGCTTCTCCTCCTCTTCCTCCTCCTTCCCCTTCTTCTTCCCCTTTATCTTCCTCTTACTCTTCTTCTTCCTTCTTCCTTCTGCTTGTGCTTTTTCTTCTTCTTTCTACATCTCTCTTTTCTGGGCCAGCGAGCTAGAACTGACCAAAATCCCTGCTCCATCCCAAATGTGGTCGTGAAAATTAGTTGCATCACTCGATCAAAACAGACTTGGGTGCGGTCAGTGGTCATGTCCCGATAACTCCACTGGCCCAGCCATACTGGTATTTATTTCTATGAGACAAGTCGAATTTATCACGAGAAGTTGTTCGACGGTGTAAACAGCTAAGAAGCGATCGCATGAAGAAGAGAATGATAAGGCGAAGAAGAAAAACTAAGAAGAAGTAGTGACCTTCAATCAGGTAGACAGACCTTTATGCAGGCAGACAGCCAGACAGACCTTTAGGCAAGCTGCAGACAGACCTCTAGGCAGACATACCTTTAGGCAAGCAGGGAAAGACGCTTTTAGGCAGACAGATCTTTAGGTAGGAAGACAGACAGGTCTTTAGGCAGGCAGACAGACATACCTTTAGGCAGGCAGGCAGACAGAGAGACCTTTAAGCAGGCAGACAGACCTTTAGGCAGACAGACAGACCTTTAGGCAGGCATACAGATATACCTTTAGGCAGGCAGACAGGCAGACCTTTAGGCAGGCAGACATACCTTTAGGCAGGCAGACATACATACCTTTAGGCAGGCAGACAGACAGGCAGACCTTTAGACAGACAGACATACCTTTAGGCAATCAGGCAGACAAACATACCTTTAGGCAGACAGACCTTTAGGCAGACAGACAGACATACCTTTAGGCAAGCAGGCAGTCAGACAGACCTTACGGCAGTCAAGCAGACAGACATTTAGACAGGCCTTCGGGCAGGCAGACATATCTTTAGACAGACCTTCAGGCAAACATGCATGCCTTCAGACAGACCTTGAGGTAGGCAGTCATACTTTTAGACAGACCTTCAGGCAGGCAGACAAACCAGGGAGACAAGACAGGCCAGGTCGGACGAGACGAGATGAGACTAGAACAGTCCAGATCAGACCGGACCACACAGACAAACAGACAGACAAAATATATAGAACTGGAACAGTAAAGTTTCATTAGAGATTGAAACCAGACAGTTCACTCCGTAAAGCCAGTGTTTGATCATCCGTTCGTGTAGGCGTATAATAAATCAAAGGCGACAACACTATTGATTTAGAGTTTCGAGTAGTGAACAGTGCAATAAAGCTAGAACTTCGGTTCAAAACCATTATTTACTCTTTCTCTATTTGTATTTTAAATCTTCCCCTATCTCTCCTTGTCTAGTCATGAGGACAGAGGAAGATAGATAATACGTTTAATTTTTATGTTTACTTGTCTCCCCTTGTCTTTATGGGGGAGCAGTGAAAGATAGACTACTTTGTTGAGCTGTATGTTTAATTGTCCGCCCTTGTCTATTCATTTTGAAGAGTGGGTGTGTCATTAGGGCAGACAAGGATAGATAACACAATTAATGTTTATTTTTGATTACACTAGTCAACACATTTTCAAACATTATTTGTACCAGAATTTAAATATACCATTTCCAATTTATGTTGATATGCTAATGTCAAATATCATAATGAAATTCACCAATTGGCTAGGTTTTAAAAAAAAACTAATGAGATTACATTACAGTAATACAAATAATGTATGCTTGTTTAATTCTCCTGGGATGAACCGTTAGTATTATAAAAATCGTGGTTACATATATTGATATTTCAACATAAAATGATAGAAAAATTAAAAAACAGTATTTAAAATTCACATATAATGTCTTAAAAGGCACATTTCAACCCATTCCGTCATTATTCAACCGCTGTTCGAGCTCTCTTTGCTTGCTTCTTGTAGTCAATCGATGAGGTGTTATGAGCGGCTTCTAGCGGTTCCTATACACCGACATTCTATCTATCATCTTCTGCCAGGAGATTTCACTGTTGCAATCTGGAACTCAACAGCTTGGAGTTGCTCTTCGGTGCATTCACATCTGTTACAAGATCATTAAGTACACTTTAGGTTATTAAGTGTGGGTTAGTGGATATAGTTCGCTCAAAATCTGGCTCGCTTGAGGTTGATTGTTCAAGACCACTAATGTCATCTTCTTCATAAGTGGAAGCAGCTTGAACATGATTCTGGCACTTTGGGAACTGGTAGATCATCGCCATGTGGTACAGGACGTATTGCAGAGGGAATGTTTGGATATTCTAGATTCTATTCTTTCTTCTTTCATATGCCTTTCCCAATTGGAGGGACCATGCAAAAGTAACAGTTGTTGAGATGATTGACGATGACGGCGAACTTTTGTGTTGGCATTCTGGCAGCGGCATTATGCATAGTATACCTGTGTGGGCTGTTGGTTTGTCTAGACTCCTGTCTATTCCTCCTTTCACATAGGGCAGTGAGGAGCATTTTGTGTGATATTCACTGGCACAAGAACGGAGCATTACGGTGCGACCCTTTGACATGACGTTGGAACCGCGACTAGTGACTATAAAAGTTCATCTTTACCTGTCTCTCATTGTGTAACATGAGTACATAGATAAATAAGTCCCCATGGTCATATATTTGACATAACTAAAAATAGGTAGCTTCGGGGGTACGCATACCTGCCAAGATAGCGATCTCGGTTCAATTCCCATAAAGACAGGGTAATTTGCATTGACCAGTATGGCTCTATAGCCGATCCAGCCTTATAAGAATGGGTAACTGTTAATTTTAAGAATTGTCTTAAAAAATTGTCTGGGAAGGAATTGTGACGAGGAACGGAACTGTTCCCCCAACCACCAACCTCATGTGTCATGGTCTAGAACAGTGGTTCTCAACCGGTGGGGAATTCCCCCTAATTATTTAAAGATCGCGTTTATACAAGAACCGATTACTTGATATTAATTTCCCATCCATACTTTAAAATTCTGTACTTCTCGCTCTTCTGAAATTCGTTTTATAACGTAAGTAGACCCGCAAATCACGTTTTATGTGAACGTCTAGACTTGTTCTAGTATGTGTTTTTAAATTTAGAGTCCATTTTTACTGTGTAGGGGGAATTTATAGGGATGAAATACGAAAAGGGGGGGGGGGCGATGATATTCTGACCATATGGTGAAGAGGTGCATGGACCAAAATAAGGTTGAGAACCACTGGTCTAGAAGATGTGCAGGCCTAACATTTCACACTCCAACTGCAGTATCTGCCATGTTAGTACTTTTACCATCTTCTTCTTCTAGTCCATGCCGTGTAGCGTTGGCGATCATGCCTGTCTTCAGCCTTCTGTCTCGTGTGCTACCAATCATCGTCTTCTAGTCCATGCCGTGTAGCATTGACACTCATGCCTGTCCACAGCCTTATGTCTCGTGTGCTACCAATCATCGTCTTCTAGTCCATGCCGTGTAGCATTGACACTCATGCCTGTCCACAGCCTTATGTCTCGTGTGCTACCAATCATCGTCTTCTAGTCCATGCCGTGTAGCATTGACACTCATTATGTCTCGTGCACTGCCAATCCTTTCTGACACTGATGTTCATCCATGCTTTGATGTCAAACTGGCCAGCATCATCTCTCTTGGTGTCCCCTGCCTCTGCCCTCCTCGAACTTTCCGGTTGTTTCGATGTACTTCAGCTTTCTTTTTCTCATGACATTTCCAAAGAAAGTGAACTGTCTTCTTCTGATCCAAACAATCAGTTCTATTTTAGAGGTAACTTGTCTCAAGATATTTGCACTACTCCGTGCCATGATTTCCAACTGTCCAGCTTATTCTCTTTTGGTCTCCCTCTGCTTCTCTTTCCCTCAAGCTTTCCCGTTCCCCATCATCAAGTGCCATTACGGCTGGCGTGGACGTTCATGACTTTCAACAGATCTCGGTCTTTAGTTTTTTTGATCAACTCCAATGATGATATTCCTCCATGCCACCGTCTCAATCCATCAAGCATCATTTCTCTTGGTCTATCTCTCCCTATCATCCCCTGGATTTTTCCAGTAGTCACGATGTTATCCAATGCTTCTCTTCTCATCACATGACCAAAGAAAGATGTTTGTCTCTTTCTTATTGTTGCATATAATGCTATAGTTTCATTAGCCTCTTTCAGGCAGTCGTTGTTTTATCTGTTATGACAACATATTCCAGCTTCCCCCTCTCATGACATGCTCAAATATGTGAAGTTGACTTCTTCTGATGCCATAAACCAGTTCTCTCTGTGAGTTAACTTCTTTCAAGATACCTTCATTGCTCTGTCTGTCCGCCCATGTCGCTCTCACCATTCCTCTATGCAACCACATACTAACATCTTCAAAATAATTCCTTACTTGCCTGCTAATTGTCCATGACTCGTTTCCGTACATCAGGGTTGGTTCGATGTATCTAGCTCTTCGGAACTTTTCTTAACTCAAATGACAAAGAAATATTGCAGAGAATATTCTTCATTTCGTCAAACGCGGCTTTTGCTTGGGTTATTATTCACTTAACTTGTTTGCCTTTCGCTATCTTCTTGAATCCCAGTTTTTAAATGTCTCTGTTTTCTTCTACTGGTTTGATATTCATAACATTCAACATTGTTTATTCATTGTCGATGTCTCTGCGCCATAGAATAATGCAGAATCGACGTAACATTTGATTCGTTTCAGTTTTAAAAGATTCAGAGCCAAACAAAATGTAGGTTTGGACTAAGAAAAAATGGATGGCTGAAAATGGGAAAAAGGGGTGTGTCACAGTTATGACTGACAAGTTAATATAGTAGCAGAAATGTTGCATTGTATGTCAAATTAAAAGGAGTTGTATAAGGAAATCTACGGTACATCCCCCCCCCCCCCCGAGAGATACGTTGGGCTACTGTTGAAAGCGGACCAGTAATAGACCGTGTTAATATACTGAATTCAGAAAGCAATGGCAAACTACTGAATGTAAACTTGCCCGGGAATCACGAACAGACAAAAAATGCTGGGGTTGACTGCTATGTCCGTAAAGAATAAGCAACTAACTTTAATATACCGAATACCCACAGAGAGACACGTTGGGCTACTGTTGAATGCAGACGAGTAATCGACTTAGCTAATACACCGAATGCCTTCAAAGAGACACAGTGGGCTACTACTGAAAGCGGACCATAAATAGACCGGGTTGATATACTGAATGCCAATAGAGAGATACGCCGATTAAATGAATCTAGTGATGACTGTGAATCTGCAACTATCACCAAACTGCAAGAGCATCAGACAAAAGTAGTGGAGCCAGAAATGAGTGCTATGCAGGGGGGACAAATAATAATAACCAACCAACATAGAATTGGTGTCTTCACACGCTACACGTTGAGAAAGATACCGAGGAGGGTATATGAATAATTATGAACTGAATGGTTCGAAGTGCACTGAGGATAATCTGACGACTAACTACCTAGTTTTAACTCCTAACATTGCTGCTTGCTTAGCTGTGAGAAATTGATGTATATTGCTGAACGTTGCTTTGACCATTCCACCTATTTTCTACTCTGTGGCCAATGCGTTACGAAAGCAATCCGTAATCCCACATACCGCGTTCGAAACTGAACCGCTGGTGATTTGGCAGCAGACTGTCTCGCGTTGATCTTATATATATAAAAAAAGGATGTATGTGTGGGCGTCCTTTATGCGTTCGCGAACGGCCCATCCGATTGAGATGAAATTTTCAACACGTCTTCCTTTCATTCCAGCGCAGCCAACTGTGATATATTTTTAGTGTGAAATCGGCTGCTTACTTAATATTATTTCATTTTTCATTGTAATTTATATACAGCGAGGGGACTTAACTCTAGAAAAGTTATTTCAAGGGGCATAACTTTTAATACCATTTCTATATACTTTATAGTCATATTGTTGGACTTACTTGCACTATTGTTCAACTCTTTGTCTATAGTTATTTTCAGGCATATGAGTTATAATAAATAATGATATAATCTTTAAGGCATTTTCAAATTTTTCATAAAAATAATGCATAATGCATAACATTGTAACCCATCTTTTTCTGCTTAAAGAAGTTATCAACTGTCATGTCGGTGATTAAAAACAGTTTTCATTAAAAATAATGGATGGTGTGTGGAAGGACATTCTTTTAAGTTGCTGTGCGCCAGGAGCTGGGCGAAACCACGCCGGGTCAGATAGATAGTCAGACAGACAGATAGTTGGGAACGGGAGCTTATTTGACTACTTATTTGAATTAAATGACATGCTCCCCACCAGGGACTGGGTGAAGCCAGGCCGGCTCAGACAGACAGATAGTCGGGAACTGGAGCTTATATGACTACTATATGAATTAAATGAGATGCTCCCCACCAGGGACTGGGTGAAGCCGGGCCGGGTCAGACAGACAGACAGATAGACAGACAGACAGACAGATAGTCGGGAACGGGAGCTTATATGACTACGTATATGAATTAAATGAGATGCTCCCCACCAGGGACTGGGTGAAGCCCGGCCGGGTCAGACAGACAGACAGATAGACAGACAGACAGATAGTCGGGAACGGGAGAGCTTATATGACTACTTATATGAATTAAATGAGATGCTCCCCACCAGGGACTGGGTGAAGCCGGGCCGGCTCAGACAGACAGACAGATAGACAGACAGACAGATAGTCGGGAACGGGAGAGCTTATATGACTACTTATATGAATTAAATGAGATGCTCCCCACCAGGGACTGGGTGAAGCCGGGCCGGGTCAGCCAGACAGACAGATAGACAGACAGACAGATAGTCGGGAACGGGAGAGCTTATATGACTACTTATATGAATTAAATGAGATGCTCCCCACCAGGGACTGGGTGAAGCCGGGCCGGGTCAGCCAGACAGACAGACAGACAGACAGACAAACAAGCAGACAGACAGACTGATAGATAGATAGATCCCCTCCAGGACTAGGGCGAAGCCGGGCCGGGTCAGCTAGTATTGTATAAAATAGTATAAGAGCTGAACATTCAGAAAGCAGTGGCAAACTACTGAATGTAAACATGCCAATAAATCACAAACAGTCAAAACATGCTTGGGTTGACTGCGATGTCTCGTAAAGGATGTGTAGATAACTGAACTATGTTTACTAACTTCTGCCTTACACCTACGATCATTAGGAGCAGCTGGCCGAGTAGCTAGAATGCCGGATTCTCCTTCGGGAGACCCGAGTTCGAATCCTCGGTAAGGTGTGAGTTTTTTCTGTCGGGGGCAAAACTAAAACTATAACCTGCACAGGTCGCGGCGACTGCACTAACCAGGCGGCCTTAATTCCTTAGGCTCAAGGAACCCCCTCCCCCCTCCCCCACCCCCTACAATACACCGCAAGGTACTATATTAGCTGTAAATTACATTTGTGACAGTTTATGACCTACCATCGCTTGTTATTAATTGTCCTAAGTAACAAAAAAAAATATGCATGATCAGGAAAAGGTAAAGAAATGAGCGGACAACAAAACGAATGAAGCAGTCTTTTGGGAAACAAATGTGAACTGCACTTTGATTAGATAATTAAACATAGACAGTCTAGATGTCTTGTATACCTAATGAGAAGAAAGACACTTGAAAACTTAGTGACAATTGGCAGACTGGTGTAGAAAGAGCACGGGGAAAGCTAATGAGAGATATATGCGCAGATAGCTTGACCACACGACATAAATGGGACGAGAAAACAAGCTTGATCTAAGACTGGAGGTGGCCGTGTAAGACAGCGAACCACGACCCCAACATTCTTGATCCGGCACATGATGCTGCTGATAATATGGTTACAACATTTGACTGACTTGTTCAAGTGCCCCTGCATTCACTGTAATAGTCATACATGGAGTAGTAATATCTGTGTTGATGATTGTAGTTGTAATTTTTCAGAGGAGATTACGTTGTAAGCTAGGGGTAAGATATATGTCGAAGATTTCATTACACCCGGTCATATGTAAGAAACAACAGTAAAACAACAATAACAAAGTAAAAGACACTTTTCTATGCTATGAGGCATTCGGTGTATGATATTATCCCCCATATTTGTAAAGAGCAAGGGTATGTGATGGATGTTGTGGTAAATATTTGTATAGAGCAAGGGTATGTGATGGATGTTGTGGTAAATATTTGTATAGAGCAAGGGTATGTGATGGGTGGTGTGGTCAATATTTGTATAGAGCAAGGGTATGTGATGGATGTTGTGGTAAATATTTGTATAGAGCAAGGGTATGTGATGGATGTTGTGGTAAATATTTGTATAGAGCAAGGGTATGTGATGGGTGGTGTGGTCAATATTTGTATAGAGCAAGGGTATGTGATGGGTGATGTGGTCAATATTTGTATAGAGCAAGGATATGTGATGGATGATGTGGTCAATATTTGTATAGAGCAAGGGTATGTGATGGATGATGTGATCAATATTTGTATAGAGCAAGGGTATGTGATGGGTGATGTGGTCAATATTTGTATAGAGCAAGGGTATGTGATGGGTGATGTGGTCAATATTTGTATAGAGCAAGGGTATGTGATAGGTGATGTGGTCAATATTACACCAAATGCCTTCACTTCCTGGCGCATTCCCTGGTACTCCTTTTAGACTAGATCGACTTGTGAAGCTTAAAACAAATTGTCCTCTCGAGAGAGATTCGAACACCTGCCTATCGAGCCTGCAGGTAAACATGCTGCCTACTGTACTGCCGCGGCCGCCGTGGGATACAGTGCATGGATAATGTTGTTTACCAATCTCCTCTGGGATACAGTGCATGCTAAGTTTGTTTACCAATTTCTCGTGGGATAAAATTCGTGACTCCGTTTGTTTACCAAGCTCCCGTGGGACACAGACTTGGCTGAAATGGTGTTGTTGACCAAACGGCGTACTATGTTTGACACGGTTGTAATGACACCGGTCACCTGACCTCCTAGTGACGTGTCTGGCGCTTATTTCAGGTGGTAGCCGATCTATGTAGTCACATAAACAGCCCATCATAAGATGGATTTAAACCCATACCCACCGTACCGTCAAGCCAGACGTTACTGCAGATTCTATTTTAAAACAAAGGTTAAAAAATACGTTAAGGAAATATGTTATAATTAGTGAAATTCTTTAACTGGAGTGAATATCTGTTATATTTAGCGCTATCCTATTGAAGTTGATATCTTGTGGATTTGACGATGTCGCCTATGAGTGAAAATCGTGTATATTTAGCAGTGTCCCTGGGAATTGATATTTTGTATATATAGCGGTCTCCTGGGAATTGATATTTTGCATACATAGCGATGTCCCGTAGGAATTTATGAATTGATTATTTCACAATATTCCCTAGACATTTGTTTATTGATTATTTCGCTATCTCCCCTGTATATTCAACGATGTCGTCTCGGAAAGGCTATCTTGTGTATTTAGCAATGTCGCATACAAATGGCTATCTTGTGTATTTAGTATTATCCCACTATGAATGGTTGTCGCTTATATTTAGCGATGTCCCAAAGAAATGGCTATCTTGTATATTTAGCGATGTCTCCTAGGAATACCTATCTTGTATATTACTAGATGCCCAGCGGAGCTGCTAATTCCCTTCTTACTTGTCAAGAAAAGGATAAGTGGGTTTACATATGACCAAAAGTGACACACAGCAAGTGATAAAATAAAGGGAGTATTTCTAGTCGTGCGAATAAGATGACTATAACATGACTGGGAATTAGATTTAGTCGTGCGAGTAAGATGAATACACAATTATTGGGAATTGGATCTAGTCGTGCGAATAAGACGAATCAAAACAAGGGGAGTGGATCTAGTCGTGCTAATAAAATGAATAAAATAAAAGGATTTGCATGTAGTCGTAAGAATAAGCTGGATAAAAACAAGGCGAAATAGTCGTGCCAATACAGCCAATTAAAACATTGGGGGACTAAGTCTAGTCTTATGTATACGACGAAATCAATTTCAATGGGAGTTATAGTTAGTCGTGCGGTTAACAGGAACCAAATCTATGTTACAGTGCTATAGAAAATCATTCTCAATAACTAAAACGATGTACTGTAAAAGGTTTCAAGCATTAATGTTATCAATAATAAAATCAACACCTACTAATAAACAAAAGTAACTTGACATTCAGTTCTAGCTACTAACATTCCAGAAGAGACGAAATCTACATGACTTTTACAAGTTTAAAAGATCAATGCTAAAGGATTAATGTTCGTTACGTTAACAAGAATTAAAAAACTAAAATGTAATCTAGACAAAGATAAATATAATCTAGTCAAACAAAAATATAATCTAGACAAAAAAAAATGTAGATAATCTTTACCCGGGCCGCCATTGATGTTGTTGGTTTCTCCAGAAGATCCCAAACTTTCTGGCGCCATATTGAGAACATACCACCGCCGAAGTCATCCTCATCTCGTTGTCTGATGGATTCTGCCTCCTTTCGTATCTCCTCGTATACATGCTCTTTCCTCTGGTGATATCTGTGTTGACAACAAGACTCCAGGTATAATTCATCCACACCCCAATACTCCAGATCTTCGGAAAAAGACAACACACACATCTCCTCAACCAGATGCAGCCGACCAGTTCTGTAGAAGTTCAGGATGGAAGCGAATGACCTTGGATGCCTGTCAAAGAAGTATTCATTTTCGTTAATGTTGTAGTCATCGCAGAGCTCCATCAGAGCTTCGTGACACAAACAGTCCCTGAGTTTTCCCAGACGTGTGTGGGGCATTCGCTCAAGCGTCCGCCATAGGACTTCGTGTTTGACCCCACCAACATTGAGAATGACCCGTCTACCGCGCTGTTTAGATCTGGCTATTGCGTAGGGATCAGGCGGATGTGGGTCAGTGAAAGGATAGTATCGGCCATGAGACGGAAGAAGCATTGATGGGCCAGAACTTGACGGACCATGATCTAGATTGCTGGAACCTCCCATGCTGGTTAGAGATCCAGCAGTTGAGGACGGAGTATTCACCGGTGGCGGTTGTTCGGCTATCTTTACTTCAAGCCGTCTATGGTCGGTTCGAGACTTCAGGCAGGAGTGGCTCAGGTGCTGGTTGTCTGGAGGAGTAATCGAAGGGGCGTGTTCGTTGCCGACATCCACGGCATAGGTTGGGGAAGAAGGTCCCCTAGATATCGAGGAGCTTTTCTTCCGCATGGCGACAGGTCCTGAGTGATGTCTGTGAGAAACGCCATGACCAGCACCTAAATTGTTGATGCCATCTGACGTCTGGCCAGAAGCGGAGCTGAAGAAGAAGAAACAAAAAAAAAACATATTATATCCATTTCAGTTCTCAAAAAAAAAAAAAAAAAGAAAGAAAGAAATAAAAAAAAAAAAGAAAAAGAAAGAAAGAAAGAAAAAAAACAAACAAGCAAGCACGCAAACAAACAACAAACAAACAAACAAACTGTCGTAACAAGTAAATAAGAATTCCTTGTGTCAGTTGGTTAGTCCAAGGTCGCGGTTCCAAATTCACAACAAAGGGTCGTCCCATAATACTCCGTTCCTATGCCAATGAATATCACACACAATTCTCCTCACTGCCGCATGTGCAGAGTGGAACAGACAGGAGTTTCAACAAACCAACATCCCCCACGCTGTGTCCTCTAAAGTACTCTAATGTAAGAGAAAGTTAATCATGGCCTCAATTCTATGAGAGAAATCTCCAAGCTGTACCACACAGAGGCAGAGATTGGGCAAAACACAAGGCTATTGGAAACGCTGTTGAAAGGATTATCTAAAAGTAAAAGACCCGTAAGACGCATTCGGCCATACAGGTGCTACACCCATGTTTGTATATAACCAATCAGCACTTGCACAACTGGGTGTTGTGGCAGTATCTCACCGGCCGCCGTCCCTTCACAAGACATTTTCTGGTGGCTGTTTTAGGCTGCCTCGACCTGGGATCCCGGGACAGTTTTATTAATTCGCTCACAAGCGGAATGAATGGAAAGTAGAGCACCTGAGAAGAGCAGGCCCACTCACTTCCTCTGACAGTCGGGAATTGCTTTCAAAGACAGAGGATACAAACCATCCACGCGTGAGTGGAATGCAAGGGAAACCGCCGCATTATCTTCTAAAAAGCCCGTCTATAATCATATCACAAAATTGGAATAGAGGAATGTCAGTATAATGTGGCCCATATGAGCATACAACAATCTATACAAGTCTGTATAATGTGGTCTATACAAGTATCCAACATTCTATTCAAGTCTGCATAATGTGGCCTATACGAGTGTCCAACAATCTATATAAGTCTGTATAATGTGGCCTATGTAAATGTCCAACAATCTATACACGTCTTATAATGTGATCTATACAAGTATCCAACATTCTATTCAAGTCTTATAATGTGGATTATACGAGTGTCCAGCAATCTATACCAGTCTGTATAATGTGGTCTATACAAGTGTACAACAATATATACAAGTCTGTATAATGTGGTCTATACAAGTGTACAACAATATATACAAGTCTGTATAATGTGGTCTATACAAGTGTACAACAATATATACAAGTCTGTATAATGTGGTCTATACAAGTGTACAACAATCTATACAAGTCTGTATAATGTGGTTTATACAAGTGTACAACAATATATACAAGTCTGTATAATGTGGTCTATACAAGTGTACAACAATATATACAAGTCTGTATAATGTGGGTCTATACAAGTGTACAACAATATATACAAGTCTGTATAATGTGGTCTATACAAGTGTACAACAATATATACAAGTCTGTATAATGTGGTCTATACAAGTGTACAACAATATATACAAGTCTGTATAATGTGGTCTATACAAGTGTACAACAATATATACAAGCCTGTATAATGTGGTCTATACAAGTGTACAACAATATATACAAGTCTGTATAATGTGGTCTATACAAGTGTACAACAATATATACAAGTCTGTATAATGTGGTCTATACAAGTGTACAACAATATATACAAGTCTGTATAATGTGGTCTATACAAGTGTACATCAATCTATATAAGTCTGTATAATGTGGTCTATACAAGTGTACAACAATCTATACAAGTCTGTATAATGTGGTCTATACAAGTGTACAACAATCTATACAAGTCTGTATAATGTGGTCTATACAAGTGTACAACAATATATACAAGTCTGTATAATGTGGTCTATACAAGTGTACAACAATATATACAAGTCTGTATAATGTGGTCTATACAAGTGTACAACAATGTATACAAGTCTGTATAATGTGGTCTATACAAGTGTACAACAATCTATACCAGTCTGTATAATTTTGTCTATACAAGCGTACAACAATCTATACCAGTCTGTATAATGTTGTCTATACAAGTGTACAACAATCTATACCAGTCTGTAAAATATGGAGCATAATAAACTTCGTCAAAGGCTGGAGACACCAGTTCCATGCCATGTGAGAAAAATTGGGTATATGGTGCCAGCCCATATTTATCATAAATTGTTGTTAGCATCCTGGACACTATTCGTGTACCTATTTAACAGTTAGTGAGTTAATTAGTCGCGGTTTCAACTTCACGGCAAAAGGTCGACTCATTATGCTCCGTTCCTGAGCCTGTGAATATCAAACAGGATGCTCCTCACTGACCCATGTGAAAAGATGAACAGACAGGAATCTCGACAAATCAACAGCCCGCACATGTATATTATGCATAATGCCGCTGTCAGAATGCCAACACAAAAGACCCCCACGAAAAATTCATTTCATCGTCGATGGAGGCCACAGTTACTAAGAAAATCAGCAGCCACACACTACTGCATAAGGCAACCCAGGTAGTTCAGCGACCGGCCGGCCGCCAATTTTCTGAATATGCAGTTCATGCTACAAACAACCACGGACAGATGTAAATATCATTAAACGAAATTCACAGCTTTCACTGTCGCTCCACGCTCTCAACTCAGTAGCACAGCGACGGAACCATGATCTACCAGTCAACATGAGAAAAATGCGTAACCTATTTAATGAAGTTGGGTAACCACGGACCCATCTGGACTCGTAACAATTCTCCACCTTGCCGAGGATTTGAACCAGGATTACCAGACCGGCAAGCTAATGGGCAAGCTACCTCGTTACTGCTGTTCCTCGCGTGACACCTAACAATATTTTATTAACAAAAACGTGAGTCCAAAACAGCCGGCAGCAAATATACCGATGAGGCGAATCTTTAAACACGGAACATGTTAAAATGTGATTGTTGAGAATTGTCCTTAGTTGAAGCAAAGGACCCTTTCCAACGCCTTGATGGGCATTGCGTGTGTGATGATAGTCGCATATCTTTTATAGATCAATGGGCACTGGATGGGTGATGTGGTCAACATTACCACAGCCTCCTGTACTTCCAAGAAAGAGGTCAGCATGACAGCATGGATAAGAACGCTCGTTTTTAAACACCCGGTGTGTTGATGCGAAGGTAAATGGTCCAACCCCTACACCGGTCAGTTGGACTAAAATGTTGACTTCTCGTCCTTGACTTGGGGACGTAAATTACAAGTATCTCTAAAGTCGGAGAAGGTTCGCCTGATGGCGAGGGGACACTAGTAATTGGGAAAGCGTATCCATACGAAAATTTCAGTTCAGTGCTACTAGAAGTAACGTGTATGGACTACGCTTGAGTTCAATGCGAGCGATTGCACACCCAAAAAAAAAAAAAATACAAACTTCCTGGTACACACTTTAGGCTGCGTCGACCTGGGAGCAAATTTCAATTGTAAATTCGGAGACAATGTCATTTGCTTGAACAAGGTTGTCGGCGTGAGCACGCAAATGACATGATACTGCCTGATGAGTGTTCTCTTGAGCACTGCGCGTTGTATTTTGACCAGTGTCCTTTCTTTATGGTGTTGTCGGGACGCAGAGGTGTTTCCAAGGCACCAGGGCCGGGTTATATACTGGCCAAGACCTATTGACGCGTCCTCGCCGAGCGTCATGGGCAACAGGTCCCTTCGGGGTCCTGGCTAAAGTCAGTAGGATCGCCGATTCCTCCGAAGTCGGAGAGTGTCTGCCTGTACGGTGAGGAATCACCAGTCTGCGCACCAATAAGCCAGACATGGGACAACGGATACTCACGCAAACCTCAGGTCCTGTATGACATCACACTGATGTTGGACAACAGGATGCCTTCATCCGACATACAGGACTTCGCGTTTGAGCTCAAGCCAACGAACACAAGCAAGCAAGCAAGCAGCATGATGTTGTCGACGTGGTGGAAAGGATAAAAGCGCTCGCGCTCAAACTTCTGGTTCGTTGATGGCGAGGTAGCCGGTTCAACCCCTACACCGGCAATAAGTTGGACCACAACGTTGTTCAGAAAGTATGGCAAGCAACGTACCGCAAAGGAAATGCAACATTTACTGAAAGTAAAATTGACCAGAAATTACAAACAGCAAAACACAAAGCTGCAGTTGACTGCGACGGTTTGTAAAGGATATGTATCTGACTTTACTTTAATTAGGGCACTTGAAGGCGGTTATATTACATGAAATCACGTCCAGTGGGGTGTTGACTTAAAATAAACAGTTCAGGAGCGGTTTACTAGCTGCCTTACATTGACATAAAATACTACAGGGTGTTTGTAAAGTCTCTCTACAATTTGTATGTAGAACAAATTCGAAAAATTCTTTCTTCCGTTGTAACACCATTCTGTTTTGGAGTGCAAAGAATTACTCCAGCAGACAACAGCTACTCGCTGCATATTGCTTCACGATGGATTGTGGAGCACATGTTTTGATGACGTCATATACTTAATTTTTCAAATGTGTTCTACACACAAAGTTTAGTGAGACTTTACAAACACCCTGTTTATGGAATGGTGCTTGGTGAAAGGCTCGCAAAAGCAATTAATAATGCCGCATACCGAGTTCGAGACACGGTTGCGAGCGATTTGGAAGCAGACCACATTGCGCTGGTTGTCATTCGATAGTATGAGTGCCGGTCGTTCAGAACGCAATGGCAAACTACTGAACTTTGGCAAAGAGATCACAAACAGCCCAAAATATGCTAGGTTTGACTGCGACGTCCTGTAAAGGATATGCAACTATCTAGACTATATGGTGTAATATGTCTTAAGACAATATTTATTGCTGATATTATTATTATTATTATTATTATTAATTAATTAATTAATTAATTAATTAATTAATTAATTACTCAACAGATCAGTCCCATTGCACATTGAACTTTTAGTAAATGAGTGCCTAATTCAGTGCATAACGACTGATTACGCCAGTTCTGTGTTGGTTGGATGTGCATTCCTCTTCTTCTTCTTCTTCTTCTTCTTCCTTCTTCTTCTTCTTCTTCTTCTTCTTCTTCTTCTTCTTCTTCTTCTTCTTCTTCTTCTTCTTCCTCTTCTTCTTCTTCTTCTTCTTCTTCTTCTTCTTCTTCTTCTTCTTCTTCTTCTTCTTCTTCTTCTTCTTCTTCTTCTTATTATTATTATTATTATTATTATTATTATTATTATTATTATTATTATTATTATTATTATTATTAGTCAATTAGGTAGTTAGTCGAAATTCCAACGTCATCAACTTCTCCAACTTCCGAGAAACCAACGAAAACAACATGTAAAATGGAAGCTCGCAGAAAGGAATGACACACACATAAACAAGGGAACGTTTCGACAAAAGCCTTCATCAGCGAACAAAGAACATTTAGTTAAAAAACTGACCTATCACACGCATAAAGAAATAAACCACATGGTTAAACAAATATCAAGTATGGAGGCCTCCGTGGCTAAGTGATCAATCCGCATGCCTGGCACTAGTGAAGGTCGTGGGTTCGTTTCCTGATTATGTTATTCAATTCAAGGTTGAAATTGTTTGTTTTCGGAGTCTCCGCGGTTCGTCGCTAGAGCTACGAGTTTCCTTCTCTGTTTTTCGCTTTCAGATGGCCTCTCCGTGGAACGAATGAACGAACGGACTGTATTTTCAAATGGTCACATATTAGGCACGCAGGCCCGTCTTACATTCGGCACTTCCAATCACTCATCTTTCGTACATCAATGATCTATTTTGCAATGTTACATTCACATAGGAAAGCAGTGCCAGCCACATTGGATAGAACCGGCTGTAATGCAGTGGATCCTGTTTCCTTTAGCCACTGTAACCTCTGTCAACGACTGTTTCTGTGTTCATTCACTTATCCTTTGCTGGTTCTGACTGCGGGAGACTGTAGAATTCCCAGTACTTCCGAATGTCGTAAATGAGTCATGGTTGTATTTTTAATAACTGTGCAGTGTTTGAAAATTTTGCCGGTCCAAGTTTCGTATTTATCTATTATGTTGCATGAACTTTATAGATGGTGGATACAAAACTTGGACCGGCAATATTTTCAAACACTGCACAGTCATTAAAAATACACCCTATATATAGAAAAATCGTTGCCCGTGGTAGGTTATTTTCAGCAGTCGTTCTTCGATGCTAGAGGAGCGGCTGGTCGAGTGGCTAGAAATCTGGATTCTGCTCCGGGAGACCCGGGTTCGAACCCTCGGTAAGGTGTGGGATTTTTTTCTGTCGGGGACGAAATGAAAATCCTAACCTGCACAGTTCGCGGCGACTGCACTAGCCAGGCGGCCTTAATTCCTCAGGCTCAAAGGCTCCCCCACCTCACTTCCCCCACCCCTACTCCTGCCATACACCGCAAGGTATTATATAGGCAGTAAAGTAAGTCTAACGTAAGTCTAACGATTGTTCAGTGCTATTACTTACAAAGCACAGAGGCACAGGGTTAAGCCCCCCACCACCACCACCCCCCCCATCACCCCTTCCCCCCCCCCCCCCCACAACCCCCTCCATCTAGAAAATTACCGTCCCAAAATTCAATAAATGACGAAAAAAAAAAGAAAATAAATGTGAAAATTAGTAAATACCTCAGGAAAAAATAAGACATTATATTGGCTATCACATTTGTATTAAATCACAATATTTACTACAGTTCCATAACTTTATCTACTGCGATGCAGTCAACATTTCTACTATAATACAACCAATATTCTAACTATAATAGGACCAGTATTCCTCCTTATATACAACAACTGTTTACTGTTTCTACTTAATACACCTACTTTGTATACTGCAATATCATAAGTATTTCTAAAGTAATACTATAATTATTTCTAATGTAATAACATCAAAGTTTCTACAGTAATAACACCACTGTTTCTGCTGTAATACCATCACTGTTTCTAAATTAACAATATCGCCGTTTCTACAGTAATACCATAAATGTTTCTACAGTAATAACACCACTATTTCCACTGTAATACCGTCGTTGTTTCTACTATAACTCTATCACTGTTTTTACTGTAGTAACTTCATCGTGTCTACTGTAATGCCATCACTTTTCTACTGTAATAACATCACTATTTCTACTGTAATACTGTCACGGGATACTGTGAGTTTAGTGATTCCCCGATAAACTTACATATAAAATTAATTGCAATATATGAGGATGGAAAATTAAGGACCGTGAGTCAGAATAATAATAGAGCCTTCAGTCTTGAGCGAGGACAAAGTGACGGTTATTGACCGAATGGTAATGAAGAAAAATACAGTTGTGATAAGGGGTCATTGACTGCCGATCTTATCGGACAAGCAACGGAGACGCGGAGACATCGGGTTGTGGAACGCACGAAGACGTGGATCAAAGCGTTAAAACTGATTGATGTACGAGAGTAGGGAAACGCGGGACTCAGCGGAGAAAGACGAGACGGAGCGGCACGAACGAATACGTGATTTCACAGACTTTTGATGTGAGGGAAACGGCAAATTAGATTGTTGATGTAGTGACATCAAAAGAGAACGGAGAATTGGACCCAGGTATATATAGTGGGAAACTTGTTTTGGTGGTTAGTGTGTGCTACCAAACTGGACGGAAAATGGATTTATGTGTCTTTTAGAAGAAAAGAGATATAAGTCCCTTATTGTTTAAAGGCGATGGGATATAAGTGCTTATGTGCTGGTGTATTTCAATTCATGGACTAACATAAATTATATAAGGTAATCTAGCCTTAGCTTAATAGTCTAGCATAGGGAACTAGGTGTCTGTGCGTGGCTTTTACCATTTTCTTCTTTTAGCTAATCGTTTAGACTTTAGTGAAATCACCTGTCTTATGTCAGAGTATCTTTTCGGAAGCGTCTGAATACGGCTGGAGAAAGACTCTCACATAAGATTTAGTCTGAAGCAGACTCATATCACCTAATTATATATATAACCCACAGGTTCCGTGAAAACTCCGGACAGGTACAGAGAAGATTAAAGAAATTAACTCCACTTGGGCAGATAAAGTACCTACCTAGAACCACTAAGAACATAGACATGTTCTAATCGTGAGAAGAGATACCCTAACGTCAATAAAAGAACTCTGTATACACAAAAGAATATACAAGTAAAGCACGTAAATGAAAAAGACGTTAACCTGTTGAAAGCAGAGAGACCTAAAACTGCATGCATTTGCACTGTGGATAAATATAAAACTTTACTAACTAGAGACAGTGTGTAGAACGTTTACAGTAGCACTAGACAATGTTGGACAGTGGCGATGTGTTTTCCGGGATGGATTTTACTATCTTCCAAGAAAGGGAAATATGCTGAATTCAAACTTATCATAATCGCAGGATTTTATAGTGATCAAACGGTGAACAGTTGTTCAATATTGGATAACGTCCAGACTCAAGCAGAACGGAGCATCCAGGGTGAGAGCTGTCCATATATGTGTGATGTCTTGTTGCATGGCCGTATGAAGATGGGAGAAATGATACGGCACATACGAATTCCAGAGTCCTATCTTGCACTCACAATAGAAGACACTACCAACTACATATACACATTCAATACATACAACTGACATAGTTTTCAGCAATAAATATTTTATTAATTGTTGGAGGAAACTGTTGTCAGGGTATGTTATGAAGGAATAAGAGAGAGAGAGAGAGAGAGAGAGAGAGAGAGAGAGAGAGAGAGAGAGAGAGAGAGAGAGAGAGAGAGAGAGAGAGAGAGAGAGAGTGAATAGAAGACAGAACGGAGGAGTGTAGACAAAACTCTGTCAATAATTCCCAAGTATAAGGATCTTAAAGGTGTGCTTGTTGATTCCACGTTCCTCCCGGGACGACAAGCGACAAATATTACCATAGGGGGGCTGAGTGGTCTGGAGGAATGGCGTCCGCCTAGAGTGCTGGAGGTCCCGTGTTCAAGTCCCGGTGAGGGCCGGGATTTTTTCTACTGTTTCTACTGTAATAGCATCACTGTTTCTACGACAAAAAAAATGATTATTTCTGCGGTAATATGATGACTATTTGTACTGTAATACGATGATTATATCTACTACGATACCATAACTATTTCTACTGTAATACTAATACTTTTTACAGTCATATCTTTACTGTTTTATATTAATACCATCACTGCTTTTTACCGTAAAACAGTCAACTGTATGATGTAATGCAACCATTATGTCTACTGTAACAGAATATATTTATACTGCTAACAATTGCTATTTATAATGAAGTACAATTACTATTTCGACAGCATTCGACCACTTTTCGTACAACATAAATGTACTATTTATTCAAAATTCGACCACTATTTATATAACATTTGAACACTATTTACATAACACGTGAACACTATTTATATAACATTTTCACCACCGTGTATACAACATTCGATTACTATTTATGCAGCATATAATTACTATTTATATTGCTCTCTGTCACAATTTCCATGTGGCATGGTCGAGACAGGAACATTGAACTGATCCACATCTCTGGTGATTGAGTGAAATGGCGAATCATGACCGCCCACGCTTTCCAGCATGGCACATAATGGATGGATGGATCACAAGCTCAAAGCACACCTCATGTTCATAATTCTACTAATAGTTCTTACTCCGTGTGGTTGGTTAACATTTCTATTTAACAATATTGTTACACAAACATTGCTTCCTTTAGCATTCCTACCTCCGCGTTGTATGCTATTGTTTAGCTATGAACCTTTAAATTATTTCTTTGTGCCTGCGTTTTCCTGCCTACTCCATCAATATTCCTACCCTGTTACGCCGCATATCTTTTCACTTTACCTGTACATCGCGCTTCTACAGAAACATAATTTACACTTTCTCTCTTGTTATTTCTTTCACATTCTCATTCTGTCTCTCCGAGTTTGTATTTGCGTGTTATTGAGTGGGTAAATAACTGTGAAAGTTTGTGTAAATGACGTAAGTATGTATGCAGGTAGGTATGTTTGTGTTTATGAATGTGCGTGTGTATGTGTGTCTGGCTGCCTGCCTGTTTGTCTCACATAATATGGCAATATGCATTGTTTATGTTAAAAACTTTCACTTGACAATGTTTTGTTTTCCTATGTGAATGTAACATGCATAATAGATAATTGATGTACGAAAAATGAGTGTTAGGATGGGCCCAAGTTGTGACCCATTGAAAATAAAGTTCGTTCGTTCCATTCCTAACTATCTTTCTCCCAAATCCACAAGTGTTTGTGTGTGCTTTACGTCTCCCAATCTTTACGTTTCATAGCATATCTAACACATGCGTTCAATCCGGTTGTTTTTGGCTTTGTTTTGGAATCTGGCCCAGGATGTGTGTGAGACTGAGTCGATTGTTCCAAACAGGAACTGCGTCTTCTTATCCAAGGTCAGGGGCGTCACTAGGGGGGTGCGGGGGTGCGGGCCGCACCGGGTGACACCATCAAGGGGTGACACCAAAATAAAAAAATTGCAAATTTGACACACTAGACATAGCTCTGTCTAGTCGGGTTTCATAACCGTTCATTGTTAAATACATGAGCAGGCACAGGGTGCCACCATGCAGAGCGTCTGGTGCTTAAATGAATAAGACTCAGAGCTCAGACCATGGTGAAAGTCTAGAGGGGTGACACCAAGAGTTTACTGCACTGGGTGACACCAACCCCAGTGACGCCACTGTCCAAGGTCGTGTTATGGAATTAGAGGCACGACAGAGAGGTGTGACAAACAGGGAATTTCAAAGTATACGAGAGTCAGGTGATACATGGGAGAAGATGCTGGCTGGGTTGACAGATACATGGGAGAAGATGCTGGCTGTGTTGACAGATACACGGGAGAAGATGCTGGCTGGGTTGACAGATACATGGGAGAAGATGCTGGCTGGGTTGACAGATACATGAGAGAAGATGCTGACTGGGTTGACAGATACATGGGAGAAGATGCTGGCTGGGTGAACAGATACATGGGAGAAGATGTTGGCTGGGTTGACAGATACATGAGAGAAGATGCTGGCTGGGTTGACAGATACATGGGAGAAGATGTTGGCTGGGTTGACAGATACATGAGAGAAGATGCTGGCTGGGTTGACAGATACATGGGAGAAGATGCTGGTTGGGTTGACAGATATATGGGAGAAGATGCTGGTTGGGTTGACAGATACATGGGAGAAGATGCTGGTTGGGTTGACAGATACATGAGAGAAGATGCTGGTTGGGTTGACAGATACATGAGAGAAGATGCTGGCTGGGTTGACAGATACATGGGAGAAGATGCTGGTTGGGTTGACAGATACATGGGAGAAGATGATGGTTGGGTTGACAGATATATGGGAGAAGATGCTGGTTGGGTTGACAGATACATGGGAGAAGATGCTGGTTGGGTTGACAGATACATGAGAGAAGATGCTGGTTGGGTTGACAGATACATGAGAGAAGATGCTGGCTGGGTTGACAGATACATGGGAGAAGATGCTGGTTGGGTTGACAGATATATGGGAGAAGATGCTGGTTGGGTTGACAGATACATGGGAGAAGATGCTGGCTGGGTTGACAGATACATGAGAGAAGATGCTGGTTGGTTGACAGATACATGAGAGAAGATGCTGGCTGGGTTGACAGATACATGAGAGAAGATGCTGGTTGGGTTGACAGATACATGAGAGAAGATGCTGGTTGGGTTGACAGATACATGGGAGAAGATGCTGGTTGGGTTGACAGATACATGGGAGAAGATGCTGGCTGGGTTGACAGATACATGGGAGAAGATGCTGGCTGGGTTGACAGATACATGAGAGAAGATGCTGGCTGGGTTGACAGATACATGAGAGAAGATGCTGGTTGGGTTGACAGATACATGAGAGAAGATGCTGGTTGGGTTGACAGATACATGAGAGAAGATGCTGGTTGAGTTGACAGATACATGAGAGAAGATGCTGGTTGGGTTGACAGATACATGAGAGAAGATGCTGGTTGGGTTGACAGATACATGAGAGAAGATGCTGGTTGGGTTGACAGATACATGAGAGAAGATGCTGGCTGGGTTGACAGATACATGGGAGAAGATGCTGGTTGGGTTGACAGATACATGGGAGAAGATGCTGGCTGGGTTGACAGATACATGGGAGAAGATGCTGGCTGTGTTGACAGATAACGTGATATTTAATTTTTCTTTCGCTTGTTTTGAACTCAAGCCTAGTCCATACACGAGCTACTACTTCTAGTGTACTGCACTAATTTTTTCGTGTGGATTAGCTTTCCCAATTACCAGCATCCTTCGCCATCAGGCGAACTCACTCCGACTTCAGAGTTACTAGTAATTTACCTCTCCGAGTCAACGAGAAGTCGACATTTTAGTTCAACTGACCGGTGGAGGGGCTGAACCCACAAACTCGCCATCAGCACTCCGGAAGTTTAAGAACAAGCGCTGTTATGCATTCGGCCTTGCTGGCCCCAGATAATGTGATAACAGAAGAGACACAGATATAACAAACCCGTAGTTGTGCCAGGGCATGATCGCCTGGTGTGGCATGTGACATACATACAGCTGCCAAGAAGATATCCTGAGATGTGTCCGGTATAGCGAACTTGTTTAATTCCTCCTCCTCATCGTTCTCGTTTCTCATTTTTCCGTCTCTCTCCTTTCTTCTTATTCTTACTCTTCATTTATTAATTTTTCTCTTCTTTTCTTCATTCTTTTTTCTGTATCCTCTACATTTCATCTCCCTCTTGATTTCGTTATTCTATTCCATTCCTCTTCGTCGTATTTATTTTTCTCTTCTGCATCTTTCTTTTATTCTTCCCTATCCTCTTCTTTCTCTTTCACTTCTTCCACTTTGTCCTCCTATTTCTGTTTTGTTTTCTCTTCATCTTTTTTCTATTTCTCGTCCTCCTCCTCTTCTTCATCCTCCTACTTTTTCTTCTTTCATCTGTCAACTGTCATCTACTGCTTATAATACCTTGCGGTGTAGAACGGAAAAGGGGGGGGGGGGGGGTCCTGAGCCTGAGGAATTAAGACCACCTGGCTAGTAGAGGCGCCGCGAACTCTGCTGGCTAGGGGTCGAACACGGGTTTCCCGAAGAAGAACCCAGTATTCTTAGCCAATCGGCCAGCTTACTCCTCTTCTTTCACCATTACACCGCATTGCCAGATTTCATGATCTCAACCGTTATTTCAGCGAGTTCCACTTTAGAGCTATAGTGTCGAACAACAAGGCGTTGATGTCCTGGTTAGAAATGACAACTGAGTTAAACAATTGAATCTACCCCAGACACATGTAGAATGCACCACTATGACACATGTAAAATGCACCACTATGACACATGTAAAATGTACCACTATGACACATGTAAAATGCACCACTATGACACATGTAAAATGCACCACTATGACACATGTAAAATGCACCACCATGACACATGTAAAATGTACCAATATGACACATGTAAAATGTACCAATATAACACATGTAAAATGCACCACCATGACACATGTAAAATACACCACTATGACAGATACTGCCGTTGAGGTGTTATCTGATTGAGTTCCAAACAAAAAGTAGGTTTGGACTGAATTTGGGACACAATGAAATGAAAAGATATTATAATGTAAATTTCCATTCAATGAACATTGAAAATGATGCTACGAAACAAAACAGATAACGCGATCATCCTAGTATGGCGATATATCACCCTTCTGCCCAAATGTGAGGTCGCGTTTGTCGGTTTATTATCTCTCCCACGGCTTACCCCTTTTTTCACCGCCTCTCCTTCCTTCAACAATTCTAAACTTTGTCCGGTTCCATGTTTGTAATGTCCGGATGCTTCCACAGTTATGCTGGTAGATCAAAGAATTCTACCGCTGCTGCAGATTTAACCCAATCACTGCATTGATAGTCGGTTCCGTGATGAAGGGGTTACGGATGCATTTTGTAATCCCGCAAACCGCGTTCGAAACACAGCTGTGGGAGATTTGGCAGCAGACTGCCTTGCGTTGGTTGTTTACGAAATGGTATGGGTGCCGGTCGTTCAGAAAGCAATGTCAAACTAGTGAACGTAAACTTGCCAAGAGATCATAAGCAGCATAAAAATGCTGGGTTGACTGCGACGTCCGGTAAAAGAATATGCAACTAACATTTAACTATATTGATAAGGGAGAGTGCCTTGGTAAAGAGGCTGCTGTGTCCGCTTCAGGCCCAGAAGGATCCCGGCTGGACATTTTTACAAGAACCATTGGTATCTAATGATATTACATGTCCTCATGATCTCTTGGGTTGTGAAGTCATCCTAGTCCTCTCGGATAATATCCAAAACAGGTGGTCCTGTCTGCACGTTGTACACGTCAGTTGAATACCGCGAAGAGTAGGTCGTAAAGCGGCTGACATGGCAACGTTATTTGGAAAGACAGTCTAACCACGGTAATATAAAACTCGCATGGTAAGTGTCTGTCTGGAGGTAGCAAAATTGACACAAATGCATATCGGAGTAGGACACACTGATCTTTGAGGTGCGTAACTTGATGTGACGCACACCTATCGAAAGAGGAAAGAAATAAGAAGACATTGTGTGTGTAAGCACAAGCACTAACGACCATGCAAACAATGCTGGGGTTGACTAGGACGTCATGCAACTAACTTTTTAAATTTCTCACTATAATTCTAAGTAGAGGTCTGGTGGTAATGATTATGGGACTGATTGTTCGAAATTCTTCGACATTTAATTGTTCCTGGTCGATATGAAAAAAGCTATACATACATCATTTCAGCATATCGCCAAGTCTGCATCCACTCTTGTAAATAGCATTCAACAATTTAGTTAATACTTTTATTATATATTCTCCCAGTACTTCTAATTCATCTAAAGTGGTTTAATCTGACACAGCTTTTCTTGCTTTCTTCAGGTTTCATGACATCAATGACTTCGTCTCATCATAAGTCCGATGTGGACTTTGATTGTCTGCGTCTCATTTCTCTAATTACATTACTGTTTACATTTGTTTCTTGCAGGGCTGCCTCTGTATATTTTATTTTCGTCCACGGCATATATGCAACAACATAAGAGCCAATGAAAACTTGCATTTTATCAGTACACAAGACTTAGCGGAATAACTGAAGTGACCTCGCTGCAATGACGACAACAACAACGAGAGAGATAAATGTGATTATGCGAGTCCGAACCAAATAAATGGAGTTGAGATATGTCAAGGTCCTACATCACAACATACGAATCAGTCTCCATCTTCAACAACCAGCGAAGACTTCTAATTCTATTGGTTCCAGAACGTTTGGTCGTTCTAGGAGTACTGAGTGTCGGCCAGATCCTCTGGTGACCCGATCTTCCGGTGAAAACCTGCTGCACCATTCTATCCAGGCCGTGACGAATGAAGAAGGCGTTGCTTAGGATACATGCTTGTACAAAGAACAAGCTTGAAGCATTTTGTTGGATATCTAGTTATTGTGGCTCGAAAGATATGCCAATGCAAATATTTTTGTTTTTGTTTTGCATATCCGTTTTACAGTACATCGCAGTCAACACCACCATTGATGCCACTGTGATCTCTTGGCAAGTTTACGTTCAGTAGTTTGCCATTGCTTTCTGAACGACTGGCACCTATACCAACGCAACGCTGTATACTCGTATAATGCTCTGTCTGTCTAGAACGGATATTTCACAGCTTAGACAGACATTAAGAAAACACGACAAATATATTACGTCATCGTCATCATCATGAGCCTTATAGAGTGGCGCAGGTCTTCATGCCTCGCCACAGATTTCGATGCTTGGTCATCTGGATCAATTCTTTGATCCCTCTCCGGAATAGTCATTGATCTTCAATCATCCTGTCTTCCGGTCTGCCTCTTCTGTCGTTGATCTTTCCAGTTTTGTCAATGTTCTCCTGTGTTCTCCAATGCCTCTCATTACATTATATAACCAAAAAATTATGTCTCTTTCTTATAGTAGTATATAGCTTTCATTAGCCTCTTCCAGACGATGTTTGTTAGTAAATACGCTATCCAAGGTATTCGTAGCCCTCGTCTCATAAACCACGCCTCCGCTGCCTTCATTGTCTTCCTGATTTGTGTGTTCACACTCCGAGAGTCACCGCCAAACACAGCTCAGTAACATATATGAAACAGCTAAATAACATATATGAAACAGCTAAATAACATATATGAAATAGCTAAATAGCATATATCAAACAGCTAAATAACGAATATCAAATACAGCCAAATAACATATATAATTACACATCGGACAAGCGCCTGAAAATATTGAAATACACAGCAACAAGTAGAAACCAAACGGTTATAAAAAAGTGTAGGCCTAACCTTAATTCAATGGGAAAATAATACAGACAAACTGACGGATCAAATGGGAGTGATAACACTACGGAAAACCATTGTGATAAACTTCATTCGATACAAACAGCAATGATAATCTGGGTGTTGGCAAACTTTGTGTGATAGACAAATATAGAAGCATGCTGTAGCCACAATACATAGGTGATCACATTTAGGAAAACAGGAAATGTAATCTAGCTCAAAGAGTGGTAACGAACATCGACAATTGAGGTTTAAAAAAAAACTCATTAGAAATATATAATATGCAACAGCAGATGGGGGAGCTGACATTTTGTGCCAGCGGTTTCTCACAAGATCAGCTAAATGTGTTGCTGCTGAGAATGTTATGCGTGCATGTTTAGATTATATGTTAGCCTCATGTCACCGTTAACTACATATTATCGCTGTTAGTGTGATGCAGACGTGCTGATGTGCCAAGATCTGGTTTCATTCTCACCAAGATCTCATCATTTCAAGGTGGGATCACCGAGTTCTCTTCGTTTCAAGGACGGATCACCAAGTCTTCTTCATTTCAAGGTGAGATCACCAAGTTCTCTTCATTTCAATGTGGGATCACCAAGGTCTCTTCATTTGAAAGTGGGATAACCAAGTTCTCTTTATTTTAAGATGGGATCACCAAGATCGATTCATTTAAAGGTGGATTCACCAAGATCTCACAATTTCAAGGTGAGATCACCATGATCTCTTCATTGCAATGTGCGATCACCAAGATCTCACAATTTCAAGATGGGATCACTAGTTAGAAAAAAGCACCGACGACGGTATCCCCTCTAATGAAATGTAACAAGGACTACATAGTTTGTTCGCTGCAAGACTACACGAGAGTCATAGCAATTCCTTACGATAGTGTCATACATTCAGCAACTCCCATTGATGATGTTAAGTAATCAGCACCCTGTCTTACATCAACTACTTGGTGAGCTCAAAGTTTACAACGTTCAGTTAGTTAGTTAGTTAGTCGACAGATCATCCTCGTTGCACATCGAACCATTCAGTCCATAAGTGCTCGGATCCCCTCCTCAGCAAATCCCGCAGCGTGTAGCGGCTCACGACGCCAGTTCTGTGTTGGTTTATCAATCTTCTTTGGTTTCCTGCGTAGTGTTCTTGTTTGGCCACCCCTCTTTTAATTTGCTGCTCTCGCAGTCTGGCCATTGTTGTAGATTCACAGTCATCACTTGGTTCTCGCAAAAGTCTCACTTCTCGTAGAGCATTCAGAATGTCAGCCTGGTCCATGGCGCGTCCGCCCTCCACAGTAGCCTCACCTGCAAGCTTGTCAGCCCGCTCATTTCCTTGTACTCCCGCATGCCCTGGCACGAAGATGAAGCTAATCTTTGCCAGCCGAGACCGCTTCAGAGGCAGCAACCATTCTCTTCGGATCGACCCCTCCTCTATCCTCTTGATCATGTTCATTGACTTACAACGTTCAGATCATACTTAACATCAGTATGATGCTGGCCCAGCGACATGTAACTTTGTCATAATAGAAATAACAATGAGCAATTTGTCCCTAAGCAGCTTCCTGAAATAATGTAATGGGGCCATCATATTTTGTAGGCCTGAATACACGGAGGAATGGGAGTGGGCGTGGGGTCAATCTTTCCCTCATTTGGTAGGCAATGAGCCCCGGCGTAGTCCGACCATGCTTATAATATTATCAGCGAAGTTACACCATCAACATAATCATCATGTGCCTTGCCGATAAGCGTGTGCGGTCATGATTCGCAATCTCACACGATCACCAAAGTCGTGGATCAGCTCCGTGTTCATGTTTCGACCAATCGATATGGCTAAGCCATCCAGGTATTTACTTCTCTGCCTTTGTCTTGTTCTCTTCCTTTCCATCTTGCCAATTGTTGCCAAGTTCTCCAATTTATTTCTTCTTACAACGTGTCCAAAACATTGTGACTTTCTACGTCTAATGTCTCTAATCAGTTTTCGGTTTTCATTCGTTACATACGAGCTTAATTAATCAGTCAATAATTTTTCATGACGTACAGGGGTGAATAACTCGAATCCACGAGTTTCTAACAACAAAAACAATAGCTGTAGTAATAGTAGTAACAGCAGCAGCAGAAACAACAACAACAGCAGCAACAGCAACAACAACAACAACAATCACTGAAAATGAGCTTGTGTTTTTTCATAACCAATGGAGATATGTAGATCGAAGCTGTCGTTGTATTTCATGTCAAGTACACAACACAAGTAAGGGACTCTATGTCCCGCCATGAGGCATAGGGAGTCCGTGGTAAAATAAGCACCCTTTTACGTATTATAAGGCACATTGGTTTTATGCTTACTGGTCCTTTATCTATATAGACCAAACCGTCACTAGGTGGCTGATGTGGATAGAACTGCACCAATCACCTTTACTTCCCTCTACATTTCCTGGTTCCCACTTCAAGCTAGGTCTACCTCATTTTGAGTATAGGTCAGTCCCAGTGCGGATTCGATACGTGACCACCAGGCTGGTAAGCGAGCATCTAGTCAATATACTAACACGGTTCCTCTGGGTATATAGTACCAGTCCATAATCTGAACCGATTGGCGATTGATGGGTGTTTTGGTCTTCTTTAATTCGCATTTTTCTGGTACCTATTTTCGACGTGGGGGGGGGGGGGGGGGGGGCGCTCTTCACTGTAAAATATACCCGCGTAAGAGAGGATTCGAATACCCGACAACACGGCCCATAGATAAGCTACTACTACTTCGCATTTCCGGTTTAGAACAAAAAAACAAACATCCAGCATTGGAACGATGAAATCTCGCGTGAATTAGCCATTATGAATCGTTTTCCAATGTATAAGTAACTAATATAATTGAAGGCCAGCAGTGAATAGACATATATCAGTAATATAAGTCTGATAACGTTCAAGAACAGACGGATTACAGTAATCCACGTTGCGCTGGAGATACCTTGTATAGAGATAGAAAGATATAAGCCACTAATCCCAGAGGTGGGTTGCTGAATAGAAGAAGAGAAGTGATACATGTGTGTACTTCTGGCACTCGTTGGGATGTTATCGCCGGATTCCTATCTAAGAAAAAGCGACAGAGAAAGGAAAAAACGCTGTGGGTCAAGCGTTCCTGATATAGAAACAAGACAAGGCAGAGCGAGAGCGAGAGAGAGAGAGAGAGAGAGCGAGAGAGAGAGAGAGAGAGAGAGAGAGAGAGAGAAATAGGCCGGCAAGATACATACAGATACACTATATGCACCAGCTAACGACTTCGGTAATGCTATATAGGGACATCTGATATCCATATTTAGACCCATATTGTTCATCTCTGACGAGGATATGTCAAGTGTTATCACATCTTTGAAGGTCTGGATGCCCGGGGGGATTCACGGCCAGTCTTTCCCTCCCGTGGTGAACGACGAGACATGAAATCAAATTATTGTTCGAGGTCGGTATTGCAGAATGGATAAGATCCCTCATTTTTAACCATCAAGTGTCCTGATGCTGAGGTAGGAAATTCAACCCCTACACATGTCAGCTGGACTAAAATGTTGACTTCTTGTCCTTGACTTGGGGACGTAAGTTCCAAGTACCTCTGAAATCCGATCGGGTTCGCCTGATGGCTAATCCACTACGCTTGAGTTAAAAGCGAGCGAGCGCAAAAAATACCTCTTGTTCGACCGCACTCATACTGTTGTCAGCTTAACGTGCTAACCGTTACAACAACGTGCCCGCGGAGTTCTCTCTACGGTCACCAACCATCACCGATCCGGAACAGGTAGTTGCTGTACGCTGGTGGATTAATTCGTGAGGAGACCGATACACTTATCAACATGTCCGAAGTGTGATGATCATAATTTATATTTCTCCAAGTAATAATGTTACATGTCCTTTGTAGGACGTTTGCGATGAAACCCAACCCAGGTTTATTTACTGGGCAATTTTACGCTCAGTAGTTTGCCATAGCTTTCCGAACAAGAAGTCAACGTAGAAATCCAGTTAAATAGTGTTTTGAATGAATCCCGTATTCATGCCGTCAGCGCACCGGGAGTTTAAGTATCGTAATTCGGCTGTATAGAATACTACGCCTACATGGTGACGAGTAGGCGTTACAGGCCTGTGTAAATGTTGTGTCAGGCCTGCGAGACATAGCCTAGACGGCTGTTTCTATATAACTCTTCTGATCGTACAGAGCATGTACATTGAGCTGCAGGTAAATAAGAGATTTCCCCCGTGTTGCCACTTCCATATCACTTGTATTTATTTTCATGGAGCTGATGGTTTTTTAGTTTCAAGTTGGAGCGACTCCAAGCGATACATTCCTTTTGGTACTCATTGTCGTGAAATGCTGAATGTTAGTGATTCCCAGATCGACGACTGTATGCAGCGAATACCCAGGGAGTAGAAGGGTTAATGAAACAGAAGGATAAAACACAACGGATTGACCAGCGCATGTGTATGTAGGTCAAGGCGGGAGAGTCGACTACAACACAGGTGACCTGTATAGTGGAAAAATTAGTTTGCTACAAAGAGAGACAGCATCATGGATCAGTCTATTGCGTTATGGAGGTAGGGATATACGGAAAAGCCTAGATCAGAAATTTTCCACTGACAAGGGATAATGAAGTCTGAATTTGCTTTGTCCAGCAATGTCAAGGACGATGGGACAAAGATGATCTAAAGAGAGTGGCCACTTCTTTGTGTCAGTTTAGTGTGCGTTCCCCAACTGGACGGAAAGATAGAATTATGTGTCCTGTAATGAAAAGAAATATCCTCCTTTATAATGGGATAAAGTGCTTGGATGCGGATAAATTTCGATTCGTGGATTTACATTAATTCTATAAAGGAACATAGATGCCTAAATAAGGTATATTAGAGTATAGTTTTAGAATAGGAATAGATATTAGTGAAGTGCATTTAACATTGTTTCTATTAGTAGGAATAGTATAGATGTTGGGTGAATCTTCTATCCTATGTCAGAGTGGGTTTTTTCGGAAGCCTTTTCATTTCGGCTGGAGGAAAAGACACTCACATAGGGGAGAAGAGGAAGCAGACACAGATCTCACTAATAAAATGTATCTCAACCAGGTTTCCATACCAGTGCGAGACGTATCAAATAAGAGAATACAGATGGCTGTGGTCCAGATCACTCAGTGTTGATAACCCACAAGAAAGCCCTTTGAAGTAATAAAGCACGACACTTGTGCAGGAAAAAAGAAAGAATAGAAGTCTCACCGGAAGAATTAAGGACGACAGAGAAAGAATAATAAAGATCAGATGAGTTAATGGAAAAGCTCAAATGACTCAATCTCATAGAGTAGCAAAGTGCGTACCAAGAGCATATATCAATTACAAAATATCGAGTGTAGAACTTTTACAGAACACTAATAGAACATTTTAGAATCTCGATGTGTTGTTCCAGAATGGATTAAAGAACGCTATACGAAAACAACGAACATTCATTTTTAGCGGACAGCAAATAGTGAGCGAGTTAAGTACATTGATACAGTGGTGAACATTTTCATTACAAAGAACGGATTTATCTACAGACTCAAGCAGACGGAGCCGTCAGGGTGAGATCGTTCTGTGGTGTCTATATATCGTCCTGTACTTTAGCCGAGAGAAGAGACGAGAGAAAGACACGAAGACTATCTATCTACATCTTATCTAGCAGCCACACCAGAAGAACACTAGCAATTACACAGACAATACCCATCCATACACAAGACATAGTTTTATAAATAAATCTTTTATTTAATGTTAAAAAGAACTGTTGTCGGAGTATGTGTTGAGGGAAAACTAGAGAGAGAGTGAAAGAAAGGGATATATGGATGATAAGACAGAAGAGAGGAGTGTAGACAAAAAGTCAGTAACAAATCCCAACAGATAATCAGGTTAAAGATGTGCATGTTGATTCCAATCTCCTCTCGAGGAAATAACAGCACATAAAATGGTGGTGCAGCGGGATACGTACATACATAATACTCATATGACCTAAGGCATAACAAGGCATATGCAGAGAGAGGTACCGGCATATTGGCACAGGCATAGCGGAGTACCTACATGTTGGGACATACTGATTGGAAGGAATATAAGTATATATTGATGACTTTTAATGGAAGGACGGCCATTGGATATATGGTGCCATTACATATATGGTAGAAACATTTCATTAAGGCTGGTGACTTTACAGTGAGATAAGTTCCAGACAGAGTGAATGTGGATAGGTGGTAAGACATTACATACCTAGTCACACGGTCACACGTCTACATAAGTCTTTATCCTATATCTCCTCTTGTGGATGAGAGAGTGGTTGTGATGTACTGTGTGGTGGTGTAGATTTATAATATTAGATAGACATAGATAAATGGTATAGGTTCTAGGTGGAATATAATTGTATAGTGAGTACTTCTTTTCTGCCTTGAGGGATCTTTACTCAACTTGCTGACTTATCTGCTGTAACTATGGCAACTCCTAAAGTAACTACAGCAGAACTGAGAGCCAACGGGGAGGAAATTGGGTTAGCTGGTACCGAGCTAACTGATTACATACAAGAAAGAGAGAGAGAGATTCGTAAAGGGGAAAGAGAAGACCGGAAAGCCGAGTTGGAAGTGAGAAAAATAGAGGTGGAGACCAAACGAATGGAAATGGAACAAGAGGCCAAGAAACTAGAACACGAGACCAAGCGACTGGAACTGGAACAGGAGACCAAGCGACTAGAAATGGAACAAGAGGCCAAGAAAATGGACCAGGAGACCAAGAAACTGGAAATGGAACATGAATACCGCTTGAAAGAGTTAGAACTCAAGACACAAACTAAGGGTGAAATAGATGCAGCAGAAGGAAGTTCATCTTCACCTGGAGCAACCTACATGAGTGGACAGGGTTACCAGGCCATGAAGTTTCCCTTAGCGGTCTACGATGAAAGTAAAGAAAAGATATTCCAGTTTTTGGATCGGTTCGAGGCTATGGCAATCGCTATGGGACTAGATAGAACCAGATGGGCTCTTAAAGTATCCCAGTCTTTACGTGGTTCGGGCTACGAGGTCTACACACGCCTACCACCAGGACAGGAAAATCAGTACGAGGAATTGAAAGCAGCTTTGATGAAACATTATGAAGTCACCGCACAAACATATCGGAAAAAGTTTAGATCGTCTAGACGAGAGCCGGGAGAACTATTCGCCGCCTACAGTCTGAGGCTGAAATCCTATCTCCAGAAATGGATGGACTTGGCAGAATTCCAGAGGGATTATGAGAGTCTCGAAGAGATGATGGTGGTAGACCAAATGCGAAAGCAAATGTCGAAACCTCTCAGAACCTTCTTGGGAGAACAAGGGGCGGAACGGATTGATGTGGTGAATAAGCTGGCGGAACGATTCGTGGAAGTACATGGTGAAACTGAGGAACTAAGTACACAAACCAAAGGTCAGGAGAAAACAGAGAAAAAGAAACCTAAAAACTGGGAAGGAGAAAAAGGGGAACCTTATATAAAGCACACAGAGGAGAGTTCAGAGAAGGTGAAGGTAGGAAACCAGAGCACCTCGAATTCTCAAGCGAAACGACAGTGGTCTGAAAATGGTGTTCATTTTGTAGGGCGGCCTCCCACAACACGAAGGACTGCAGATTGAAACCTAAAAGTTCTTACTTCGCAGCATGCAAAGTGATTCCTACATCGGTGATCACAGACAAGGCTGAGGTCGGCGAAGGAGAAAGGAACAAAAAGGACACAGGGAAACCTAGGAAGGGAACAGAGTGCACTCACTGCCAGTCGACAACACATAATACTGTGGACTGCAGATGCAAGGCAAACACGCCAATTGCATAACCAACCTCGAGGAATCAAAAGAGGAAGGCAAGGAAACGGTCAAGGAGATGAAAGACACTCAGGACCAAGAGAGACCACCTGTGGTTGAACTTATTGAAGTCAATGGCCAGCAGGTTGCTTGTCTCTATGATACAGGTTTGGATGGGGAAGCGGTGGTGGACGCCAGCTTGGTAAGCCCAGACCAACTTACAGGGGAGACTATAGAAATACAGCCGGCAATGAGGAGTGCTGTTACCATGACGCTGCCAATCGCCAAGGTGGAGATTAAATCCAGGTACGTCACGGGCATTATTCCAGCTGCTGTATTATCTGACTCCTTATTTCCAATGATCATTGGCACGAAATATGTCTTTTTGGGGATGCCCAAACAGCAAGCCCACAAGGGAACAGTAGTCAGTGGATCTCAAGGGAAGGAAAAAGAGGCAGAGACACTATGCGACAACTCAGAGATAGGAGAATTGCATACTGCCCAGAGGAAGGATACTACGTTGCATCCTTGCTACAGGAAGCTGCAAAGAAGTGCTGAGCCACCAGAACGGGGACAGTACTTTCTGAAGAATCAACTACTCTATCGGAGAGCTGGGAGGGGAGATAACCTGCATGAGCAGTGGGTGGTTCCAGAGACCCACCGTCCTCACATTCTTCAGAGTGGACACATCATAGGCGAGAATCGACATATGGGTGTCAGAGAGACCTTGCAGCAAATATCCGGCCATTATTGCTGGCCAGGAATGACCGGAGATGTACGCCGGTGGGTGAAGTCTTGTTCGGAGTGCCAGAGAGCACCACCCAACAAGCGAATTAAGAGGAAACTAGCTCTTAAAGTGGAAGACAAAGTGGAAGTGTGGAGTCCAGCAGAGACCAATATACTCCAAGTAGGATGGAAAGGACCTTATCCTGTGGAAAAGGTGGTGTCCAAGAACATCTACAAAATACGGATCGGGGAAGAGAAGAAAAATCTCCCTAGACATCTCATTAGGAAATATGAGGAGAGATCCGGGAGCAAAGCTTCGCACTTTATGGTGATGGCAGCCATTAGGACAAAGGTTACCAGTCCAGACGAAGACCAGAGATCGCCAGTACAACATAGGAGGGCCTATAGGACAGTACGTGATAGGTCAGATTTACCCAACGACAGGAGGAGGGAAATCACAAGTCGGGGAAAGGACAAGAGTGAAAGTTTCACCGGTAACCAAGTTCAGAAGGGGTGGGTAACGTCGGGAAAAGCGAGAATTACCCAGGACTCCAACCAGAGATTGGCTGACCAGATACAACATCGCCCAAGATGGTCCTGGAAGCAAAAGCCCAGGAGGTTTGGGAAAGACGACTCGGTCCGACGAGGACGAGGCGGAACATCCCCAGAGGAAAAGCCGGGGAAAACCAAGAGGACATGGAAGCAGTGTTACAATCAGGATGGGACAATCCGTCTGTATTGTGAGCCGTCGCTGACGCAAGTCGAAAGTAGGTCGACTGAACGTACAGGAGCGAGGAGCCAACACTAGTTTCAGTCGTTAGTAGTATAGTAGGGTGTCAATTAGAGCGCCTACTGGATAATGAGATGAGCCATGTGAGGACCCAATCATATCATCAACACGTGGTGTTAATAGCTACTTCGCAGAAGCTCAACGCACGGTGGATGTGATGGACGTTGTTGCTGCAACTGGACTTCACAGTGGAATACATCCTTGGAAAGGAGAATGTAGGAGCAGATTTTTTATCCAGACATCCAGCTCCGGAGGAAGAAGATTAGGATTGTGGATCATGGGAATCAAACCTACAGTGAGAAAGATTCGACGCGGTCTAATCTCTTAAGAGGGGGCCTATGTCGTGAAATGCTGAATGTTAGTGATTCCCAGATCGACGACTGTATGCAGCGAATACCCAGGGAGTAGAAGGGTTAATGAAACAGAAGGATAAAACACAACGGATTGACCAGCGCATGTGTATGTAGGTCAAGGCGGGAGAGTCGACTACAACACAGGTGACCTGTATAGTGGAAAAATTAGTTTGCTACAAAGAGAGACAGCATCATGGATCAGTCTATTGCGTTATGGAGGTAGGGATATACGGAAAAGCCTAGATCAGAAATTTTCCACTGACAAGGGATAATGAAGTCTGAATTTGCTTTGTCCAGCAATGTCAAGGACGATGGGACAAAGATGATCTAAAGAGAGTGGCCACTTCTTTGTGTCAGTTTAGTGTGCGTTCCCCAACTGGACGGAAAGATAGAATTATGTGTCCTGTAATGAAAAGAAATATCCTCCTTTATAATGGGATAAAGTGCTTGGATGCGGATAAATTTCGATTCGTGGATTTACATTAATTCTATAAAGGAACATAGATGCCTAAATAAGGTATATTAGAGTATAGTTTTAGAATAGGAATAGATATTAGTGAAGTGCATTTAACATTGTTTCTATTAGTAGGAATAGTATAGATGTTGGGTGAATCTTCTATCCTATGTCAGAGTGGGTTTTTTCGGAAGCCTTTTCATTTCGGCTGGAGGAAAAGACACTCACATAGGGGAGAAGAGGAAGCAGACACAGATCTCACTAATAAAATGTATCTCAACCAGGTTTCCATACCAGTGCGAGACGTATCAAATAAGAGAATACAGATGGCTGTGGTCCAGATCACTCAGTGTTGATAACCCACAAGAAAGCCCTTTGAAGTAATAAAGCACGACACTTGTGCAGGAAAAAAGAAAGAATAGAAGTCTCACCGGAAGAATTAAGGACGACAGAGAAAGAATAATAAAGATCAGATGAGTTAATGGAAAAGCTCAAATGACTCAATCTCATAGAGTAGCAAAGTGCGTACCAAGAGCATATATCAATTACAAAATATCGAGTGTAGAACATTTACAGAACACTAATAGAACATTTTAGAATCTCGATGTGTTGTTCCAGAATGGATTAAAGAACGCTATACGAAAACAACGAACATTCATTTTTAGCGGACAGCAAATAGTGAGCGAGTTAAGTACATTGATACAGTGGTGAACATTTTCATTACCAAGAACGGATTTATCCTACAGACTCAAGCAGACGGAGCCGTCAGGGTGAGATCGTTCTGTGGTGTCTATATATCGTCCTGTACTTTAGCCGAGAGAAGAGACGAGAGAAAGACACGAAGACTATCTATCTACATCTTATCTAGCAGCCACACCAGAAGAACACTAGCAATTACACAGACAATACCCATCCATACACAAGACATAGTTTTATAAATAAATCTTTTATTTAATGTAAAAAAGAACTGTTGTCGGAGTATGTGTTGAGGGAAAACTAGAGAGAGAGTGAAAGAAAGGGATATATGGATGATAAGACGGAAGAGAGGAGTGTAGACAAAAAGTCAGTAACTAATCCCAACAGATAATCAGGTTAAAGATGTGCATGTTGATTCCAATCTCCTCTCGAGGAAATAACAGCACACTCATGTAAGAAAGTTGGCAGCAAAGATGGGACGCAATATAACACGTCTACAGTAATGTATAGAATATATACAGTGAGATAGAAATAAAGACATTAATTAAACAAACAAAGACACACAGGTAGTCAGCAGGCGAGTAGAGAGACAGATAGATATATAGACAAAGATAGGCAGAAAGAGAGACTGGACAGATAGTCAGATACACAGACAGAAAAACAGTCAGAGAGACGTACACAGAACGGACAGACAGAATCACGAACGGACGGAAGGATGGGCAGATGGACAGAGAACTAGACACAGAGACAGAGATTAACAGGCAGACAGAGACAGACAGACAGAGACAGACAGACAGAGAGAGACAGAGACAGAGACAGAGAGAGACAGAGAGAGAGACAGGCTGAGGAGAGACAGATATATAGAGAGAAAGGTAAGAGACAAGCAGACAGGCAGGTAGGCAGACAGGTAGATAGATAGGTAGGTAGGTAGGTCGATGCGTGGATGAATAGATGGATTGATAGACAGACATGAGCACTGGTGAAGTGGACAGTAATAACACAACAAGTCTATTAATTTATTGATTTTACCCACAGCAGGTGCGATATTTGTTTACATTGTTGCTCTCTAGCTAAATCAAAGGGAAAACAAATCGTGTGTAGCTGTACTCGGGATAACAACTCTGTATTGAAGCTGATATTATACTGTTTCTATCCTACACTAAAGAAGAATAGTACACACATGACATTATTGAATGCATTAGAATATTTAAGTACACAATTGACATTGAATGTGTCCGAATCTTTGAGTATAATACTGATATAATTGAAAGTATTATAATTTTCGAGCACCAACTTTGAGTATGATTCTGATATTACTGAAGGTATTAGCAATTTATGGCATATTATTGACATTAATGTTAATGTATTATAAACTATGAGTATAATGAGAATAATACTGATATTACTGAATGTATTAGAGACTTTGAGCACAAGAAGCTATCACTTATTTCAGAGACATTTAAACATAAATAGAATTTTGAACAATGTTTTGCCCAAATTCGCACCATAAATGTATAGAGAGATAGGGAGTAAACGTTCTGGGACCCTGATGCAGATTCATGAATTATTAATGGCATATAATTCTATCGATGTTTGTTTGTTTGGCCAGGGTGAATGAATGGACCCTGACAGAGATACAGACAGCAAATACTGATGAAAAATACTGAACACATCTAATGTGAAATGACACTGGACCTTTCACATCAAAGGAAATGGTTGGATTAGATAAACATTATGATGGAGAGTATTTAGTCGTGCAAGCTAGTTATGGTGTATTGCTAGGATATGAAGAACAAGCACTAGAGCCAGGTGGTACTTTGTTTATTTTTTTTTGGGGGGGGGGGCAGAGAAGGAAGAGAATGAAGGGAGTCAAGGAGAAACATATGAGGGAGGAGGAGGAGGAGAGAGAAGAGGGAAGAAGACGAGGGAAAAGACGAATAAAAACAATCAGAAGAAGAATAAGAGGACGCGTAATTCACTAGATAGGGTGGGATTACGTGATGTGATGTCTCTCCCGCAGATATTACATTATTGTGAGTGTCCATTGTGTTAGATTACGAGGCACGTGTATCACAGAGAATGTTTCACATACTGGCATTTGTACACGCTAATTAGAAGATCACCTACACACACACACACACACACACACACACACACACACACACAAGCACACATACACACACACACACACACAAGCACACATACACACACACATACACACACACACACACACACACACACTTGCACACTCTCGCGAGCATGCACAAAGACACATACGCACGCATAACCAAATATTGAAATGAAAGTACAGTAGTAGTAAATGAAATGTTTCCCTGGGGAAGTAGTTAAGGACGCTGTTCGTAATCCCAATACCCACGTACGAAACATAGATGCGCGAGATTCGGCAGCGGATCGCGTCGCGTTGGTTTCTAACGAAGAAGTATGTGAGCCAGTCACTCAGAAATTAATGGCAAACTACTGAACGTAAAACTTGCCAAGACTGCAACAGCAGCTGAAAAATGCTAGTGTTGACTACAATGTCCTGTATATAGGATATGAAAAAAAGAAAGGAAAAGTAAATGAAATAAACTTGCGTTACACATACAGGTAGGTAGGCAGGCATCAGACAGGCAGACAGATAGAAAGATAGGCAGACAGATATACAGGCAGGCAGACACCCGAACGAACAGAGGGACGGACGCTCGGAAGGGAGGGCGGACTGCCAGCCAGCCATCCAGCTAGACAGACAAACAGACTGTGTCCTATTAATACTGTGGTAGTTTTCCCAAATGTCTTGAATGTATGATAGTGGGAAACAAACAAGAAAACCTCGTTATCGCCCACAAAATGTGCAGACGTGAGCAGAATTCAGTATGTAGAAAGAGACAGCTCATTTAAATTTCGTAGCTTCAATTACGTTAGTGAGAAAAGGGGGGGGGGGGGGGAAGAGGGGGCACTCAAGGAATAAGACCCCATTCTTCCCGAACAAACAGGCACAGTCACACATAAACGATGTTGCGGCTCACCCCCCCCCCCCCTCTCTCTCTCTCTCCTCTCTCTCTCTCTCTCTCTTTCTCTCTCTCTCTCTTCCCCTACTCCCCCACCAAGAGTTGTAGCGTTGTCGTGCAGGTGGTCCCAGGAAAGCTGTTTATGTTAGCAAACTGGGAGAGGAGAAGAGAGGCGAAGGAAGAAGACGAGGAACAACACGAATAAAACCAATCAGAAGAAGAATAAGCAGATGTGTAATTCATTTGATATGGGCTTGGCTTAAGTGACGTGATGCCTCCCGCAAAGTTGACATTGTTGTGAACATCCATTGTGTTAGATCACGAGGTACGCATGGAAACAAAGAGAATATTTCCCGTATAGGCATGAGAACACGCTATTTAGAAAATCACCTACACACATACACACTCGCCCGCGCGCGCGCACACACACACACATACACACACAAACACACACACATACACACACACTAGCACGCGTGCACACACACACACACACACACACATGCACATACTTACAGTTACTGAAATGACAGGAGCTAACGACAATAAATATGCAATAGACACACAGGTAGGTTGGCAGGCAGACAGACAGACAGACGCACGGACGGACAGACAGACAGATAAATAGAGAGACAGACAGGGGTCCCAAATA
>JACEFZ010010143.1:405000-407500 GCA_014155875.1 Cepaea nemoralis | reverse complement strand
GGGTTCTATTGCCGCGTGTCTAAATCTGTTTCTAAATGTGCCAGGATTGGAGTTCGCTAGACAAGAATTGATCGGATTTAATCTGTGTTCACCCGACCAAATAATGTATCACAACATGATAGCTTTGTTCTGAAAGATCAGTGTTGAGATAATGCGTCGAATCAATAGGTCAACCAAATAATTACACGGTAATTGAATACACGGTTTGAGGAAGAGCACTACAGATCTAAATAATTAATCTTGACCAAACAACATGCCGCAGACAGAGCTTTCCGTGTACAGCAAATGACTTCAAGAGGCTATGAAAGAAGAATCATCTGGAATGCACAATCCCCTCTGACGTGTCTCCACCTTGCCGTGATAGATGGGGCTTTTTTGTTGTTGTTGCAAATTCCCTTGCAAGACGTTGCAGTCAACACCAGTATTTTTCAGCTGCTGTTGATGTACTAGGCAAGTTTTTACGTTCAGTAGTTTGCCATTGCTTTCTGAACGACCGGCTCCCATACCAACACGTTGTAACACAACGCGACACGGTCTGCTGCACAAATCGATCGCGGCTGCGTTTCGAACGCCTGGTAAGCGGCTCACGAACCGCGTTCGCAAGCCTTTGACAGATGAGGTTTGCGTGTTCCAAACCCGGAGAGCTATGCCAACGATAGCATAGCTCAAGGGATTGGAACCAGACCAAGAGAGACACGCACCTGCTGCTCTGCATGTAGACTGTGGACAGGCAGTCAAAGCAAATCCATTGCACCCAAAGTCAGAATCAGGCGCACGAAGCCATTACATTCTTGGTCCGAACACATATTATACGACTCTTAACTGAGTGATATGTCTGAACGCCTCTAAGCAATACCCCCGGATTTGAGGGCCGGGCCGATACTCCCCCATTGCTAAATGGAGGTGAGAAGCTAAGCCTGCTACATGCTTGGTCCAGATACTTGTTCTACGGATCTCAGCTGAGGGATGAGAGGGATCCCCGGATGAATTGGCCGTTACTCGCTCTCTGGTGCATGAAAGCAGGTGCTGAACCGGCAGCCCATGTAGCCTACCTCGTGAGCGTTACTAAAGGTGGAAAAAGAGTCCCAATAGCACGAATTGGTTACAATAATGAGTGAGCGCAATCAAGGGTGGATAAACGTGTCATTAACACGAAATGGGGACGCTTGGTTGGTGAATCCATTGCGTAGAAGTTCGAAGTAAAATCTGCAGAGTGGATGTCATCTCCAGACTAGAGGTGGAAAAACGTCTCAGTTACACGAAATGGAACGCTTGGCTAGCGAATCCATTAGGTGGAAGTCCGAAGCGAAAGCTTGCTGAGTGGATGTCCGTCCACAGACTGACCATTCCTGGTTTGCTTGGGGAGCGGCCTGTGGCGAACGAAAGGCCCAATACATGGAAGTGAGGAATTACAGCAGCCATGAGCATGACGTGGCGATTCCTAGGGTGAGCCCAGTACCAGAGCGACATGTGCCGGCACTGCAATTATGGAAGCCTCCTTGGATGGCTGTAAATGCCCATGATTTGCCCCTGCCTTTCCCTTGAGGGCTGACCGGGATGACTTTGGCCTTTCTAATTTGACCAGCTGAGATGATGGACGACACCACAACAGAATGTCCCTCGAAACCCACAGGAAGGCTAACCTGATGAAAAATCTCCCACCGAAGAAGAAGATAAGATCGGAAATGAAGAAATCAGGACTAAAGTGGGGGTTATAGCAGCACTATATTTTATTAGAAAGCAGCAAGTCAAATGGTTTAGCCATGCAAGTAGGTTACCATTCAACAGCATACCACAACAAGCAATGATGTACAGACCAGATGGAAACAGAGGAAGAGGTCGACCACGTAAACGTTGGACGGAGGGAATAGCAGAGTCCATGGGAATATCGATACATGAAGCCCATAATCGGGCACTCTCACGATGTTTATACATCACCTCTACACCGCAAGGTACAAGAGGAACATGATGAGATGAGATGAGATGAGATGAGAAGACGGATGTGCTAGCCTAAGGATGCAAAATAAAACTGGCACAACGCATAAACGTCCAAGGGAAATGTCCCTCGTGCTCGGAACAGCTCTGACTATTTAGTCTTCCGAATGGTATTCGTGCCCGGTACAGCTCTGACTATTTAGTCTTCCGAATGTCCTTCGTGCCCGGAACAGATCTGACTATTTTGTTTTCCGAGCACAGCGACAAGCACATGTCCGAACCGAAAGCTCTCTGAGTGGATGCCGTCTGCAGACTGACCGTTCCTGGTTTGTGTGGGGAGCGGCCTGTGGCGAACGAAAGGTCCAATACCTGAAAGTGAGGAATTAAAGCAGCCATCTGCAGGTCGTATCGATTCCTTGGGTTAGCCCCGTACCAGAGCTCTAAGCTCTGCATTTATGGAAACCTCTTTGGAAGGCGGTACATGCCCATGGACTGTCCCTGCCTTCCCTTGAGGAATGACCCTAATGTCTTCGACCGTTCTAACATGACTAGCTGAGATGTGGAT
>JACEFZ010010143.1:345000-402500 GCA_014155875.1 Cepaea nemoralis | reverse complement strand
AGCTTTGACAAAGATGTCATAAGGCGAGCTATTATAAAAATGCTTTAAAAAGTCGCTTGATATACGACAGGGTCGACTTCATTGCACCGGGTTCTATCCCATATGGCTCGGTCTCTTTCCACAGCGCGGAAAGCATCGCACAAAGCACGAACTCCGCAGCTCTAGCGACGACCCACAGAAGTCTCCGAAAAATTTAACTCGTGAACCGAAGGATGCGGCCCGGAATCGAACCCACGACATTTGGAGCCCGAGTCAAAAGGCTTGACCACTTCGCCACGGAGACTCCTAAAATTATAAAAATTTTGGATTATATATCCAAGATTATCCTGCATTATAAAAATGCTGGATGCCAAAGAAACAGTGACTGTAAGAAAACTTAGGGTTTGGTTCAGAAGGAACAATAACATAGAGCTATCTAAAACAACTTTGTGGAAAATTATATGGACATTATCTTCACTATTTGAAAGTACAAGGGCAGTAGAAATAATCTTCGCGAGCAACCGCATTTAGGAGCCATGAGAAGCAGATACCTACGTGAAATAAGGGAAATGCGCAAAGAAAATTATGGCATAGTGTGTTTGGATGAAATGTGGATCAATGCGCACCACACAAGTGATAAGAAATGGCAATCAGTGGATGGACAGATAAAGCGATATGTGCCCAGTATTATAGGACAACTTTTGGTCATGGCCCATGCTGGTAATACGCATAATGGCTTACAACAGAATGCTGGGCTCGTGTTCGTATCAAAGCATACAGACAAAAGGGATTATCATAATAAGATGAATGGTAATGTATTTAGAGATTGGCTCGAGAATACTGTGCTTCCATCCCTAGATAGACCGTCGTGTCCAATTATGGTCAATGCATGATATCAATGTTTTTGCCCAAGAAGACAAAATGCCTACAGCATCGAGCACAAAGGGAGCAATAAAGATATGACTCCGAATGGAAAACATACCATTTCCAGAAACGTATTTCTAGCTAGAATTGTTGTCCCTTGTAAAACAGACGCCAAAAAGCAAGAAATATCAAATCCACAAGTTGATAGAGTAGCATCGTCATGAGATGCATTGGAAGATGGAAGTCTTGAGACTTCTGCCGTACCATTCTCATTTTAACCCTATAGAACTTGTGTAGGCTAAAATTAAAGATCAGGTGGCAGCTGACAATACTATATTCAAATTTTCTGACGTCAGGATACTAATCCAGTCCGCGATATTAAATATTGATAAAAGTTACTGGAAAAATGTGAGGACCATGTGTTGAAAGAGGAAGAGGGTTATTGGAGAAAGGATGGATTGAATTTTATGCAACCGAGAGCAGTCATCAACCTACTGGAATCGTCCGACACAGATTAAGGTCTGAACAGATCGCAGACCTTAATCCACGTGCACACCAACTGGGATATTTTGCTATAAATATTCAGAAGAATTGCAGGCCCTAAACATTACAGCATCAGCATAATGTCAATGGCAACAGTTTGTTTGGTCACTCCATACGCACAAAATAATGCACAGCTATATGGAAGCTTTCACGAACTCAATATAAAAAGCTAACACGAATACTTGTGTACACATTATTAACCAGCAGCTGAAGAAACAAGAAGGAAATGAAAAATAAGGATAGAAATATATTCCTTCTACTTTCCTGTCAATTTACAAATTATTTACCCCATGCCTCTGTAAATTCTCTGTCTTTACTAATATTACACATTGCATACCTCTTGGGATTCTCCGTGGTGAAGTGGTCAAGCCGTCTGACTCGGGCTCCGAAGGTTGTATGTTCGATTCCGGGCCGCGTCCTTCATTTCACGAGTGCATTTTTTCGGAGACTCCCGAGGGTCGTCCCTGGAGGTACGGAGTTCGCGCTTTGTGCTATGCTTTCCGCGCTGCTGAAAGAAACTGAGCCATATGGGATAAAAACCCGGTGCAATGCAGCCGACCCGGTCGATTTTAAGCTACTTCTTTCATTGCAGCCGCTCCCATACGAATCCGGATACGCCTTGTGTGTCATCTGAATTGGCGGGGCTTTCATTACTGTAAACATAAATTTGTTAGCGAGAAATCACTAGTTTTTCAGCAAAACATCAAAGAAATGTCACCGCTTTCGATGATTTAAGTTGTTTTTGGACCTATCAAAGACATATTCCTTGGGTGGGGGTAAATATAAGACGGCTGGAAAAATTTCATAACGATGCAACAGACAGTTTTCAAAATAATTGATCGTGAATGAAGGCATTCTTTTCGGGACATACTATACTACTACTACTACTACTACTACTACTACTACTACTACTACTACTACTACTACTACTACTACTACTACTACTACTACTACTACTACTACTACTACAACTACTACTACTACTACTACTTCTACTACTACTTGAACTACTACTACTACTTCTACAACTACTACTACTACTACTACTACTACTACTACTACTACTACTACTACTACTACTAATACTACTACTACTACTACTAATACTAATACTACTGCTGCTGCTGCTACTATTACTACCACTACTACTACTACTACTACTACTACTACTACTACTACTACTACTACTACTACTACTACTACTACTACTACTACTACTACTACTACTACACGTTCTTCTTCTTCTTCTTCTTCTTCTTCTTCTTCTTCTTCTTCTTCTTCTTCTTCTTCTTCTTCTTCTTCTTCTTCTCCTCCTTTCTGCTCTTCTTCTTTTTCAATATCACAATCATCATCACTTGCAAGCCTTTTTGCGCCTGGTAATAAAGCGACATGGGACGAAAGCTTTGATGCCAGATTTATACCCGGTGGTATTTACAAGCTCCGATCATCAATCCATCGTTTATTTGGAAGAACTCTTCCTTTGATCTCGTTGTGTCTAAGCGATAAGGCTCTTTGTAGGACCGATTCTTGTGATGACCTTGTGAATGCCTAAAAGATCTGGTTAGCTGCTTCTTCCAACATAGTCAAGCACTTGTGGCGTCTGTTCTATATTCACGATGCCGTTGTTGAGGTTTTCTATCTTCTCTTTTTATACATTGTCCTACATATTGCAGTAGCAATGGCAACCAGCAGATATTAAACGAAATTCCGTCAGATCCTGCATCATGGATTGCTTTCTGCATGTCACTGAAACGTCAATTTGACTATGAAGAAGATGTCGATGACCCCTTAACAGGCGAGAATAAATTTAAAATAAACGTTTTAAAATATATTCAGGACATTACCCGTAATTCGCTGTATTAACGAAACCCATAGCAAAAATTTTCAGTTTTTATATATTTTAAAACTCAAGATATAGATGACAAAACGGCAAAAAATTATTGTACCAGTCTCCAGTCAAGACTTTCGGTTGAAAATGAATCATATATAAATGCAAATAATCTTCAAGGAGAATTGCGTGGTGCATCCCGAATGCTACCATATTCTATGAAACCTTTGGATGTTTCAAATTATCTATGCCAAACTAATTTAATTACTTTGTATCCAAATACATTTGTAGCTCTGAAAATTTTACTAATACTCCATGTCTCTGCAGCTAGTGGGGACAGAAGATTTTTCAAATTAAAATTAATGAAACACTATTTTAGAAGTTCATAGGCCAAACACAACTTATAAATCTGCCATTAATTTCTATTGGCTGTCACTCTAGAAACGACGACTATCAATTGCTCTTCAAAGACTAAAACAACTGAATAAATTATGGCAATGGGACAGACAGAACTACAAACATTAGATTTTTAAGAGCATGCATCTTTCCCATTGCAACATACGCCTGTGAGACCTGGACACTTACTAAACAAGCTGAGCAGCGCATAAATGCCTTTGATTATAAATGTTATAGACAAGTTCTAAGAATATCTTGGGTAAAGAAAAGAACAAATGCATCAATACTTCAAGAGCTGAATATTGAAGAAGGTTGGCTATTAAAAACGATAAAACAAAGAAAATTGAAATATTTTGGTCACTTGAAACGTCACGAAAGTTTGGAGAAAACAATAATGGAGGGGTGTATATGCCTGGGAAGAGAGGAAGAGGAAGGCCAAAGAGAAGATGGGTGCAGGATGTGGCGGATGATCTCAAGATGGGTGTATCGGACGCGGGACATCTTGCTTATGATCGAGAGGTTTTCCGGAAGGTTGTTATGGGAATGGGAGCGAGGTTCTGCAAAGGACATGCTACTGAATGAATGAATGAATGAATGAATGAATGAATGAATGTCACTCTAGACCAGGGGTGGCCAACACGAGGCCCGCGGGCCGCATGCGGCCCGCCGGGAATCATGTTGTGGCCCGCGGAGTGGGAAACGACGATGTTGTCAAAGCTGTAGCACGCTTGCTTGTCTACTTTAATTAACAAAAAATAAAAAAAAAAATTAGGTGCGTGGCCCAGCAGGAAATATTATGTCTGAAATTTGGTCCGCCTGCTGAAAAAGTTGGCCACCCCTGCTCTAGACTCTATATCCCTAATTAACGAATTTGCTAAAGTTAAAGTTAAAAAGGTAAAACTGTAGTAGATTGCTGTAGATGATAGTTGATATCATTATTTTAAAGTATTTTATATTTTCCAAAAAAAAAAAAAAAAATTATAACATTTTGTGCTATTTTTTTAAAATGAAATTACAATCGAAGGTTATTTTACAGAAGAAAAAAAAAACATTAAAGGGGCGGCATTTCGAAAACTTGCTTCATACTGAGAAAATCTACCGCACGGCCCAATCGGGAACTATAAGTGCGCATAATTTTCGAGATCTTCTGAAAGAGACGGAGAACATACGCGAGTGTCCGAAGGGCTGAACGTCAGTATTTGTTGACACATTCTCACTTACTAATAAAGTAACTAGAAATCAATCTTTAACATTACAATTAGCAGAAGTGACAGAAGAGCCATCGCAATAACCAAGAAACGGGAACCGAGCAATCATTTACAACATCCATCCATCATAAAACAAAGAAAATTGAAATATTTTGGTCACTTGAAACGTCACGAAAGTTTGGAGAGAACAATAATGGAGAGGTATATGCATGGGAAGAGAGGAAGAGGAAGGCCAAAGAGAAGATGGGTGCAGGATGTGGCGGATGATCTTCAGATGGGTGTATCGGACGCGGGACATCTTGCTTATGATAGAGAGGTTTTCCTGGAAGGTTGTTATAGGAGCGAGGTTCTGCAAAGGACATGCTACTGAATGAATGAATGAATGAATCCATCCATCATGTGCCATGCCGATAAGCGTGGGCGGTCATGTTTTGCCATCTCACTCGGTCACCAGAGTCGTGGATCAGCTCCGTGTTTCTGTCTCTGACCATGCCACGTGGTCAAGCCTTCCAGGTATATACTTCTCGGTCTTCTCCTTGGTATCTTCCCTTCGATCTTGCCAGTTGCCACCAATTTCTCCAATTCATTTCTTCTCATAACATGCCCAAAAAATTGTGACTGTCTATGTCTAATGCCTCTAATCAGTTTACGATCTTCATTTGTTTCTTGAAGGACTTGTTCTTTGGTTTTTCTGTCTGTCCATGGTATTCTTTGCATTTTCCTAAGAAACCACATTTTCACAGCCATCAGATGTTTTGCAGCTTGTCTGCCCATTGTCCATGCTTCACATCCATACAAAAGTACAGGTTCTATGTAGAAGTACAACACTCTTTTTCTCGTTTCAGTTGATACCTATTTATTGGTCAGTATGTTTTTCATCTTCTTCGCAGTGGCAATTTCTTCAAGGCATCTCCCATCAGATGTTATGACTGTTCCGAGATAACTGTACCAATTCACTTGTTTCAGAATATGCCTGTCTTTAATTGTCTGCAATTAAGACTGTATCATCTGCATATATAATGTTATTGATGCATCGTCCCCCAATGTTGATTCCTTCCACATCTTCTATATTTCTGGATATATTTTCACTGTACAGGAAAAACAGATCTGGAGACATTACACATCCCTGTCTCACACCCCTTTTAATAGGCTGATATTGACCTACTTCATTATCACTTCTTATGGCAGCTTGTTGTTTCCAAAATATGTTTTTTTACAAGTCTAAGGTCTTTTCCACCAATTTGTAGATCTTCAAGCATCCTTATCATGTCGACATGTCTCACTTTATCGAAGGCCTTCGTGTAGTCAATAAAGCAGAGATGTAGATCTTTGTTTACTTCTATATAACATTCAATTACGGTTCTCAGTATTTATAACCAGCCACCAGGAAAAAAAAGAATACTGAGTAAATTAAACAATAACAATAGTTGATTACTTCCAGACATGGCAAACTGGGGCGACTATAACAGAAAACATAAACAATAAACTGTTGGGTTATTTCTGCTGTCACTAACTGAATCAAGTTTAGTAATTGTCGATAGAGAGGTTCTTCCAGGTCTGTAAGCTGCAAATATTGTTGTTTAATTTCCGTTTAACCCAGGGCCCGGATGGTGATAAGATTGCAGTGAGAATGAGGTACAAACAGACGCTTCGTGGTAAATTAGCATTCAACATAATTTCATCATCATAACATCATGATCATGAAGATGATCACATCATCATCATCATCATCATCATGATCATCATCATCATGATCATCATGATCATCATCATCATGATCATCATCATCATCATCATCATCATCATCATCATCATCATCATCATCATCATCATCATCATCATCATCACCATCATCAATATATTCCTGTCTCATGGAGTAGGCGTTCGTGTATCTCCACAGCTCGTGTATCCCTGTGTTTCGGATCAATTATATTGATGATATAATTACCACCGACAACGGAGCCAGTATAATAACTGGGAAAGAAGAACCGAGGTACCTTTAGAAAATGCAATAAGAAAAACGAGAGAATACTAAATTAATTAAACAACAGCAATGTATTATTGCTTTCAGACATAATTGGGCGACATACCTCGTCTGAAACAGTAAGTTGTTTGATTATTCCTGCTTTCTGCAGATAATTTCTGATGCCACAATCCAAGTCCATCTAGTATCATTGCTCTATTGTCACCCACATCGTCGTCTATCGCTGATTTTCTCCTGTAAATTGCTTTATGCTCTTGATAACAAGTTAGAATATACTACGGGAAATTATAGATATCACAGTTATATATATATATATATATATATATATATATATATATATATATATATATATATATATATATATATATATATATATATATATATACACACACACACACATTCCTACAGTCCCCTTATCTAAAAAAGCACAGCACATTACTAACACAATACCGTCTGGATTATTCTAAGACCGAATCTCTGGCCTGAAAGGAATCAATATGAAATGATAAGGGAATACTCCACGCAGAAACGAACGTTAATTACTAAAATCTTCACGCTCCCTGTACAATTTTATTCAGCATGGTCCGGTACTTTGCAAGGCATAAGTGAGTGTTGCAAAATGCAATGGGATTCTGTACAAATCCGGTTCGTTATAGAGTGATAGCCATATACCCATGAAAACTTTATGAAGCGAGTCTATTAAGGGGGTGTATCTGGGTAATATGATGAACGGATGAAACGGACGATCGATCTCGCCGACAACGATTCTGAAGGCGGGTGATGGGTCAGATTAGTGACCAGTCACAGGGAGATCCAGGGGCTAAATGCGGCAAGCGGCCAGAATTGTTTAAAAGGGTTTAAAGGGCTGGACGATCGACGTCATTGCATCGGGTTTATCCCATATAGCTTGATCTCTTTCCACATGGCTGCTTATCGAAAGCGTTGCAGACACGAACTTTGTAGCTCCAATGAAGCTACCCAGGAGGCTCTGAGAAAGCTACCCTCGTGAACCGAACGACTTAGGATGGAATCAAACTCACAACCTTCGGTGGGCGAGGCAGGCGGCGTAACAACTTCGACACGAAGAGTCCCTGACCAGAATCGACCAGAAACAATGGCAAAGTATTGGACGTCTTCTTGCTATTATAGTCCATGTCGTGTGGCGTTGGGGATCATGACTTTCCACAGCCTTCTGTTTGCATGAGAAAACAGCCAGTTAAAAGAGGTGTGGCCAGCCAAGAGCACTATGCAGGAAGAGAAAGAAGATTTATAAACCAACACAGAACTGATGTCGTGGGCCGCTTACACGCTGCGAGATTTACTGAGTAGGGGATTGGAGCAGTTAGTTAGCTAATAAGCTAACTAACCAGCTAACTAACTAACTATTAAATCCGAGAAAACTGGCTCATATACAATACTGGGTCTCGAAAACTACAATACTTTGACCACATGTAACGCAGACAGGGATTTTACAGGCTCAGTCTCTCGTAGCAGAGCGGCTAAACCATAGCTCCTCATATAGCAACAACTCTGTAGCTCTAGTTACGACCCTCAAGAGGACAACATTGCTAAATTATTGACAGGGGAGTGATGTGGTCACCGAAATATAATTTAAAAAAAACATTGCTAAATTACTGACAAGGGAGTGATGTGGTCACCGAAATATAAACAAAACATTGCTAAATTACTGACAAGGGAGTGATGTGGTCAGCGAAATATAATTAAAAAAAACATTGCTACATTACTTAGTTAGTTAGTTAGTCGACAGATCATCCTCGTTGCACATCGAACCATTCAGTCCATAAGTGCTCGGATCCCCTACTCAGCAAATCCCGCAGCGTGTAGCGGCTAACGACGCCAGTTCTGTGTTGGTTTATCAATCTTCTTTGGCTTCCTGCGTAGTGTTCTTGTTTGGCCACCCCTCTTTTAATTTGCTGCTCCCGCAGTCTGGCCATTGTTGTAGATTCACAGTCATCACTTGGTTCTCGCAAAAGTCTCACCTCTCGTAGAGCATTCAGAATGTCAGCCTGGTCCATGGCGCGTCCGCCCTCCACAGTAGCCTCACCTGCGAGCTTGTCAGCCCGCTCATTTCCTTGTACTCCCGCATGACCTGGCACGAGGATGAAACTAAACCTTGCCAGCCGAGACCGCTTCAGAGGCAGCAACCATTCTCTTCGGATCGACCCCTCCTCTATCCTCTTGATCATGTTCATTGAGTCGCTAAGGAAACAAGCCCTAGTGAATGTCTGTGTCTCGAGCCATGTTATTGCTTTACTTACTGCCATGACTTCCATGGTCAGGCTACTTGTGGTTTCAGTGAAAGCACCAGAGTCCTCCTTCACAATTCTCCCTCCGGCCCGAGCTGTAAAGGCCCATGAGCTTCTCACATGTCGGACGACCGACCCATCTGTGTAGATGACCGCGTCACCGTCTAGCGAATTCTCGAAAATCAACGCTTGTACTTCAGCCTCAACAGCAGCCGGATTTTCTTGTCTGCATTTTCTATCTAGTTGGATGCAAACTGAAAAGGATGTGCAGAAGTCTGTTGGCACTTGCACCCACTCCTCGCCAGGTTCTAAGTCCTCAAGTGAACACACCTGTTGAAGAATGTCTTCGGCTTGACCCATCCACGACCCTCCTCTTTTTAACCTGCTGCCCTTCACCTTCCTAATTTCACTATGCAGTGGATGTTGTGTGTTTGCGTTAATTCTGAGGTAGGCGCGTGCCCTGCAAACTTGTATTCTCTCTTCAATGGTTGAAAAATCAAGAAGGTAGCGCATCGCCCTGCATGCTGTATCTCTTGTACATCCAAGAATAATGCTCATAGCTTCATTCTGTATCCTTTCCATCCTTTCTATCTGCTTATGGCTGAGAGTCAGGATTGCCATTGCATACTCCAAAATAGACATGACCAGCCCCTCGTACAGAAGACATAGATGGCGCTGCTCACAGTTTGCTGCCGCCATCACCCGCATCGCTGCCAAACCCCGCTTGGCCTTTGTTATCACCTGGTCTATGTGCACATTATAAGCAAGGCTTCGATCAAACCGTATCCCCAGGTAATTCATTGCCTGCGTTCTTTCCACCGTCTCTGAACACAGCATTACAGTTGGTGTTGGATTGTTGACAATATGATTATTCAACGAGAACCAAGTCACTGTTGCCTTTGTTGGGTTGACCATTGCCCCAGCTTCATCACACCAAGTACTTATGCGATTGAGTTCGGTTTGTAGTTCCACAGCAACCTCCTCTCTATCCTTACCCTGACGATACACTAAAACATCATCGGCATACGACAATGTCCTGCCAGGTCCAGTGATCTGCTCACTGGTGATTCTCACTGTGTAGGCTTTGAACAGTACCGGAGATAATGGCGATCCCTGTGGTAGGCCAGGATATATTGTTGTTGGTTCCGAAGTCAAACTGCCACATCTAAAAACTACTTTCCGTTGGTAGAGGGCTGCAGCGATCCAACTAAGGAGGAATGGACTTACGTTTAGTTCAAGAAGCTGAAACATTAAAAAATCCAGTGGTACTCTGTTGTATGCGTCCTCAAGATCAATCGCTGCAGCAACGGTTTCAGTGCCTGAGTGGAAACCTTCATAGACATCATGGGCAAAGACTGCTGCATTGGTCCAGGTTTCTCTTTTTGGACGGTACCCACCCAGGGTAGGTGGGAAAACACCTTGCCTCTCTAGTTGGCTTGATATTTTCCTGGCAATTACCTTCTCCAGCAGCTTGCCTATTGTATTCTGCATGGTTATAGTTCGATATCCCTGAATTTTTTTGTGGTCTTTGTCAGGCTTCGGCAAGGGAATAAGATAGCTGTGTAACCATTCCTCCTTGATGCTAGCACTCCCTATACTGTTGTTGTACATGTCTGCTAGTTTCTCTAGCTCATTGTCGGTACACCTATTTATGTCGTCGTATCTTATGCCATCAGGACCTGGAGCACTGTTTTTTGATCGTCGAAGCACAGCCTTGATTTCTTTCACTGTCACTGTGTCTTCCTCCGAAGTGTTCTGGGCCTTGCATCTGTCTGAGGTGACCTCCTTGGCCAGATTTCGGCCTCCCATGTCTGTCTGGTTGCCCTGCTCAAGGTAGCGTTCAAAGAGGGCTTTGCCCTTGTCCTCGTCAGTCCTCTGCCAGGTGAGGTCAGCACCTTGGAAGTCTGAAATGCTCTTATTCTTGACTACACCACTCATGCTTTTATGTAGTCACCAGAACAATTTCAGTGACTTGTCTGTGCTTACTCTTTGACATACCTCTGCCCATTTTTCGCTTTTAACCACCTTGACCAGTTTTTTGAAATAGTTGCTAAATTACTTACAAGGGAGTGATGAGGTCACCGAAATATAAACAAAACATTGCTAAATTACCGACAAGGGAGTGATGTGGTCACCGAAGTATAAAAACATATTGCTCAATTACTGACATGGGAGGGATGTGGTCACCGAAATATAAACAAAACATTGCTAAATTACTGACAAGGGAGTGATGTGGTCACCGAAATATAAAAAATAAAAAACATTGCTTAATTACTGACAAGGGAGTGATGTGGTCAAAGAAATATAAACACAATATAGCTAAATTACTGACAAGGGAGTGATGTGGTCACTGAAATATTTTTAAAAAAAAACATTGCTAAATTACTGGCAAGGGAGTGATGTGGTCACCGAAATATTAAAAAAAAAATAAACATTGCTAAATTACTGACAAGGGAGTGATGTGGTAACTGAAATATATACGAAAAAACATTGCTAAATTACCGGCAAGGAAGTGATGTGGTCATCGAAATATAAAAACAAAAAAAAAAAAACGAAAAACATTGCTAAATTACTGACAAGGGAGTGATGTGGTCACCGAAATATAAACAAAATATTGTTAAATTACTGACAAGGGAGTGATGTGGTCACCAAAATATAAAACAAAAAACATTGCTTAATTACTGACGAGGGAGTGATGTGGTCACCGAAATATAAAAAAAAAAACATTGCTAAATTACTGACAAGGGAGTGATGTGGTCACTGAAATATTTTAAAAACATCATTGCTAAATTACTGACAAGGGGGTGATGTGGTCACTGAAATATAAAGAAAAAACAAACATTGCTAAATTATTGGCAAGGGATTGATGTGGTCCGAAATAAAAACAATGCTAAATGGACTGAATTGTAGAGACCATGTGTTGCTTATGCAACATGATGCCTCTCTCGGTCTTCCTGGTTTACTCCAGAAGAAAGAAACAGTTGGAATATGTAGGTCACATACGAGAACATTAAGAGAACATTAAAAGTGGAACGAATTGTAACAACTAGACAGAGATGAAAGGTAAAATAAAAGTCGAGAAAGACAACAAGAGAAGATCTCTGACAGTCATTCAGTCTTTTGTTATTGTTTTTGTCTTTACATTAAAACATATCAGCACATTACTGACACAATTTATTGGAGATCACGAGATGTGGGTAGGCATGATCGCCGACGCTATTTGCCAAGGCACACGGTGATAATGTATTGCTATAGGGACCTCTTGCTTCTCAACACAAATAAGTTCTGCTTTATCAAGAAGATGTAATAGGCATGCTTGAGATGCAGTGTTAGCGAAGCATGACAAGAAGTAGCTGGGCTGAACAATTCAGAAACAAACACTTTTCAAGAAATTTAATCGAATTAAAATATTTCAGTTAATATCTTAACTCTTTCAGTTACACTGAATATAAACTTGCCAAAAGATCACAACAGCAAACAATGCTGGTGTTGACTGCGAAGTCACGTAAAGGATAAGCAACTGACGTAACTTTCAGTCGCAGGCTTTTATATTTACGAGGAAATAGAAGTGGTTTGTCCAAGTAGATGCCACGCAGTGTTCTCCTGCAGGATTGTGCAATTCTGTGTTATGTACACAAATACCACTTATCACACACTTATCACTTTTCCCCAAGGTTTACTTTAACTCGGTCGTTTATAAGAACCTATTAATTAATGTAAAGACTATATGCAGTCCGACGGGGCTCAAATAATAATATTAAAGAACACATGATATAAAGAAATATAGAATAGGCTAAAATGTTACATCTAGATGGGACATAAGGCGTTTAAAAAACACATCAGAATATAGTGTGACAGAATACACATGTAAATCATGGACTATCTCACAATCATTAAAAACCAAAATCAGGGTTTGTGTACACACATTTTGTATGAAAGTTCTCATAATATCTTGTTTATATGAAAGTTCTCACGATATTGTGTTCACATGAAAGTTCTCACAATATCGTGTTTACATGAAAGTTCTCCTGATGGTAATAAAGACAGCTAAAAGCAGTCCAGTGCACTAAAAGTAGTAGCAGGTGAATGGACTACACTTGAATTCCTTGCAAGTGAACAAGACAAAAACAAAACCTAGATACTATATAATTTGAAAACTGTAGAGAGTCCACTTCGGGTTTCGAATACGCCCCCTCCAATGACTGTAGGGCCTGGGTGAAGAAGAACAAAATGTACTTCTACATGTGACCAGCCAGACACTTCTACAACGAGTATCTTCATTAACTAGGTGTATCATCCACATATATCCACAACGACAGAATTCGATATAATCCGTACAGTTAGCGCATTAGGTGTCAGATATTTATATTGATGAAGAATATATCAAATAGCATACCAGTAGGATCAGCGCATCGAAAGTTTAAGCTCACGAGCAGTAGGCAATGTAGCCATGCACTATACCCATACAATTGACAAGAAAATCACACACAGCTAATAAATGCTGAGGTTGATTGAGACGCCATGTAAAGAACATGAAACTATCTTTAGATCAAATAACAAACACACAAACACAGTGGAGCGTAATGTCGGTTTTAATATGTTACAAAACATTAAAGAAGAGACATGATTGGTCGGTTCCGCTGTGCTATTCGTAACACACATCGTAATACGCAGAAATATCGATTGCTACGGAGTACCCCAGGCCATTGAAAAAGAACGAAAACAACATTTTTAGGTATTGATTGTCGCTCACAGAAGTAGAGGTTAGAAGCAGAGTGCAGAGGATAAACTACACAATGTAAAAAGAAAGCGATAGCGAGGCTTAACGTAGATATAATTACTTACCAACAGCTGCAAATGTATTTCTTTTAAAAGGTTATTTTTGGCTTGACCATTCTCTAAGGCAGAAAGAAACATAAAGATAAGAGCACTAGAAAGTACAATACAGGACAAGATAGGCAGCTGTACTAGTAAAACTAGAGTCCCTTGCACATGCTGTGAGGTGAATTGGGTATGTGGTGCTAGATCCATATGTTACAGACAACTCGACACTCGAGTGATTTCTTGGTCAATATTACACTGACCGCCTTCGCGTCCCATAACATTTTCTAGAACAAATTATAGACTGCGACCTGCGAGACCAGGCCAAGTGTAGGATGGGTCAACCTGTGAGTCCAGGTCAAGTTTAAGCTGGGTCGACCTGTGAGCCCAGGAAAATTTAGGATGGGTCAAGATGTGAGCTCAGGTCAAATTTAGGATGGGTCGACCTGTGAGCCCAGGTCAATTTTAGGATGGGTCGACCTGTGAGCCCAGGTCAATTTTAGGATGGGTCGACCTGTGAGTTAAGGTCAAGTTTATGATGGGTTGGCCGGTGAGCCCAGGTCAATTTTAGAAAAATCGGCCTGGATGGAGGTTTGAACACATGACTAGCGACCTGGCAGCGAATGGTCCTAGTAACCGAAATACCGCTATTGCCAGAGTAAGAGTTAGGGAAATAAAAACATGTCTAAAGCATGCATGCACAGATCTATCACATGTGGCATCAAAGACAGCGTTACAAGACAAACCATACAATGGGAATGGCCAGGAACCTTCAAGTCCAATCACTGGCTATAATACTTGATGATGATGATGATGATGATGATGATGATTATGATGATGATGATGATGATGATGATGATGATGATGGGTACAACTACTGATAGTACAGTTGGCGAACTGGAGGTGAGAATGGTGGTTGCCAGGAGATGAAGCTTCTAAAATGATATTTTAAACATACTATCTAATGTTTAAGGGCGGCCCACTTCATCGGAGTCCCACAGAACCCACTTCATCAGCCTCCCGCGGGGTACAGTTCATCTGGGTCCCACAGGGCCCACTTGTCGTCAGACCAGCTGACACCTTGGCCAGTCCGCCACTGCCGTCAAAACATATTCATCCAAGGACCCCTTCACACTCTAAAGACGCATTCGGCATATGGTGCTTGACCCATATGTTTAGACTAACCGGTACTCGGTGGCTGATATGGTCAACATCATTCCATCCGCTTGTCCTTCCCAAGACATTTCCTGTACACATGTTAACCCGGCTCGACCTGGGTCACTTTTACAAACCCGTCCTAGTGCAGACTGGAACCTATATCCAACGGGAAATCAGGGAGCGCCTAGCCATTACACTAACACGGCTTCCACACATAACAATAATGCATCAAAAACCTCTAACATAATAACACATGTAATATTCTCACATGCACTGCAGATTTCCAAGCAAGGATTAAGTAGATCCATTGTATATCGCGAACAGACACACCCCGGGTGCTAATACCAAACTCTTGCAAAGGTGCGATCCAAGCACGCAGACCAGAAATAGCTCCAACGAAATAATACAGTCACAGACTTGTGCTCAAATATCCCTGGCCATTCTGGGTCCCTGGCTATTTTCTACTTTTCTGGAGCTACGATGCCGGAGATAACACGCGCACGGGATTCGAGAATTAGACGGGAGTCTCCGAGAGCGGAGGGAGACAGGAACTAGGCGAAAGAGCCACGCGCGAGTCTGGGACACATTCTCTTACACTAGGTCAACTAGACGAGGACAGGCGAGGCAGACATAGAGCCGTGTGCTCGCTCAATGGACGGGGTTTGTGGTAGATTTTTGTTTTTTAAAATCTATGATTTTACATTTTATATGTGTGTTAATTTATGGATCTTCCTTCCCTCGCCGTTTAGTTTACTTTGCATGCAATTATTTATGCGAGCTTGCAGATTACTTTTATTTCCAGGAATTTATTGTATATTATCATTATCATTTTCATGATCATAATAATCATCGTCGTTGTTTACATTATCATCGTGGTTTACATCATCATCATCATCATCATCATCATCATCATCATCATCATCATCATCATCATCATGGTTTACATTATCATCATGGTTTACATCATCATCATCATCGTTTACATTATCATTATTATCATCGTTTACATTATCACATCGTTTACACTATCATCATCATCATCATCATCATCATCATCATCATCATCATCATCATCATCATCATCATCATCATCATCATCATCATCATCATCGTGTACATTGTCATCATAATCATCGTTTAAATCATCATCATTATCATCATCATTTACATTATCAATATCATCATCGTTTACCTAATCATCATAATCATCATCATCACCATCATGATTTACATTATCAACATCATAATCGTTTACATTATCATCATTTACATCATTATCATCATCATCATCATCATCACCATCTTTTTCTTTATTGTCTTCCTCTTTGTATCCTTCCTCCTTCTTTCCCTTCTCTACTTCCTCCTTCTCCCCTCCTTCCTCCTTCTCCCCTCCTTCCCCCTTCTTCTGTTCCTCTCCCTCTTCTTCTACTATTCCTCTCCTTCATTTTCTCTTTTCCTCTCCTACCTCCTTTCCTTTACTTCTTCCTATTACCTTCCTACCTACCTAGCTACCAAACTACCTACCTATCTACCCAGTACCTACCTATCCAATTACCTATTTACCCATATATCTACCTACCTACATACCTGCTTACCTACCTGCTTTCCTAATACGCTTTATACGTTCGTTGGTTCGTTCGTTCGTTCGTTCCTTCGTTCGTATCTACCTACCTAGAATTCCTCTTCTTTGCCACACTTTCTGCTCCGTCTACCACTCCATCTCCTTCTCCTTCTTCTTCCCTCTCTCGATATCAGTAAGCACACCTAGCTATGCACCCCGGAGATCAGTGTGTGCGACTTCAGCAATCACCCGTGCACGGTCGACTTCCTCCATACAGAGTCCACCAAAAATAGTGGAATTCATCCACCCGTGTGCGGTCAACTTCCTCCATACAGAATCCATCTAAGGTAGCGGGATCCATCCACCCATGTAAGTCGACTTCCTCCATACATAGTCCAAATAAAGTAAGTGGAATCCATCCACCCGTGTACGGTTGACTTCCTCCATACAGAGTCCACCAAAAGTAGCGGGATCCATCCACCCGTGTACCATCGACTTCCTCCATACAGAGTCCACCAAAAGTAGCGGGATCCATCCACCCGTGTACGGTCGACTTCCTCCATACAGAATCCACCTAAAGTAGCGGGATCTATCCATCCGTGTACGGTCAACATCCTCCATACAGAGTCCACCTAAAGTAGCGGGACCCATCCACATGTGTACGATCGACTTCCTCCATATAGAGCCCACCTCAAGTAGCGGGATCCATCCACCCGTATACGATCGACTTCCTCCATAGAGAGTCCACCCAAAGTAGCGGAATCCATCTACCCGTGGCTAATTTCCTTTTTTAACAATTGTGCCAGGGCATTTCCACTATGGCCTACTCTGAACGATTTTCTCACACTGTGGGATTTTTAACATTGGAGCACGTGCACAAAGATTATCCCGATTTTCGCTATTACAGAGAAAGCTAGAATCACCCTGTTTAAGATACCAAAGGGACGTATGATGTTAGACAATATTCAGAAGCCAATACGTCTTGTTTAAAATAATTCCCAAACCTAAGCTGGGATTTGAACCGGGTGCCTTCTGAGTCTGAGGTGAACACCTTAACATCTCATTCTGTACGGGGAAGCTTTCTGCCTCCCTCACTAGTCCCCTTATCCAAATTACACCCATGGAACACAATGCCATGAGAACCTTAAACAATACCATAAGAACCTTACACAATACCATAGGAACCTTACACAATGCAATGGGCCCACGTGTGATTTGTGAGACCTTTAGCAGGAAAACTCTGAGGGAGCGACATGTCACGGATACCAACATGATTGCAGGCGCCAGTAGCACAAGATACATATCACAAACAGAAACAAGCTGCGATAGGACCAATGGAACAGAGGTTATGATTAATGGGGCACAGCAATTAACATAAACGGGGCCAATTAGAGAAGCCGTTAACGTTTGTTTGAGTTGGTTGGCCATGGAGCTGGGTTACCTTTGATATTGCTGTTACTGTTAAGGATAATGTAACAGTTTTGATAGTGCAGTCCGTTTAGCTATGCTCCTACCTACCCACTCACATATATATCTATCTATATACTCATCTACCTATCCACGCAATATCTATCTACATACTCACCTACCCACTTACCTACTCATCTACCTAGCCACCACCTACCTAACTATCCAGTCATGAACCTACCTTCCTACATATGGGACTGCATACGGTCAAACCTATCTACTAACCTGCCACCAACCTACTTACCTACTTACCCACTTATCTATCTCATCATCATGTGCCATGCCGATAAGCATGGACTAGCATGATTCGTCACCTCACTCGACCAACAGAGTTATGGATCAGCTCCGTGTTCTTTTCTCGACCATGCCACGCGGCTAAGACATCCAGATATTTACTTCTCGGTCTTCCTCCAGTTGTCCCCCCCCCCCCCCCCCCCCCAATTTTACTAGATAGCAAAATATTATATAACTTATTTCTTCGTACAACGGTTTTCATTTTAGGACTTTCTCGTTTATTTTTCTGTCTGTTCATGGTATTCTTGGCATTTTCCTCAGAAACCACATTTCCACTGCCATTAGATGTTTTTCACCTTGTCTGCTCATTGTTCACGCTTCAAATGCATACAAAAGTACAGGTTCCATGCAGCACCTCAACACTCTTTTTTCTCGTTGCAATTGACATCTTTTAATTAATCAGTATGATTTCCATCTCGCTAAGGCTACCTACGCCATCGCGATTTTTATTCTAATCTCATCAAGGTATCTCCCATCAGATGTTACGATTGTTCCGAGATAGCTGTACCGACTCACTTATTTAAGAATATTCCCATTTACTTGTATATTACATTGTGGTGTTTGTTTCTTCCTAGTGCCGACCATAATCTGTTCCCCCCCCCCACCCCCCCCCCCCCCGTGTTTCCCTATTGTTTCAGGATATTGCGGTCAACATCAGCATCTTTCAGCTGTATGTTGATTCCTAGGCTAGATTACGCTCATCAGCATTCCACGACTTTCTGAGCGACCGGCTCCATACTCTCATAAGTCACTGGCGCGACTCGAACACTTATAATTCTCGTGCGCTCACGTCAACCACGAAAGTATACGGGATTAACGGAGAAAGCTGCTAAACCCTCGGCCAGGGAGCCGGCTACCATAATCTGTGTCTTCCTAAAATTTAATTTTAACCCTAGTTGTTCACTGTGTACAACAACCGCATCTACTAAATGTTGCAGATACCAATGTATCTACAGCAATCATTTCTTCTATTTATCTAGTGTATCCTCTGACTAGTGCATCCTTCCATTGCATTTAACTGATTTAGTGCCGAAGGATAGTATATCGCCAAATGTGACTTCCCATTGGTACATAAGGGTGGTATATCGCCCTACAAGGGTTTTTGTGTTATTTGTGTTGTTTCGCTGTATCTTTCGCAATTGTGAATTCCGCTCAGTGAATGGTAATGTACATAATAATACTTGTTCATTTGACTGTGTACAATATTTTGTCCAAACCTACTGGTTTGTTTGGCACTGAACCAGTTAATAAGTTCCAATCAATACCTAATCAATATTTTCCTAACAACAACAGTTCCCCAGTAACAGATCTTTCTCATCATCATCATAATACATCATCATCATCATCATCATCATCATCATCATCTCCCACGTTTGCCGTCAAGCGTCGTAGGAAGGAATAATTGGTACTTCAACGCCCGATGGATGGCACTGGGTAGTGTCATTCCATGTGATTGTTCAATGTCTTTGATGTTGTTAACCCATGTCCTTCTCCGACATCCTATTGCTCTCTTAGCAGATATTCTTTGATGTAAGGTTAGTGCTGGTATTTGATGATGTTGCATTCTAACGAGATGACCAAACCATTTGATCTTCTGTCTTTCAACAAATGTGGCATAATTTATTGACCCCACTGTCTGTCTGACAACATCATTTCTTATTAGGTCTCGGAAAGTTAAGTTGACAGCTCTCCTGAGGTATCTCATCTCACAGTGACAAACTATCACTGACAAACTATACGTTCCGTACTGTAAACCCCTCTTCATTTCATAAGCCACATCCAAGGGAGATGGGGAATTGTGGCAGCACAGTGGCTTGCCTACCGGCCCTGTGGTCACCTGTTCGAACCCGCATCGTGACGGATCCTTAAACTTGACCTGCCAGTCCAACCCAGTATAAAATGGGTATTAAAAGAGGTCACGAGAAGTAAAGATTTCCAGCGAGATATTAAGGAATCACTCAGCGACTGCCGGTTGGTTAATACAACTATAGGGCCTGCTCATGTGTCTAGTACGCTTCAAGGTGTGTAACAGGGTCCTCTCCATACACACACGCACATACACATATATACACACATACATACACATACACACGCACACATACAAACACACACACATTAACACACACACACACGCACGCACAAACACACACATACACCATAAACGCACACATAACTACGCACACACAAACACTCACATATAAAACACACTCATAAACACAAAAATATAAACAGAGACACACACACACATTAACACACAGACACATAAACACACACTCACAAATACACACAAAAACATAAACACACGCACACACCTAAGTGCTTTTATTGGGAGATTATGCTTTTCCACTTCTTGTTATTTCCAACAAAGTTCTGGGCCGTGACAAACGATCATCAAGAATCTGCTCTAAATGTCTTCCCCTATGTCTCTCCAAGATGTCTTCCCCTTTGTCTCCTGTAACTATCTTCCCACATGTCTCCTTTAGATGTCTTCCCCTATGTCTATACAAGATGATGTCTTCCCCATTGTCTCCTCTAAATATCATTCCCTATGTCTCCTCTAAGTGTCTTCCCCCATGTCTCTTCTAGATGTCTTCCCCTATGTCTCGTTAAGATGTTCTCCCCTTTGGCTCTTCTAAATGTCTTCCCCTATATCTCGTTAAGATGTTCTCCCCTTTGGCTCTTCTAAATGTCTTCCCCTATGTCTCATTAAGATGTTTTCCCCTTTGGCTCTTCTAAATGTCTTCCCCTATGTCTCTTTAAGATGTCTTCAACGTTGCCTCCTCTAAATATCTTCCCCTATATCTCCTCCAGATGTCTTCCCCTAAGTCTATTCAAAATGTCTTCCCCGTTGTCTCCGCTAAATATCTTCCACTATGCCTCTTGTAAATGTTTCCCCCTATGTTTCTTCTAAATGTCTTCCCCAATGTCTCTTCAAGATGTCTTACCCTTTGTCTCCTCTAAATATGTTCCCCTAGGTCTTCTCCATATGTCTTCCTTTATGTCTTCTCTAGATGTCTTCCCCTATGTCCCTTCTACAAATCTGCCCAGTTGCCCCAACATGTTCAAGTCGTTCTCGTCTCATAGAGTGGTAAAAATAGTGATGACCCCATTTTTGATAACTTGTCTTTGTGTCCTGCTTCTGTTGTCTTTGTGTTTTAGTTTTTTTTTCAAACCGTGGAGATTACTCATTTTTGTTGTCCCAGAATTGTTCACCATTCATCTGTGAAACCACATCTCTGAGCTCTCGGGGGATTATAAGCGTGTTTACTAATTGTCCAGTATTCACAGCTATATGTTAAAACTGGTTTGTGCAACATGCAAGAATTCTTTGTCTAACCGCCAATGACAAGGATTTATTGCACATGATGTTCTTAATTCTAGAAAATTCAATTAATGCTTGTCCAACCGTGTTCTTTATCTCTGTGATACATGTTCCATCTAATGTTATCTACGTGCCCACATACTTTGAATTTCTGTACATGCCCCAAAATAATACCAGTCATTCTTTGTCAGAGATCAACGATTGCTATGCCTCTATTCCGGCAAGGGGCGGTTCTCTTGAGATCGTCACTGGTCCCCCAGAGTTTGTGTTGAAGGGTCGCTCATGTGGGCCAGATTTCCTCTCTCTGTCTGGCGATTTCAGGGCAGTCTGGCGGGACATGCTCTGGGGTTTGCCATGGTGGTCCACGGTTGTAAGTGCAAATCATTTTTTTGGCGTTTCCATCCTGTTTCAGGATATTGCGATCAACATCAGCATCTTTCAGCTATATGTTGATTCCTAGGCTAGATTACACCCATCAGCACGCCACGACTTTCTGAGCGACCGGCTCCATACTCTCATAAGTCACTGGCGCGACTCGAACCGCTTCCAATTCTCGTGCGCTCACGTCAACCACGAGAGTATTCGGGGTTACGAAGAAAGCTGATAATCCTTCGTCCAGGGAGACCGGCAAGTGCAGATCATTAACGAGACTAATTCGGCGGAGGTCAAGCTAAAAGTCTGCAATGTCCTGTTCTGAGTCTGAAGAATCTTCTCTGCGAGTTTCTGCCAAATTCAATTTATGCTAGTTCAACCTGGTCTGTAGTTTTCGTTTTCTTGTGTGAAGTTTCATTCTCATAGATCGCTTTAGTAGTGTCTTACCTCTTTAAGCCCATATATATGAATACAAATCCCTGACTAAACGTGGATTGGAACACACAATCACGTCTCATGTGCTACCACGAAAACACAACTACACACACTCAATGACCCCAGCTACACTGTTGAGTGATAAGTTAGCAGAAAATGGGTTCACTACCTGGCACAAATCAATTCCATAGAAATTTCCGATAACAGAAGAACAGAGGGTTGATACCCCCGTGCGAGGCGCCCACTGCTTGTGTGTGAGCTCCTGATTTCCTGCTGTACACAATAACAGTTTTGCGTGAGCACTAGTGGGGTGTGTTAACAGCTACACGTGACCCTTGGCATTTCCTGCTGGCCGTTGATCCCTGGAATAATTTTCAGGTAGTCACAGTCATGTTTTTTATTATCGTTCGCTGACTTGAACTCAGGCTGAGTCCATACACACGATGCTACAACTAATAGTTGCTACTTCAAGTAGCTACTACTAGTTACAGCTAAAAGTTGCTACTACAAGATGCTGCTACTAGTTGCTATTACAAGTTGCTGCTTGCTACTACAAGTTGCCACTACTAGTTGCTACTACAAGTTGCCACTAAAGTTGCCACTACAAGTTGCGACTACTAGTTGCCACTACAAGTTGCTGCCACTAGTTGCTATTACAAGTTGCTGCCACTAGTTGCTATTACAAGTTACTGCTATAAGTTGCTGCAGCTAGTTGCCACTACTCGTTGCTGCTACAAGTTGCTACTACAAGATGCTGCTACTAGTTGCTATTACAAGTTGCTGCTTGCTACTACAAGTTGCCACTACAAGTTGCTACTACTAGTTGCCACTACAAATTGCTGCCACTAGTTGCTATTACAAGTTACTGCTATAAGTTGCTGCTACAAGTTGCCACTACAAGTTGCTACTACTAGTTGCTATTACAAGTTGCTGCCACTAGTTGCTATTACAAGTTGCTGCCACTAGTTGCTATTACAAGTTGCTGCCACTAGTTGCTATTACAAGTTACTACTATAAGTTGCTGCAGCTAGTTGCTACTACAAGTTGCTAGTTGCTACCACAAGTTGCTGCAGCTAGTTGCTACTGCTAGTTGCTACTACTAGTTGCTGCTACACGTTTGTACTACTAGTTGCTACCACAAGTTGCTACTACTAGTTGCCACTACAAGTTGCTACTACTAGTTGCTATTACAAGTTGCTGCCACTAGTTGCTATTACAAGTTGCTGCCACTAGTTGCTATTACAAGTTGCTGCCACTAGTTGCTATTACAAGTTGCTGCCACTAGTTGCTATTACAAGTTGCTGCCACTAGTTGCTATTACAAGTTGCTGCCACTAGTTGCTATTACACGTTGCTGCCACTAGTTGCTATTACAAGTTGCTGCCACTAGTTGCTATTACAAGTTACTACTATAAGTTGCTGCAGCTAGTTGCTACTACAAGTTGCTAGTTGCTACCACAAGTTGCTGCAGCTAGTTGCTACTGCTAGTTGCTACTACTAGTTGCTACTACAAGTTGCTGCTACACGTTTGTACTACTAGTTGCTACCACAAGTTGCTACTACTAGTTGCTACTACAAGTTGCTACAGGTTGATTAGGCAATGTTACGTTATGTAGGTGGCCATTGCTGGAACGAGAAGTAAAGACCAATTGACCGGTGTAACGGATGAACCCAATACCCCTCCTCAGCGCACCGGCAGTTTAAGGACTGTCTCGCCACGTCGACTGATACTTTTTTTTATTTTAGCTGTTTCTATCACCTTTGTCCCTCACCATCAGGCTAACCCACTCCGTCTTCTGAGGTACTTGTAGTTTACGTCCCCAAGTCAAGGACGAGAAGTAAATAGGTTAGTCAAATGACCAGTGTACGGAATTGAACCTACTACCTCGGCATCGGCGAACCGGAAGTTTAAAGGCTAGATATGTGATCCTTTCGGGTGTGCGGACCATCACAATAATCCAATAATCCATTAGATTTGTAATCCAATAGACTTGTAATCCAGTAGACATGTAATCCAATAGACTTGTAATCCAGTAGGCTTGTAATCCAGTAGGCTTGTAATCCAGTAGACTTGTAATCCAGTAGAGTTGTAATCCAGTAGGCATGTAATCCAGTAGACTTGTAATCCAGTATACTTGTAATCCAGTAGGCTTGTAATCTGTAATCCAGTAGATGTGTAATCCAGTAGACATGTAATCCAATAATTTTGTAATCCAGTAGACTTGTAATTTAGTAGACCTGGAATCCAGTAGACTTGTAATCCAGTAGACTTATAATCCAGTAGACTTGTAATCTAGTAGACCTGGAATCCAGTAGATGTGTAATCCAGTAGACATGTAATCCAATAGATCTGTAATCCAGTAGACTTGTAATCCAGTAGACTTATAATCCAGTAGACATGTAATCCAGTAGACATGGAATCCAGTAGATGTGTAATCCAGTTGACATGTAATCCAATAGATCTGTAATCCAGTAGATTTGTAATCCAGTAGACCTGGAATTCAGTAGACTTGTAATCCAGTAGACTTGTAATCCAGTAGACCTGGAATCCAGTAGACGTCTAATCCAGCAGACTTCTAATCCAGCAGACTTGTAATCCAGTAGACCTGGAATCCAGTAGACTTGTAATCTGTAATCCAGTAGACTTGTAATCCAGTAGACATGTAATCCAGTAGACGTGTAATTCAGTAGACTTATAATCCAGTAGACATGTAATCCAGTAGAATTGTAATCCAGTAGACATGTAATCTAGTAGATATGTAATCCAATAGACATGTAATCCAACAGACATGTAATCCAATAGACTTGTAATCTGTTATCCAGTAGACTTGTAATTCCAGTAGACCTGTAATCCAGTAGGCCTATAATTCAGTAGACTTGGAATCCATTAGACTTGTAATCCCTTATCCTTGTAATCATATAGATTATTAATCCAGTTTGTGCGTGAACTGTACTTCTGGTTTCTAATACACGCATTTATTGAGCACTATTTCTGGTTTCTAATACACGCATTTATTGAGTACAGAATTTCATATGTTCTTCTAATATCAGGTGGTTTGAGGGTCGTAGCTGCGCACTTGAAAGTAGACTACACCGCCGGCCCTATGGCCATGTGTTGAGATTCCATGCGAGGCGGGACTTGTTAAAACAATGACCTGAGCTTTCAGATCGGTTCAGCCTAAACTGGGTACCAGAAAATGATCTAGTAAGTAAAAGCGATCAGTTTGATCATGAATACGGTATAGTGGTGTAAACGTAACACAAATATATACGGTATAATGGTGTAAGCGTAAAACAAATATATACGGTATAATGGTATAAAACTAAAACAAACAGTACAGTCGCTCTACAAACTTCATCACGACATTAATACGTAAAGATAAAAATTATGGTGTCATTGTGATGTTTGTTGTTGTTGTTGTTGCATATCCCTTGCAGGATGTTGCAGTCAACACCAGCATTTCTCAGATGCTGTTGATGCACTAGGCAAATTTTACGTTCAGTAGTTTGCCATTGCTTTCTGAACGACCGACTCCCATACCAACACGTTATAACACAACGCGACACGGTCTGCTGCACAAATCGGTCGCGGTTGCGTTTCGAACGCCTGGTAAGCGGCTCACGAACCACATTCGTTAGCCTTTGACCACGGAGACGGTTAATGATCGGCTAGTGATTACTATATTCTTTATTATTATTATTATTATTATTATTATTATTATCATCATCATCATATATAAATTGTTACTGGATGGACTGAGACAGTGGCGTGGAGGAATATCATCAGCAGAGTTGATCCAGAACACCATAGTCCGCGATTTGTGGAGAGACATGAACGCCTACTCTAGCTGGCAGGGCACTTAATGATGATGAAAATTGTTACACACAGTAAAATACTGCATAACAAATGTTTCAGTCATTGCCTAACGATAGGGTATGTTTAGATAAATAAATTTCTTAGATATTATGACAATCCACAGTCTTAGGGCAGTGACATTATCTCCGCCCTTCCATCTACATGTGCTACTCTCCCTCAAACAGGCTAAACCAGAACTGACACATGCATGCCGGTTGTCCCTCATGGAAGGCAAAGACAGAAAATCGACACTCTCGGTAATCCAACGACAATTCTATTAAGCATAGCTGGCGAATCGCATCTTATGAATTCCTTCTATCCAGAGCTCCCTCCATCAACAATGCAATGCCAGCTGTTCTACAGTTATAGAGGGAATGCAGAGGTGCTACCACGGTTGAGGTTCACGATGATTAAAGTCTTTTTTAAATTTATTTGAGAGATATCCTGGGGATATACTAATCCCGCTAACAAAGGGAGCAACCACATAGTCTCATCTGTGATACAGCCTGCCAAAGAATACAGACTGAATACGTAGGTGACTGCACAAGAGAGTCCCAAATGTCGTCAATGATGGTTGACAATGAGTAGACACGTCTTGCACCCACCACTTGGAAACCTCATCAATGTGCTGAGAAAACATCTTTTGCTTGCGTTGAGAGATGTAGAAATAATTTAGTCAATGATGACTGACAATCAACACCCACATCTTGCACCCACCACTTGGAAACCTCATCAATGTACTGAGAAAACATCTTTTGCTTGCGTTGAGAGATGTAGAAATAATATAGTCAATGATGACTGACAATCAACATCCACATCTTGCACCCACCGCTTGGAAACCTCACCAACTTACCGAGAAAAAATGTTTTACTTGCCCAGAGAGATGCAGAAATAGAGGACTCCATGGCGAAGTGGTTAATCCGACTGGACTGCCTCGCATTCCGAAGATTGTGGTTTCGTTTCCAGCCTCAGTTCTCGGTTGACAATGGTAATTTTCTCGGAGACTCCTAGGGGTCGTCGTTGAAGCTACGGAGATCGTGTTCCGTGGAACGCTTTCGGCGGGTCACTCTTCAGAAAGAGACCGGACCATACGGGATAAAAAGCGGTGCAAAGAAGTCGATTCTCTCACCTTTAAACCCATTAAACATTTAAAGAGGTGGAGCCCAGTCGTCATCTGTCAATAGTACTTCAGGTCGTATAAGAGTGAGGAGGTTAACCAACTGGGCCATACAACAACTACACCACAACCACCAACAGCAGCAACATCATCAGCAACATCAGCAGCAACTGCAGCAGCATCAACATCAGCAGCAGCAGCAGCAACAGCAACAACGGTGACCCAGTAAACATGTAGGTCTAATATTCCACACACCTATCGAGTTATCAACCATGACAATCACATTCTGCACGCTATCACTCTATCAATTCAATTTCGGACAAGCAGCCGCGAACTCTTATTTCAAGTGCAAAAACGTTAACTTTTTTTAGAAGTACTGCGCAAACAGCGGATAATCATTGCACAGCAAATAATCCTTGCAAAACAAGCCCCTGATGCCCGTGTGCGTGTACTTGTAATCATGATTCTGTAGATGCCAGCACAGCGCGGGGGAATGAACGCGCAGAACAGATAATTAATGCACTTGCTAGGGGAAATTGTCAAGTCTGTTTGGGATTCACATTTTTTGTTGATTTCCAATGAAATTAAGAACATGGGTCAGTCAAAATCAGCACCACCAGGACATTACAAGTTCTATCGGTCAGGGGAAAGAATAATTTGCACACCAAAGATACATAAATCGTATCACTGTCATACTGAACGCATCACTTAGTGATGATGATGTGTTTCTCCGCCTCTTCCTTCTAATCTGCTCTCTTCTCTCCCCCCCCCCCCCCCATTTTTTTCTTTTCTCGACGGGGTTACGGACGCGGTTCAAAACAGCTACGGGCGATGTGGCAGCAGATTGTCTTGCGTTGGTTTTCTTTTTTATAAAATGGTATGGGTGCCAGTTGCAGCAATAGCGAACTACTGAACGTAAACTTGCCAAGAGATCACAAACAGCCAAAAACGCAGGGGCTGACTGCGATGTCCTGTAAAGGATATGCAACTCTCTCTCTCTCTCTCTCTGTTGTTGATTTGGTGCGGGATGTGTGGGTTGGCGGGGAGATGTGTGTGTGTGTGGGTAGGGGATGTGTGGTTGATGGATTTGTCCTTGGCTGGGTGGCTGAGGTTGTGTGGGTGGCTGGTGAAAGATATGTGGGTGGGTGAGTGTTTGTGGGTTATGGGATGGGTGGGGAGATGTGTGTAGGTGGGGAGATGCATGTAGGTTGGGGGAATGTGTGTTGGAGGGGGATGGAAGGGTTGGTGCATGCATGTGTGCCTGGGTTGTGTGTGTGTGTGTGTGTGTGTGTGTGTGTGTGAGTGGGTGGGTGGAGGATGTGTGTGGGTGAGGGATGAGTGGATGGGTGGGGGGATGTATGTGTGCCTGGTGGTGGTGTGTGTGTGGGTGGGTAGGGGATGTGTGTTTGGGGGTTGTGTGGTGGGTGGAGGAAGTGTGGGTGGGTGGGGATTTGTCTAATAACATGGTAATATGCATTCTTTATGTTTACAACATTCATTTGACAATGTTTGTTTCCTATGTGAATGTATTATGCACTATTGATGAACGAAAGATTAATGATTGGCAGGGCCGAATGTAAGACATGCCTGTGTGCTCAATTTGTTACCCTTTGAAAATAAAGTCCGTTCTTTCGTTCGTTCTCTCTCCCTCTGTCTCTCTGTCTCTCTGTCTCTCTCTCTCTCTCTCTCTCTCTCTCTCTCTCTCTCTCTCTCTCTCTCTCTCTCTCTCTCTCTCTATATATATATATATATATATATATATATATATATATATATATATATATATATATATATATATATATATATATATATATATATATATATATATATAACTTGCACCGTGCCGTCTTGATAGAAAATAGTTCGTAAAGTAGGGTTACGCCTCTCCATAGCCCATGCAGCATGATCCCTCTCTCGGCCTACCTAGATTACTCCAGAGTAAAGGTAACATCATTACGTCTGGAAATACAGGTGGCTATTGCCGAGAGAACCTGTACATTTGGATAGATGTGAAGCATGGGCAATGAGCAAACATACTGAAAACATCTAATGGCCGTGGATATGTGGTTTCTTAGGAAAATACAAAGAATGCCATGGACAGACAGATAAACCAATGACCAAGTCCCACAAGAAGCAAATGAGAACCGTAAACTGATTACACAAATTAGAGGTAGACAGTCAATATTGTGTGGACATGTTATAAGAAGAAATACATCGAAGAACTAGGTGATAACTGGCAATATTGAGGGAAAATGAACAAGCAGAAGTCAGAGAAGTAAATACCCGGATGGTTTAACCACGTGGAGTGGTCTCGACAAGAACACAGAGCTGATCCACGACTCTGGTGATTGTGTGAGTTGGTGAAACATGACCGCCCACGCTTATCGGCATGGCACAGGATGATGATGTGGCCGAGAGAGAAATAAAACTGCATGTGCCCTTGCGGCGTTATAAGGGTTCATTCCACACACGGGTCACGTGGACCGTTGACTTCTCGTTCAGAAAACAATGGTAAACTAATGAACGTATAATTGCCTATACAATATACACGCGGTTGATGGCAACGCCCTGCAATTGAGGTATCAGTATAATTATACAGTAAGACCTCGGTTTTCGTCGATAATCCGTCAGAAAAAAATCGGCGATATCCGAAACCGAAGAAAACCAAGGCAATTATTTCCATATGCTTTGGACACTGCAAAATACGTACCAAAACACATTTTATAGAGGAGAATAAATATATTATTTAATAATATTTTTCGGCCCCAGACTTGTCCGAACTAGCACCCTCGCCGTGCCTAGTAACTCTGTGTATGCCTATGCGCCGCTTGAATTTTTCAAATTATCCTCTCCTGGCCTTTAAAACAATAAGTACACTAGCACACATCCCAGGCATTTTCTTAATAATAACTGTTGGACATCTTCAATTGTTTGCGATCTCTATTTCGTTAGCACATTCACGCCTTTCGCAACATTAGCCTCCGTTATTGCTTCCTTTTTAGCCACAATGAAACTTATCATGGATGACGACTTCCCGTACATGCGGCCGATTTCAGCCATCTTAATGCCACTCTCGTATTTTTCAACGATATCCTCCTTCAACTCGATCGTGTTCCTGGCCTTCTTCTTAATAGGGCTGTTGGCTCTGGAGACCTTCTTTGGTCCCATGATGGAGCTAACAGGAATGGGTTAACTTATTAGCAAGTGATGCTCACACAACGAGAAACAACACCAAACTGAGCAGAAGAACGAGTAGCTCCCTTTGTTTTCGCAAAATTAGTAGCGAGGTCCTGTCGGCATGCCGACGAAATCCGAGGCAACCGACTAAAACGGAGAAAACATTTATAGCAGAAAAAAATACACGACGAAAACCAAAATCGACGAGTTTATACTGTATGTGTATACATATTGAAAAATTGAACTGTGGCTTTAAATAGCAGCTTCAGTTGTCTATATTGTCTTATGCTAATCTCAAATGGCAACTAGTATAAAGTTGCATATCCTTTACAGGACCTCGCAGTCAACCCAAGCATTCTTCTGGATGTTTGTGATTTCTTTGCAAGCTTACTTTCAATAGTTTGCCATTGCCTTCTGAACGATCCGCACTCATATCAGAGTATGAAAAACCAGCGCAAGGCGAACTGCTTCCAAATTCCAAATCTCCTTTAGTTGTGTTTCGGAAGCGGCACGCGGGATTGCGAATTTCATTCGTAACTTCTTTGCCACCGAGCCGGCCATGTGTAGTTACAATGTATAATACACATGCTCCTAGTTGTTGTATGTTAGTTACAATGTATAATACACATGCTCCTAGTTGTTGTATGTTAGTTACAATGTATAATACACATGCTCCTAGTTGTTGTATGTTAGTTACAATGTATAATACACATGCTCCTAGTTGTTGTATGTTAGTTACAATGTATAATATACATGCTCCTAGTTGTTGTATGTTAGTTACAATGTATAATACACATGCTCCTGGTTGTTGTATGTTAGTTACAATTTATAATACACATGCTCCTAGTTATTGTATGTTAGTTACATTGTATAATATATATGCTCCTAGTTGTTGTATGTTAGTTACAATGTATAATATACATGCTCCTAGTTGTTGTATGTTAGTTACAATGTATAGTACACATGCTCCTAGCTGTTGTTTGTTAGTTACAATGTATAATACACATGCTCCTAGTTGTTGTATGTTAGTTACAATGTATAATACACATGCTCCTAGTTGTTGTATGTTAGTTAGAATGTATAATACACATGCTCCTAGTTGTTGTATGTTAGTTACAATGTATAATACACATGCTCCTAGTTGTTGTATGTTAGTTACAATGTATAATACACATGCTCCTAGTTGTTGTATGTTAGTTACAATGTATAGTACACATGCTCCTAGTTGTTGTATGTTAGTTACAATGTATAATATACATGCTCCTGGCTGTTGTATGTTAGTTACAATGTATAATACACATGCTCCTGGTTGTTGTATGTTAGTTACAATGTATAATACACATGCTCCTAGTTGTTGTATGTTAGTTACAATGTATAATATACATGCTCCTAGTTGTTGTATGTTAGTTACAATGTATAATACACATGCTCCTAGTTGTTGTATGTTAGTTACAATGTATAATACACATGCTCCTAGTTGTTATATGTTAGTTACAATGTATAATACACATGCTCCTAGTTGTTGTATGTTAGTTACAATGTATAATATACATGCTCCTAGTTGTTGTATGTTAGTTACAATGTATAATACACATGCTCCTAGTTGTTGTATGTTAGTTACAATGTATAATACACATGCTCCTAGTTGTTATATGTTAGTTACAATGTATAATATACATGCTCTTAGTTGTTGTATGTTAGTTACAATGTATAATACACATGCTATTGGTTGTTGTACGTTAGTTACAATGTATAATATACATGCTCCTAGTTGTTGTATGTTAGTTACAATGTATAATATACATGCTCCTAGTTGTTGTATGTTAGTTACAATGTATTATACACATGCTCCTAGTTGTTGTATGTTAGTTACAATGTATAATACACATGCTCCTAGTTGTTGTATGTTAATTACAATGTATAATATACATGCTCCTAGTTGTTGTATGTTAGTTACAATGTATAATACACATGCTCCTAGTTGTTGTATGTTAGTTACAATGTTTAATACACATGCTCCTAGTTGTTGTATGTTAGTTACAATGTATAATATACATGCTCCTAGTTGTTGTATGTTAGTTGCAATGTTTAATATACATGCTCGTAGTTGTTGTATGTTAGTTACAATGTATAATACACATGCTCCTAGTTGTTGTACGTTAGTTACAATGTATAATATACATGCTCCTAGTTGTTGTATGTTAGTTACAATGTATAATATAATGCTCCTAGTTGTTGTATGTTAGTTACAATGTATTATACACATGCTCCTAGTTGTTGTATGTTAGTTACAATGTATAATACACATGCTCCTAGTTGTTGTATGTTAGTTACAATGTATAATACACATGCTCCTAGTTGTTGTATGTTAGTTACAATGTATAATATACATGCTCCTAGTTGTTGTATGTTAGTTGCAATGTTTAATATACATGCTCCTAGTTGTTGTATGTTAGTTACAATGTATAATACACATGCTCCTAGTTGTTGTATGTTAGTTACAATGTATAATACACATGCTCCTAGTTGTTGTATGTTAGTTACAATGTATAATATACATGCTTCTAGTTGTTGTATGTTAGTTACAATGTATACTACACATGCTCCTAGTTGTTTTATGTTAGTTACAATGCATAATACACATGCTCCTTTTTGTTGTATGTTAGTTACAGTGTATAATACACATGCTCCTAGTTGTTGTATGTTAGTTACAATGTATAATACACATGCTCCTAGTTGTTGTATGTTAGTTACAATGTATTATACACATGCTCCTAGTTGTTGTATGTTAGTTACAATGTATAATACACATGCTCCTAGTTGTTGTATGTTAGTTACAATGTATAATACACATGCTCCTAGTTGTTGTATGTTAGTTAGAATGTATAATACACATGCTCCTAGTTGTTGTATGTTAGTTACAATGTATAATACACATGCTCCTAGTTGTTGTATGTTAGTTACAATGTATAATACACATGCTTCTAGTTGCTGTATGTTAGTTACAATGTATAGTACACATGCTCCTAGTTGTTGTATGTTAGTTACAATGTATAATATACATGCTCCTAGTTGTTGTATGTTAGTTACAATGTATAATATACATGCTCCTAGTTGTTGTATGTTAGTTACAATGTATAATATACATGCTCCTAGTTGTTATATGTTAGTTACAATGTATAATATACATGCTCCTAGTTGTTGTATGTTAGTTAGAATGTATAATACACATGCTCCTAGTTGTTTTATGTTAGTTACAATGTATAATACACATGCTATTGGTTGTTGTACGTTAGTTACAATGTATAATATACATGCTCCTAGTTGTTGTATGTTAGTTACAATGTATAATATACATGCTCCTAGTTGTTGTATGTTAGTTACAATGTATAATACACATGCTCCTAGTTGTTGTTTGTTAGTTACAATGTATAATACACATGCTCCTAGTTGTTGTATGTTAGTTACAATGTATAATACACATGCTCCTAGTTGTTGTATGTTAGTTACAATGTATAATATACATGCTCCTGGCTGTTGTATGTTAGTTACAATGTATAATACACATGCTCCTGGTTGTTGTATGTTAGTTACAATGTATAATACACATGCTCCTAGTTGTTGTATGTTAGTTACAATGTATAATATACATGCTCCTAGTTGTTGTATGTTAGTTACAATGTATAATACACATGCTCCTAGTTGTTGTATGTTAGTTACAATGTATAATACACATGCTCCTAGTTGTTGTATGTTAGTTACAATGTATAATATACATGCTCCTAGTTGTTATATGTTAGTTACAATGTATAATATACATGCTCCTAGTTGTTGTATGTTAGTTACAATGTATAATACACATGCTATTGGTTGTTGTACGTTAGTTACAATGTATAATATACATGCTCCTAGTTGTTGTATGTTAGTTACAATGTATAATATACATGCTCCTAGTTGTTGTATGTTAGTTACAATGTATAATATACATGCTCCTAGTTGTTGTATGTTAGTTACAATGTATAATATACATGCTCCTAGTTGTTATATGTTAGTTACAATGTATAATATACATGCTCCTAGTTGTTGTATGTTAGTTAGAATGTATAATACACATGCTCCTAGTTGTTTTATGTTAGTTACAATGTATAATACACATGCTATTGGTTGTTGTACGTTAGTTACAATGTATAATATACATGCTCCTAGTTGTTGTATGTTAGTTACAATGTATAATATACATGCTCCTAGTTGTTGTATGTTAGTTACAATGTATAATACACATGCTCCTAGTTGTTGTTTGTTAGTTACAATGTATAATACACATGCTCCTAGTTGTTGTATGTTAGTTACAATGTATAATACACATGCTCCTAGTTGTTGTATGTTAGTTACAATGTATAATATACATGCTCCTGGCTGTTGTATGTTAGTTACAATGTATAATACACATGCTCCTGGTTGTTGTATGTTAGTTACAATGTATAATACACATGCTCCTAGTTGTTGTATGTTAGTTACAATGTATAATATACATGCTCCTAGTTGTTGTATGTTAGTTACAATGTATAATACACATGCTCCTAGTTGTTGTATGTTAGTTACAATGTATAATACACATGCTCCTAGTTGTTGTATGTTAGTTACAATGTATAATACACATGCTCCTAGTTGTTATATGTTAGTTACAATGTATAATATACATGCTCCTAGTTGTTGTATGTTAGTTACAATGTATAATACACATGCTATTGGTTGTTGTACGTTAGTTACAATGTATAATATACATGCTCCTAGTTGTTGTATGTTAGTTACAATGTATAATATACATGCTCCTAGTTGTTGTATGTTAGTTACAATGTATTATACACATGCTCCTAGTTGTTGTATGTTAGTTGCAATGTATAATACACATGCTCCTAGTTGTTGTATGTTAGTTACAATGTATAATATACATGCTCCTAGTTGTTGTATGTTAGTTACAATGTATAATACACATGCTCCTAGTTGTTGTATGTTAGTTACAATGTATAATACACATGCTCCTAGTTGTTGTATGTTAGTTACAATGTATAATACACATGCTCCTAGTTGTTGTATGTTAGTTACAATGTATAATACACATGCTCCTAGTTGTTGTATGTTAGTTACAATGTATAATACACATGCTCCTAGTTGTTGTATGTTAGTTGCAATGTTTAATATACATGCTCCTAGTTGTTGTATGTTAGTTACAATGTATAATACACATGCTCCTAGTTGTTGTATGTTAGTTAGAATGTATAATACACATGCTCCTAGTTGTTGTATGTTAGTTACAATGTATAATACACATGCTCCTAGTTGTTGTATGTTAGTTACAATGTATAATACACATGCTCCTAGTTGTTGTATGTTAGTTACAATGTATAATATACATGCTCCTAGTTGTTGTATGTTAATTACAATGTATAATACACATGCTCCTGGTTGTTGTATGTTAGTTACAATTTATAATACACATGCTCCTAGTTATTGTATGTTAGTTACATTGTATAATATATATGCTCCTAGTTGTTGTATGTTAGTTACAATGTATAATATACATGCTCCTAGTTGTTGTATGTTAGTTACAATGTATAATACACATGCTCCTAGTTGTTGTATGTTAGTTACAATGTATAATACACATGCTCCTAGTTGTTGTATGTTAGTTACAATGTATAATACACATGCTCCTAGTTGTTGTATGTTAGTTACAATGTATAATACACATGCTCCTAGTTGTTGTATGTTAGTTACAATGTATAATACACATGCTCCTAGTTGTTGTATGTTAGTTACAATGTATAATACACATGCTCCTAGTTGTTGTATGTTAGTTACAATGTATAATACACATGCTCCTAGTTGTTGTATGTTAGTTACAATGTATAATATACATGCTCCTAGTTGTATGTTTCAATACGTTCGCTAATTATCATTCCAATCCCAATGGGAGACTCCGTGGCGAAGTGGTCAAGCCGTCTGACTCGGGCTCCGTGCATGTTTTTCGAGACTCCGACTCCTAGGGTGGTCGTTGGAGCTAAGGAATTCATGCTTTGTGCGACACTTTCGGCAGCCCGCGCATCGGAAAAAGATTGAGCCATATGGGATTAAACCCGGTGCAATGGAGTCGACCTTGTCGACTTTTAAGCTACTTTTTTAATTGCTATACCAAAAAATAGTTTTAGCGAATCATGAATTATTAATTATTGCACATTTTCCATACGTTCATAATGCATATTGCGTCCGTTCTTGTAGTGATTGTCTAGATTTACTTCATAAGTGGTGTATGGACGAATTGATGTATGCTAGCAGAGATATCAGAAGCGCAGAATGTCAGACGGGTCTGCGTACCCAATTCTGAATCTTGTAATGAAACGTCACTGGGTCTCTGTCGGGGCCACAGACTCTCCGCATTCACTACCCGTTGTGTGGGGCTTTACCACCGGTGTCACGTTTTTGAGTATATTCAGTTCCACTGGTCTATGACGCACTGAGAACTCTGAGGACATTTGCCTTTTCTCTCAGGACTTTCTGCATAGGGGACTAGTGAAACACATCGGTTCCCGTGAAACAGAAATATTCTGTAGGGATGTACGCGGATAAATCCGTAATTCCAATCCGTGTATTCCAAAGAGACTTCGTGAATGATGAATCCTCTTCAACATCAATTCAGAGATGTATAGTTGTTTTTTTCCGAATCCAAAATTTGATTCTTTTATAATACCCGGGGCCTATCGGGGAATCCACCATTCTGGGTCCTATCACTGAGAAGGAAGGGTCGACCAAGAACCAGTTGTATTCTGTGCTTCGTCTCTTAAAAGAAGACATCGATCTACAACGAAATCCTGTAGGCAAATGTTTTCTATAATAAAGGACAGCCGTTATTTTGTATATTAACGAGGATATTATCCCCCTCCTGTCAGCCAGAGACCAAAGACTTGTCACCACACCCAAGCCACTCCTAGGAGGTAAAGGCTGTCATGAGAGCTAGTCCTTAGTTCGAAAGACTCAGGAGGCAACCGTAAGCTGAGGATACGTGTCCTGACCGGGGGAGAAGGCCAACAGCCACAGAAGAGACCTATCCACAGGAGGCCGGTCTATTGTCTCATTGAGGATTCCTACGAACAAGTGATATCCACTCCAAAGACCGGCATCTGTCTCACCACACTGACGCTCCACTCTTGACTCTCCTCTGCCTTGAGGATGATCTAGCCTACAGGATTGGTCTCATCCTAAAGCATCCACCGTTGTTTTTTTTATTTAATTGTCTGCTGTTATTAGAGACGAATTCTCTAATAAAACTTTCTATATTTCTCCTTTGTCAACGTTTGGTTGTTAGTCTTGTTGGGGTTAAGTGTCTGTTGTAGATAGTAACCTTAGTTGGTAGTCTGTTGTCCGGGATCTTCAGCCGGGCGACACTAAAATAGAGGTTGCGGAATTTCCAATAAATTTAACATAAATTATAACTACACGGAATGGGGATCCCTCACCAAGTCTGGTACAAATCCTTTCAAAATAAAGTTCGTTCATTCGTTCGTTTGTACGATAACTACGATACAACTAACATATTGCATGAGGTCCAAAAATATCCACTGCTGGCTCCCTCATTATATCTTACCAAGGACATTGTTAATTTGAAAACAGAACATGAACCTAGTGTAATTCTGGCAAATCACAAAGATGATGAACAACTGCAGAAACAAGATCTGGCCTGGAAAAAACATACGGCACACTCGGATATATTCCATTACACATCTCTTTATTTCTGATATGTTCATTCGCTTCTTTCTACAGTCTTGAGGTTGGTTTTCTATTTCTGCGTGTCCCAACTTCTATGTTGCATATGAACTAGTTAATTAGACAGAGCACTAGTGAAGATGATAGCCAGCAGCACTGGTGATGTCATGATATGGGTTCGACTCCTCCTTGCTCTTGGCCTACAGAATGTGATGGCGCTATCACATCAAAGACTCACCGCAGGAAACCTCTTTGCACAAATTTATTAATTAGTTTTATTAGTTAATAATGATGGCAAAAGGGGAACAGAAATAAAAAAAAAAAAAGAACAGGAATGGCCAAATGTGTGTTCAACATCTTTAAATCAGTATTAACATTTAGAGAGATTAAAAGCGCATTAAAAATGATGTTTCGTGTGGAATGGCTTCCCTCGCTTCAGACGTGAAATATTGTGAGAATTGTATGGATTTTTACCCTGGTCACGAGGGCGTGCGGAGGAATAAACAGGTTGATAAGCTGGCAGGGAATGCACCTCTTGGTGGCAGATTACCTATGGACAAGGGAGAGGTGGTCGGACGCCTTTTGGACCAGGTGGAGAAATCGGTGTAACAGACTCAGAACCCATATATGGAGAGAATGATATGGCGGGGGATCGGCAGGGGTTCTGAAAGAATCTCAAAACTGAGAGGGAAGACCAGGAGAACTTTCAAACAGGCTGGAACGATTAGTAGTGTGACTATTCGCTGGCTGTTGAACAAGTTATCGCAGCGCGTGCGGGAATGTCCTGAGTGCAGTGATGTCGGCTCTTAGCTCACAACTGATACAAATGAGAAATATCAAACATTATGTATATACAACACTACTGTATGGCGCGGAGGCCAGGGCAATGAACAAGCAAATGGAAAGTCTAATAGACTCCCCGGAGATGTGGATATACAGAAGAATATGTCTTATTTATTGGAAACAAAAACAATCAAATACAGAGGTTCTAGAAAAACGTGGAATCAAAAGAGAGCTGATGAAATAAATAAAAAGAGGCAATTGAAATATTTCGGCCACGTTAAAAGACACAACACTGTTATAAAAAAAGCATATTAGAAGGCATGGTTGAAGGCAGACAAGTAAGAGTTAGATAACTATGCAAGTGTGAAAATAATATCAAGAGATGGACGAATAGCAGTCGAACAGAATTTACATTAAAGGCGAGAGACAGTGTTGGAAATCAATTGCAGCAAACCGCCATTATTGAGACGGCACCTGATTGATTGATTAGTTAATTAGCATATATTTTAATTTTAGCACGGATCTCCGCGAGAATTTATTTTCACTTCATTAACGAAGGTCGTACAGCTTGTCCAGACTACTACACCTCAATCTTCCTTCGTCAGTGTTGGCTTTTGCTGCATGAGCTGTCTTTCAATCTATCTCTTCCATAAAGCTACCGAATTGTGGGCAAGCTATAAATAGCCGTGATTTTCGTTTCGGTATGATCAATACTGAACTTGGACCAGCCGTGGCACGGCCACTTAAAACATATCCGTTCTCGCTGAAATGTAGGAAGCACTACTTCTGTAAGCAATCTCCCTGAAATCGACTTTCTGCTCAGCAAGTTTCCAAAATTGTTGCAGGGTGTCTGCGTCGTGACTCCTAAAGACTTATTGGGCTACACACAGAATGGACGTTTTTCTACATTCTTATAGCTGGAGTCAGTCCAGCAGACAAGGAAATAAACTCGTATTTGGTTGCCATTTACGATAATAGATTCCGACTATGGGTCTGGTTATGAATCTAGCTATAGACTTATTTGACAACCTTTGGCTATTGGTAAAATATGGAACCGTGAAACAAAACAAAACAAAACAAGCATATGGACATATTACGTCTAGTAAAACTTTGATAATGTATAAAGTGTTACCTAGTTGCATATCTTGTACATGACGTCTAAGTCAACCCCAGTATTTTATTGGGTCCGATATAATATTTCTTGTAGGAGCACCATAATGGAAGCATCAAGACCCAGTGTTAGCTGGGTTCAATATAATATTCCTTGTAGGAGCACCATAATGGAAGCATCAAGATCCAGTGTTAGATGGGTCCATTATAATATTTCTTGTAGGAGCACCATAATGGAAGCATCAAGAGCCAGTGTTAGCTGGTTTCAATATAATATTTCTTGTAGGAGCAAGATAATGGAAGCATCAAGATTCAGTGTAAGCTAACATTTAGAAATACACGTTGCAAATGAAATAGAATATGAGCTAAAAACCACGTAGACGAGAGGTAAAGACAGGCATGAATAATATGGATAAAGCTAAAAATATGGCCACTTGGAGTGAGCTAATTATTGGCCTATAGCTCAATGGAGGACGAAGGGCAAACAAAGATAGAGAAGAAGTGCGCGTTAACCAGCCTTGTATTTCAATTTATTTGATTCAAGCATCAACACTATGTTTAACAGATTCAGTGCCAAACAAAAATGGATGGCAGAAAATCGGAAGTTGTTAGTTAGTTAGTTAGTCGCGGTTCCAACTTCACGACAACGGGTCGTCCCCATTATGCTCCGTTCTTGTGTCAGTGATTATCACACAAAATACTCCTCACTGCCCAATATGAAAAGTGGAAACGGCCGGAGTTTCGGCAAGCCAGCAGTCCGCACAGGTACACTGTGTATAATGCCGCCGCCAGATTGCCAACACAAATGTCTCCACAAAAATTACAGTTTATCGTCGATGGAATCGGCAGTCACCAGAAAGACTTCATTGACCCGGGTTTTATCCCTAATGGCAAGGTCTCTTTCCACAGAGAAGGCGCCGCACAAAGCACGAACTCCGTAGCTCCAGCAACGGAAGTAGAAGTGTATCACGGTTATGACTTAAAAGTTGTTAATATTAAAGCAGACATGCTGTATTATAGTGCAACAACATTTCGGCGATATATAAACCCACGGCAGATACTATAAGACGCTTAAGGCGATTAATCATCCCATGGCACTTAATCAGTTAAGCTAACCATCATATTTTCAAATATTGATACCTTGATCCATACATAAACATACTGTGTCAGCTAACCATCATTTATTTAAATATTGATACCTTGATCGATACATCAGCATACAGTGCCAGCTAACCATCATATTTTGACATCCTATCATGAAGGCTTCCACATATCAGCCACAAATACTGACATCCTATCACGAACACTTTTACATAACGGCTACAAATACTGACATCCCATCATGAACACTGCCACATAGAGGCTACGAATACTGACATACTATCATTGAACACTTCCACATAACGGCCACAAATATTGACATCCCATCATGAACACTTCCATTTGACGGCCACAGATACTAATATCCCATCATGAACACTTCCACATAACGGCCATAAATACTGACATCCCATCATGAACACTTCCACATAACGGCCATAAATACTGACATCCCATCATGAACACTTCCACATAACGGCCACAAATACTAATATCCCATCATGAACACTTCCACATAACGGCCATAAATACTGACATCCCATCATGAACACTTCCACATGGCATCCACAAATACTGACATCCCATCATGAACACTTCGACATAACGGCCACAAAAACTGACATCCCATCATGAACGCTTCCACATAACGGCCACAAATACTAATATCCCATCATGAACACTTCCTCATAATGACCACAAATACTGACATCCCATCATGAACACTTCCACATAACGGCCACAAATACTGACATCCCATCATGAACACTTCCACATAACGGCCTCAAACACTCACCATCTAGTCACTGTGTAAGATTTAATGCTACATGTTTTACTGCACAAATAACATACAGAAAAGGTTGAAACATTATGCCTGCGTCATTGAGTGTCTATTTTCATTCCTGAAAAGTCAAGCAGACAAAACCAAAACACGGAGTTTAGAGACAACACTGCACACGGCGTATATGTTTAACTGATAATTATAGGAGAAATACTTTTAATTTCAGACGCGTTGTTATCATATACGTTTTACTAAGTCGCTAAAGGTTAGTGTGATCGATCTTATGATTGCTTTGATAATAGCGCAGCTGTGGGGAGTACAAAAGGAGCATGAGTAATAATGTTGTTGTATGGGGAAAACAAAAAAAAACAAAGCATAGAAAGCAGAATCCCAGATGCTTATAATCACACGTGTATAAAGGGTAAACTCGATTGTCATATGTTTGAATCCCTTTCGAGACGGAGATTATTTTTCACTGACCAGGGTTTGCAGGTGAACACAGCCTAAAACAGGTACCAGGACATTTTCTTTGAAGTAAAGTCTGCCGGCGTGATGCTGAACACATCTCCTCTCAAGTGCTGATCGGTCTGAAATTATGGGGCGAACAACATATGCATATATGAGGTAAGTACGATAAAAGAATCTGAACGCGCCCGCTGCTGGGAGTATAAAGAAGGTAAATCGGCCGAAAAATTCGACGAGGGGTGGGGGGGGGGCAACTTCTGATGGTCAGTGACCTCTTGCCGTGCTTGGGCTGTGCGGAGCTTTTACCATTAACATGAGTTATGAGTGTCGGCCTATTCCTCTAGTCACACCATTCTCTCCAAGCCGTGATAATCTATGTATTCTATATGGGCCCGACCATATCTGCCTTAATATGCACGAATATCCCATCAAGTTGTGCATACCGAAACAATTTGTCCTCCTGCGCGTTCCCGTCACACCAGCATAATGTGGGTGAAAAAAATCCAACAGATGCTATTTTTGATTGTTGAATGGAAAAACCTGCCACACTGGCAGAAGCATGCCTGACGTCACGTTTCTCATCACGCTTTGCGAGTCTGTCACAGTCAAGACACTTTGTGCTGTTTGTTCCCTAGCCAGCGGGAAGCTGCCGTGACTCCCTCCACCTCCATTCTCAGACTATATATTGTGGTATCATGTGCCAGGCTCTCCTGCACCAAGCACTGTCCACCAATCTTTGCTACGAACGCCCAGACACTTCTTTTACCTCTTAGCACAGAGCCATCTGTGCAGATGATTACATCTCTTGGTCGCGAATTGTCGTAGATAAATTGTTGCACCTCCCATTCAGTGCAGCCTGCAGGCCAATCCCTGCATTCTGGAACCAATGTTAAAATGACTATACCTTTTCACATACAGCACTTATTAATACCTTTTCATATATAACACTTATGACTGAAAGTAGAATTTAGCTTTAGATGTCAGCTGTTATTATGCTGTTGACTTTTCATGTACTCATTGTTATCTCTGTTTGACACCTGTTATCATCCTTACTAGGTTTGAGAAATTATTGACTTGTCACAGTGTCTTCCTGTAATTGTCAAAATTGGCTTGGTATTATCTGTGTTGATAATTATAGTCTCACGATTGCATGTCACTCAGTACAAATCCATTGCTGCTCAGTCTATTCACCCAGCTAGTGAGTTCATAATATCAGAGACCAGGTCTCACACCGACCTCTTTGTGGCGTGACCTGTCTGTAGTGTGGATTCCAGGCCTGGCTAACATTTCTAGGATCGCCATGTTTTTTTCGTAGATATGAAGTTGCAGTACTGGTCTGGCGCACCAGATTGGACGGAGAACTCAACACCGACCCTGTGGAAATTGTGTTTCGGTAAAGGGTCGGGAGAAATAGACCTTCGTAAATAGACCTTCGGAAATAGACCTTCCGAAATAAACCTTCGGGAACAGACCATCTGGACAACAAATTTTGCCACATCGAGCAACTGATTTCGTAAGCAGAAGCCCTTCCAGATTCTCCAACGTGGTTGTCGTATATCTAATTCAGGGGCGGGGAAACATCGGGCTCGCGGGCCGTATTTAAAAATTAAGTTGCATGTCCTTCAAAGGACGTAGCAGTCAACCCCATCATCTTCGCTGTTCGTGATTCCTGGGCAAATTTTACGTTCAGTAGTTTGCCACAAATTTCTGAACGACCGGCTCCTATAGCTTTTTCGAAATAAACCAGCACCGCTGTGTTTCGAACCCGGGTATACGGGCTCACAAACCGCGTTCGCTAGCCCTTAGCCATAGAGACCGGTGTAAAGCCCGCAAAATCAATTGATCTGGCCCTGCCAAGTCAACCGCAGGTGGGACTCGAAATTCAGTAAAGCTTGTAGCTATATACATAATCATCGAGAAATCTTGTAGAAACTGCATCAATACCAGCTAATATAACAAGCCTCAGCAAAGAGAAGCAGTCCCAGCCATCACAACAGGGGTAAGAATTACATGTTTGACCAAATACGGCAGACTAATTTTTAATTTGTAAGTCTGAAACAAAGAAAGACAGACTTAAAGAAAGAAAACAGCAGAAAGAAACAAATATTGTGCCTTCTTCTCCAATTACACAGACATACAGAATGGCAAAATGGCAGACCAACAGAACAATAGATAGACTGAGAAACTGAAAGAAAGAAAGAAAGAAAGAAAGAAAGAAAGAAAGAAAGACAGAAAACAAAGAAAGAAAGAACGAAAGAAAGAAAGAAAGAAAGAAAGAAAGAAAGAAAGAAAGAAAGAAAGAAAGAGAAAAAACAAACAGAAAGACATACAGACAGAATGAAAGAAAAGAAAAGAAAGACAGACATACAGACAGATAGACAGACAGACTGAAAGAAAGACACAAAACGGAAAGGAAGAAAAACAGAAAGAAAGAGAAGAAACGAAAGAAATAAAGAAAATAAGAAAGAAAGAAAGAAAGCCAGACAGAAAGAAAGAAAGAAAGAAAGAAAGAAAGAAAGAAAGACACACTGGCTAACAGATCCACAACCTGAAAGGTCAAGATAACTTGTAAATTGTTCGTTGAAAATTATAATGTACTTGTTTTTTAAACTTGGAGATCGCTAAAAAAAAAATCGTTGGCAATTACGTCTGCGCATGTCGTGATGCTCACACACTGTGGTTATTGTCGGCTATTTTTAGACTGTCTAGAATTAACGAACATACACGTGCGTGCGTGCTTATCCACGAAAGCGGTGGATACAATCGAAGAACCCGAAACAGGTGCAAGCTTAGTTCAAAGACGTCCAGGAGAATAATAAAAGACGTGTAAGAAAACGATTGGCACTAAAATAAGACAACCCGTTGCATAGAAACGAATTAAGTATAAAATTCACAATTGGAAAGATCAGGTTGTGTGGCGGTTTGTTCCATGCTCAGTCTTCGTAGACTTAGATGGATAAGGCACGTTAGGAGGATGGATGATGGTAAAATACCAAAGGACATCTTTTTTTGGTGAATTAGAGCTGGGTAACTGGCCTAGGGGTTAGCGACTTTCTCCGTAATCCCGTATACTCTCGTGAGTAACGTGACGTGCGCTAGAATCGATGGCGGTTCTAGCCGCGTCGGTAAATACGGGGTATGTGAGCCGGCCGCTCAGAAAGCAATGGCTAACTACTGAGCGTAATCTTGCCAAGAAATCAACAATTAGCTGAAAGATGCTGATGTTGATAGCGATGTCCTGTAAAGGATATGCGAACAAGAAATAAAAAAAAAGAGATCTCAGGGTCGGCCTCTACTACGATACAAATGTGTGTGTACGCTGGATATGACTGATACAAGCATTGATAATACACATTTGGGGCAAGTCACAGCCGAACGTGTTGCATGGAGGGCAAATATCAGAAATGGAATAAAGACAAAGGAGAAAATGATTGCAGATAAGTCGCACACCGAGCGTGTGAGACGTAAGATGGTGCATGATGGTGGAAATGACCATGTGTTCACATGCATCCACTGTGGACGAACATCTACAGCGCAAATTGATCTTATCAGTCATATTCGCTACCGCCATGGGTTGTAGCTATCATGCCTTTTTGAAGCACAATGTAACAAACTATCGTCTGTCAAGACGGAAAGTTACCATTGTAATAAAATTCACCCTGAACAACAGAATACGAAACTTGAGACATGGGTGCACAAGCTTTAAGTTATAGGAGAGCTCGCTCTCGATGTTCATTCCGGTGTACTTATGCCGAGGTAGCAGCGGCTTCAACCGGTCAGTTGGACTACAATGTTAACTTCTCGTCCTGGACTTGGGGACGAAAGTTACAGCTAACTCAGAAGTCGGAGTGGGTTCGCCTGATAGCGAGGAATCCTGGTAAAAGGGGAAGTTAGACTACACGCACAAATCTGTCCAGTTCCCTAGAATTACAAGCACGTAATTCAACCAACACAGAACTGGCACTATTAGCCACCGGACGCTGATGCATATGCTGGGGGGAGGATCTGAGCACCTATGGACATGTCCGGAGTGCAACGAAGATACCCCAACTGATAACTGATAACTGATAACTGATAACAAGCACGTGTATGGACTACGCTCGAGTTAAAATCGAGCGAATGTAAAATTAATGTTGCCATAGAAGACAAAGGAATAGAATTATAAAACAGAGGGCAAACAAAGCAATTGAAACAAAGGTTGTTTCGGGTAGAGCGGAAATCCGTACTTAACGACCTTCGAATGAAGGCAGAGCTCCTGTGAAGCTCCTTTACTGCGCGACCAGATGGAGATTAGCCAGGCTACCACTAACGGAACTCATCACCATAATCATCATGTGTCAAGTACTCCGCAGAACGTCGCTCTCACCACGGACTGCCGACATGTCTCTCGATCTCTGGCCAGTTTCCCCGCGTCAGATACCTCCATACCCAGGGAGTTTGCAATTTCCCGTGCTCATCTTCGTGTTGCTCGATCCCTAGCTCTTCTTCCAGGCGTTATGAGTTCTATCACTGTGTTTGTTTTCAAGCCAATGTGAATTGTGTAAACAAATTCACAGATGGCGATTGGCGTAGATACAAGTGAAAGAAACAAGTAGAGATTAGAGGACCCTCTTAAAATTAGTTCCTTGCTACTTACAGCACGCTGCACTCAAGCCAAGCATTTATTGACTGTTTTTGATTTACTAGGCAACTTCACGAGCAGATGCTTGCCATTGCTTTCTGAACAGCCGACGCATCTTACTATCGAAATCAACGCAAATCGATCTGCTTCCATACCAGCCCGCGGCTGATTTTGAACCCTGGACTGGGTGTGTCGGGGATTGTGAAACTGTGTTTCCCTCCCCTCCCCCACCTCTACCCAAGGCATAGAAGTCGACACAGGACACAGTATCTAATATACAACATACAATAGCCGACACAATATCCAACATACAATTTGAAAGCTATAGTTAGCATACGGGAATTCGAACCCGTCTCCTCCAAGTTGACGACAGCGCCTCGCTGTGGGAATAAGTGTACTGTGGACGCATAACCGACTAGACAAACGTAAAAAGATGTCTTCATTAGCCAGGTCTGTAATCTGCCTGAACCCATGACTTTCAAATATGGACAGAATTCGTATCTAGACAATGAAATAGCACCATAGATCTCAGAATTTTTTTCCCGGACATGCGGGAGTTGGGGAAATGAACGAGCTGAGAAACTTGCTATCTCTGCATCCCCTGTAGATGAGCTGCCCATGGATCGTGCTGATGTTATTAATGCCATTACACAGATGCCGAAAGGGAAGAACTTTAACATCAGGGAACCAACGTCATTGTTTAAAACGAGAGACTTGGGAGTAATGATTGGCACGTACAAACAAGAAAGGCACATAGGGAGGATGAGGATCCTCGCCAACCAGCACAGAATTGGCACTATTAACTGCTGGATGTTGATGTATATGTTGTGGGAGGGGGATCTAAGCACCCATGGACAAGTACGGAGCGCAAGGATGATATCCTAACAGATAAACAACTGTGTGTTTGTTATTTGACCTAAGCTATTCAATTCTGAGCCTTGATTGGGAAAACAAATTGGAAGCCGTGACAGGGAAGTGGCAAACGACTGCCGACACAGAGATCATGTTTTTTGTTTTTACGCTCGCTTTGAACTCAAGCGTAGTACATACACACTATTTATAGTAGTGATGGGCTGAGTTTGCGTGTGGGTTAGCTTTCCCTATTAACAGTGTCCCTCGCCATCAGGCAAACCCACTCCGACTTCAGAGGTACAAGTCAAGGAAGACAGGTCAACATTTTAGTTCAGCTGTCCGGTGTAGGGGTTGAACCGCTTACCTCGGCATCAGCACATCGGATGTTTAAGAACACGCGTTCTTATCCATTCGGACATGCGGGCCTGCGATCATGTGTTTGAATGTCCAGCTAGGTAGATTAACACCAACAAATTGCCTCTTAGATCCTACGTCGACTCAGCTGCAATGTCGGGAGAGATGCAGGTGACCAAGTATACTGATCATGTCACACATCAAGTGTCGATAGGTCTGTAAAACTGTGGCTCATTAATCACAAAACTGGGAGAACATTCTAACCGTGAAAGACAACGAGTGTGATATTGATATATTGTGAGTGTGATATATAAAAAGGTAAGCATCGTCAAACATCTATAGCAATATTGATTACAGCTGGATGGACACGTTCAAAAGGGTTAAGTCGCCCTCCATTCTAATCCTGGCTGAGCTGTCAGAATAGCTCATATACTTGGGCGAATATAGACACGTATGAAACATACACATACATTCTCAAATGAATACATGCAAGCTAACACACCCAGGCACACGTGTATTCCCCACCCCCTCCTTCCCCACACACACATTCACATATTTACTCACAAGCACATACTGTCATTGTGTAGTGATATTACACAATAGTTACCGCGATATAGACTTAATTGCTCCAACCCTAAGGTGGTAGCTGGCACGTTAGCGGGGTTGATAGGAACTATGCAGATAATACAATACTCATCGTGGAAACGGTTCATTACCTTTTCTACATTAAAACAAGAGTGTTGGGAAGCGGTGTGCTTCTTTGGGTCTGTGATGAGATAGGGCCATAAAATGTTGTAGGCCTGAATACACGGAAGAGTAGGTGGTCAATCTGGCCGTCACTTAGCAGGCGACGAGCCCCGGCTTCGACCCCCAGGTATTGACATTATCAGCGGGGTATCAGAAAGTGTTCTGGGTAGTAAAGGCAACCGACGTGATATTAAGCACATAGCTCAAATTGCGGAATTAAAAATGTCGAGCTAACATCAAATACCCAATAGGCTTCAAGACTTGGAGACGCGTTGTTGACTTGACTGTGTGGCGTATTCGTGTATGTATGTTAGTGTACGCGTCTGAATATCTGTGTTTAACAATCATTGTATGTACGCACGCTAGTGTATATTTGAACACGAGTGGTGTGTACATACATGTCTGTGAGCGGTTTTGTTGATATATGTCAACGTATTTGAGATGGATCTATTGTCAATGTCCTGAAGAAGTACAACTGAAAGGCTTCTCGGCAGGAGGCGGGAAACATTTGACATCATCTGGTGGCCACAATGTATGGAGAAGCAATCTTTTAACCCAGTTGTTGGGCTTTCTCCGCAGACACTTCCATCATCTTGTCTGGGTTGTTTTCGCTAGAACCACATTTCCAGCGAAATCACAAGTGACAAGAATCAGTGATCACGGGCTACGTTCACAAATGTTGTTAGATGTGGTATTAACTCATTCTTGTTCAGATGGTTGTTATTTTAACTCTTTCCAGCCCCGGGGATTGAACTTGATGGCAATATGTGTTTGGATACGATGCCTGCGTGGATAAAAATACTAAACACGCAACATCACATGCAGAGGCTTTGAATGAGTTGCCTGTTGCAGACGACCAGAGGTTACTATATAAGAACAACTCGGATCTACAGCGCCACATAAACTGCCCCGACAATTGCTGTCAGAATGTTGATCGAAAAAATAAAGTTTATGACATTTCGAAGACCACCGGTGCATTGTAATGTAAATATAAATGGAAAATCATGAAAACATGTTCGGGAGTACAAGTATCTAGGCTGTGTTTAAAACCGATGGAAGACTAGATAGATAAATAGAAAAGAGAATACAGAAAACAAACAACGTCACTTAACAAATATTATCTATCCTAAAACACCCAAATATTAACATGCAAAATTAAAATGCTTTATTAGTCCAAAGCAGTGTTACCAATGCTGGAAAAGTACAGTCCTAAAACACACACAGAAGTAAAATCACTTCAGATGAAATGCAAACGATATGCAGCTGGAGAAAACAAGAAGAGGTAGAGAGGAACATGTAAATTCAGAACAAGTGTAAGGATAACATCGATTACCGGCTTGATAGAACATCAGATAATGAACTGATTCAGTGCAAACCATAAAGTAGATTTAGACCAGATATGGTACACAAACAAACAAACAAGAATTATAATATAAATTTCCGCTCACTGAGCATTGAAATCGCGATAAATACTACGAAACAAAACATAACACTATGACCTTAGTATGGCGATATATCGTCCTTCTGTCAAAATTAAAAGTCACAGTATGCGATATATTATCCTTTGTCATTGAATCAGTTAAATAGTTCAGCCATTTAGCTAAAATGGAACAAGATCAACCAGGGGCTAGAACGATCTACGTGAGAACATAGGGATACAAGGCAAGACCCGGATGATTTGGCTACTTGGAGTAAAAGAGTTTAGTTTAATGTAGTCGACGGATCAACATCACGGCATACGGGTGTAACCCATAAGTGCTCCGTTCTACTCCTAACTCAAACCTGAGTCCAGAGAATCTCAGCTCAGTGCACGAACTCCGTAGCACCGGCGAGGATCCTGAAATACTTTGGGTAGATTTTTAACTCGAAATTTTGCCCGGGCTGCGCCGTTAGGCTACTCTTTTTCGATTTGCAACTGCAAAGGAAACGTTTTACGTGCGCAACAATACACACGGGCGTCCGATCTCACTACCCAGAGTGCCAGGGGACATTTCGTTACTACAAGTCCACGTGAAAATATCCCGGCCCTCACCGCGACTTGAACCCGTGACCTCCAGCACTCGAGGCGGACACCATACTTCAAGACCACTAAGCCCCCCTGGAGTAAAAGAGACATTGTAGAAATCAAATATGACCTTCAACAAGGCAATCCAAAAAAAAAAAAAAAAAAATTACAGCCTCCCCCTCTTTGCCAAGCTCCACGACACAAGCATTAGAACAACAGATGAAGCAAGTTTGAACCCGTAGCAATGAGATACCTCCTTGACTTCCCGACAATGGAACACAGGATCAAGATCTGGAGAGCTCGTGCATACTTAAAAATAAGTGCAGATGAGCAGCACCTTCTGCATGACGCTATATTCAGAGAAAAGGGTGGCAGGCTAAAGAGGGGCAAATCATGGATGGGTCGGGCGGAAGATGTCGTCAGACAGGTCTGCAGTCTTACCAGTATCAACCCCGACAAGGAATGGGTGCCGGTGCCTCCAGCTTTTTAGTGCACTTTCTCCTGCATTATCACACTCGACAGACGGTGCAGAGAGCATAACCCCGCCGCTGTCAATGCTGAGGTTAACGCGCTCATCTATGAACACTCAGATAGCCCCGAAGTGCTCATCTATACAGATGGATCTGTTGTAAAGCAGCAGAGAAGTGCGTGGGCATTTACAGCCCGTTCAGTGGGCCGAACCGTTCAAGAATCCAGTGGTGCCCACTCTATGACCACGAGCAGCATGACGATGGAGGTGATGGCAGTTACACAGGCTTTCATATGGCTGGAATCACAGCATTATACCAACGTGTGTGTACTAAGTGATTCAATGAGCATGATTCAGAAGGTCGAAGCTGGATCTGTACGTAGACAGTGGACTGAATCGCTGCGGAAGTCTGTTGTCCGTAAAGTCACCTTCATCTTCGTCCCGGGACATGCGGGAGTCGAGGGAAATGAACGAGCTGACAAACTGGCTGGCTCTGCACCCCATGTAGATGGCCAGCCCATGGATCGTGCCGATGTTATTAACGTCCTTAAAGATATGGCGAGAACAGAGGACTTTGACGTCAGTGATTCCACATCGCTGTCCAGGATGAAAGACCTGGGAGTAAGAATCGGCACAGCCAGACGCGAGAGGTACATCGGGAAAACAAAGCGCCTCGTCAACCAACACAGAACTGGCACTATTAGCCACCGGACGCTGATGAATATGCTGGGGGGGGGGGGGGGGGGGGGGGGGGGGGAAAGAGGATCTGAACACCCATGGACCTGTCCGGAGTGCAACGAAGATACCCCAACTGATAACTGATAACTGACGGAGGTAAGATAACACTACAGGACACAGAATCATACGGCGTTAAGAATCCCATGGGTGGACAGAAAGACCCACATTCTAGAACTAAAAAGACTAAAGGACCCCTTTTCCAATCGATGAGGTTTATTGAGTAAATGTTGCCAACCCTATTTTTATACACCAATCAGCACACGATAATTGATGTGGTTAATATCACGCCGGCCCCTCTACTTCCCAAAACATTTCTTCGTGCTCATTTTAGACTTGATCGATTAAGAAACCCACATTTATTTGTTTAAGTGATCCAGTGCCGAATGATAATGTAGGGTACTCCATTTTAATTCACCGCAAACAAAGGAATCCCGGGAGTTCCCGAGAAATCACGTGACATTAGGGTGATTCCATAGTGGGTGTAGGGGTGTGTTAATATACTTACGGTTGAGTGTGTGGTGGACTGCAAGACCGATCGGTGGATATAATATATGTTTCCGGGGCCCCGAGGGCCCTCACTGTCATCGGAGTGTACATACATATCTTGTGCTACTCGTCTTATCTTGTGTGTGGACAGTTTGCTAGGATAATTACATGCGGTTTTGGGTACATCTTGCTGCAAACACGCTTGTCGATCGACCACGAAGTGAATCCCGATATCTCTATTCTGAAAATTTACGATCCCACCAGATCTAGGTCAGTGCTAAGAATTTACTACGCTGTTTGTTTGCGGTGAAATAAGAATGAAGTCCCTAATATAGCGCTAAATGTGACTTCCCATTTGGACAGAAGGACGATATATCACCATACTATCGTGTTATTTGTTTAATTTCCTGGTATCTTCTACAGTTTAACTACTCAGTGGATGGAGATTTACATTATTATACTTGTTCATTTGATTGGGCACCAAGTTTTGTTCAAACCTACTTTTTGTTTGGTACTGGATCATTTAAACCAGTCCCCTTCTGGATGGAGATTCGAGCACACACCGACTGGCTGGGACTAGAGGTGGATTGAGCATGTCCCCCCCCCCCCCCGCCCCAGGGTTTTAGGTAGCTCACTGTCAAATGACTCCATCCCAATGTCAGATGGAAATGTTCTATATTCCTATTTCGAAAAACCCACGTATGTGTCATAAATGATGTAATGAGCATGATCCACAAGGTTGAGGCGGGTTCTGTACGGAGACAGTAGATTGAATCGCTGCGGAGGCCTGTTGTTCCTAGAGTCACCTTCATCTTCGTCCCGGGACATTCAAGAGTTGAAGGAAATGAACGAGCTGATAAAAGTGCTGGCTCTGCATCCCCATGTACATGGCCAACCCATGGATCGTGCCGATGTTATTAATGTCGTTAGAGAGATGTCGAGAGCAGAGGACTTTAACGACAGTGAATCTACTTAGTTGTCAAAAATTAGAGATTCAGTAGTAAGTATTGACCTAGATCAAAAACAAAAACTGTGATAATTAGCAGTGAACAGGAAAGGTAATTAGTGAACATCACAGTAAACAGGCAGATACTAGAACAAGTAACACGTTTCTCCTATCTTGGACATATAATAACAGATTATGGCAAAAGTGACATAGAAATCAGAAAGAGAATATGAATGGCCAAAAATGCTTTCAACGGCATGAAATCAGTATTAACATCTAGAGAGATTAATAACGCATTAAAAATGAGAATTGTCAAATGCTACGTATATTCAACACTACTGTATGGCGCGGAAGCCTGGACATTGAACAAGCAACTAGAAAGTCGCATAGAAACCCCGGAGATGTGGATATACAAACGAATAGGTCGTATTTCATGGAAAGAAAAACAATCAAATGCAGAGGTTCTAGAAAAACTGGGAAGGAAGAGAGAGTTGATGAAAGAAATAAAGAGGAGGCAAGTAAAATATTTAGGCCACGTTAAAAGACATGATACTCTTATAAAAGAAGAAAAGACGACGAGCGGCTGGCTACAACGCCGGACTCTCCTTCGGGAGATCCGGGTTCGATCCCTCGGTAAGATATGAGATTTTTTTTTTCTGTTACGGGAAAAAAGAAAATCCTAACCTGCACGGCGACAGCACTAGCCAGGTGGCCTTAATTCCTCGGGCTCAAAGACCCTTCTGCCATACACCGCAAGGTACTTTATTGGCAGTAAATGACAGTTTTTTTTTTTTTACTCTTATAAAAACCATACTGGATGGGAAGGTTGAGGGCAAGCGAGCAAGAGGTAGACAACGATACAAGTGGGAAGATAACATCAAGAGATGGACGAACATCAGCGTGACTGAATATACAGTCAAGGCGAGAGACAGACAGTGTTGGAGATCCATTGCAGCCAACCTTCATTGTGGAGACAGCACCTGATTGATTTACTGACTGATTGACCTAGATACGAGAGGTACATCTGGAGAATAAGGGGTCCTCATCAATCAACACAGAACCGGCACTATTAACAGCCAGACGCTAAATCATACGTTGGGGTAAGGACCTGAGCATCTCTGGATATGTCAGAAATGCGAGGCTGATACCCCAACAGATAACTAGCTAACTAACTAACTAACTAACTAACTAACTAACTAACTAACTAACTAACTAACTAACTAACTAACTAACTAACTAACTAACTTTGATATTACATTTCTCCACCATTCGAGGCATAGTGGCTAAAAGGCTCAACATCCAGTTACTGAAAGCAGTGTAGTTGAGAAGTAGCGGATATTGTGTGGGTGAGTGGGTTGGCTGATGTGTGTGTGGTTGGGTGGGGAAAATTGTGAGGGTGCGGGATGTGTATGTGGATAGGTGCGGGATGTGTGGGTTGGCGGGGGTATGTGTGTGTGGTTTTGTATTACTGTGTATTACTGGGTGGTTGCAGTTTGTATATCGCCCAGGAATTATTCATTTTACGAGTACATGGCCAAGAGTTAATCTACTCAAATCCTAAGTGACGTTTTACGATTGCGTGAGCGGCCTCGAACGTCACAATCAGCAATCACCGGAAACAAATTTGGGACCTTTGTATGCCCTTTATAGGAAGTCGCTGTCATCTAGTCACGTCACACAGCCGTGACACATTTTCATGGATTACACATAGCCCTACATAGGTCTGAACTTCTTGCATGTCTGTGTAATGTGTGTATTACTGGGTGGTTGCGGGTGTGTGGGTGGGTGGTGGAGAATAGGTGGGTTTGTGTGTGCATGTCGGTTATGGGATGGATGGGGGTTGTGTGTGTGGGTGAGGAAATGTGTGCGGGTGGGGGATCAGTGGTTGGGTGGCGGCATGTATGTTTGCCTGGGTCTGTGTGAGTGCGTTGAGGTATGTGTGGGTGGGTGGGGGTGTGGTGGGTGGGGGATGTGTGGGTAGCTGCGGGATGTGTGGGTGGCTGCAGGATGTGATGGTGGATGGGGGATGTCTCTCACAACATTGCAATATGCACTGTTTATGTTTACATCTTTCATTTGACAATGTGTTTTTTTCCATGTGAATGTACCATGCGTAATATGCATTATTTATGCTTACAAAATCCATTTGACAATGTTTTACCCATTATGTAAATGCAACATGCACATTTGATGAATGAAAGATGAGTAATTGAAAGCGCCGAATGTAAGACGGGCCTGCGTGCCCAATTTGTTACCCTTTTAAAATAAATTTCGTTCGTTCGTTCGTTCGTTCGTTCGTTCACTAAGTTGAGAAACCCAGGTTCAAATCGCAACGTGGATATTCACAAAATAAGGTTACAACAAAAAAAAAACGAAAAGGAACTTCCTATGAATTTGTGAGATGTCAGGGCCGTCACATTTTGTAGACCTGAGTGCACGGAGAAATGGGTGATCAATATTTTATTCCCGTAGCGAACGACGAAAGCTGTCAAGCGAACTCTTGTCCGACCTCGCTCATGCCAGTGTCATAGTAACGTCATAACCGTTATACCAACACGCCTGCAAAAATAAAGTATAAAAGGAAGTCATTTTCTTCTCTTATTCCGAGACATGTTATTGAACGCCTAGCCTTATCTGACCAGGCCAACAAATAAGAAAATAAGACAACTTATGTGCACCTTAAAGTACCATCGGCCGTTGGAAATCTATAAACATAGGCAGAAAAGGACGCCGCGCTGGCTACATTCCCAAATAAGAAAACATAATTCACAGAAAAAAATATGTGCATTGTGCAGTACAAGCTCTTTGAAATTCTTGCCGGTGTTATGAAATTCGTGTACTGTGTTGAAATTCTCCTTGTGTGATCTAAGGCCGGTGACGGTAACATTCATGATGGTAACAGCGTGTGCATTGAAAGTAATTCTAAACACACCGAATCATTTCTTTGATCTCTGCAGCAGCTGACACGGTTATCAAATAGCGAACTATGAGCTGGGGCACATTTTTCCTCTTTCACCTTAAATTGACTTCTACGCCATTTTTAGACATGGCTGCAGACGTGTATAATGGCCAGGAGCTCCATGGCGATGCCGGGTTCATTTATTTCGGCAGGCAATTTCCCATCAGTTTCTATGTCTGCTTGCATTGACATATCGACCTGCATGTATGTAAAATCTGCAGCGTACTCTTTGTGGAGGAGGGTGGCACAAATTTGGGGTTCTCTGCAAGAAAGCGCAGCTGGTTTTGTGGGTCTTATTCGCATTTTATGGATATGTTTTCGCCTCCTTCTACTCATCCTCCTTCCCTCTCCTATGTCCCTTCCTCTCTCTCATTTATTCTTCATCTTCCTCCTACTCATCTTTTTCCTTCTCTCTCCCTACTCACCTTTCCTTGACATTCTCCTCCTCCCCTCTTCCACTTTCTTCCTCATCTTCTTTTCTCCTCCTTCTCTTTCTCCTCTCCATCCTCCTCCTTCTTTCCTTTCTTCTCTGTTTTCTCCTCGTCCTCCTGCTACTCTTTCTCATCCTCCTCGTAATCCTTCTTTCTTCACGTGGCTTCTCCTTTTCATCATCAACATCATCATTATCAGGTTAGTAACTGCTGAGAAAAATCATGTGCGATGCAGCTTGTATATCG
>JACEFZ010010143.1:337500-342500 GCA_014155875.1 Cepaea nemoralis | reverse complement strand
GCTCTTTGGCTCAAACAGTTGCCCGCGGCCTGGTAAGCATGTGTTCGAACCCCCATGGAGATGGAGCATGTTTACTTCAACTGGGCACCCTGATCGACCCAGAACTAAAGTAAGTACCATGATATTTTAAGCGAAGCAAAGGCGGCCACCGTGATACACACCCACCCACCAGTCTACTAATACGGGACTAGCACTATATACTCATTAGCTTGACCTTTACTTCTACTCACGCACGCACATACTCACAAACATACACACATATCCATTGTTACATATGTGGTGCTACTGTGTGCTAGGATACTCCACTATTGTGCCTGTGTGGTATATTGTGTACAGTGGTTTGTATTCCGTGTTTCTCTACAGGATATCAAAGTATTCTGTTTGAGTTTGTTACATTTCATACACGAGGGAACGAACGAGCGAACGAACAAAGGAACGAACAAATTGTATTTTTAAAGGGTTAAGAATTTGGCACGTCTAATATTTTTTATTTTTTTTTAGCATATCCTTTACAGGACTTAGCTGTCAACACCAGCATCTTTCAGCTGTATGTTGATCTCTTGGCAAGATTACGCTCAATAGTTTGCCATTGCTTTCTGAGCGGCCGGCTCAGTATCCCGCAAGTCACGAGCGGGGGTCGAACCCCCTCAGCTCTCGCTCCGCTACGAGACTGCGTGATAAACGGGATTACAGAGAGAAAGTGTTGTAACCCCACAGCCAGAGAGACCGGCACGTCTAATATACTCCACTTTAATCGCTCTCTTTTATACATTATTCCATCCACACATCATCCGGGGCTAATTGAGAACAACAACAATAGACGAGATACGCATTATAAAGGAATAGAAGAAATGCAAAAATCACTACTACATGACTCACTGGTATGACTCTTCGCTGGCTGTTGAACGAGGGGACGGAGCACGTATGGGAATGTCCTGAGTGCAGTGATGTCGGGTCTTAACTCAATTCAACTCAACTGAACTCACTAATGAATGATGTGGCAATTGTTAAAATATTAGCTATGGGGTACATACTGGTCTACCGGCAGGGGACTGGCTGTTATACTAGGGTGTTATTAATATTATTATTATTATTATTATTATTATTATTATTATTATTATTATTATTATTATTATTATTATTATTATTATTATTATTATTATTATTTTAAGGGGGGCGGGGGATAGTTAATTTGTACTGAGATAGTGTTCGAATAATTTGCGAATATATGGGGATACAACAGTAGGGAACTGCCGCAACGTTCTTGGGAACTAAAACGCACATTGATGTAAAGTGGCATTGATCTGCATAAATTAGCTAGACTTGTATGATTGCTGCATCTACATAATTCTCCTCTCCAGTTTGCCAGGCGCAAATGCATTTCTGAACTGGGTTGTTAATTCTGGTTTTGTGGGTCCTAAAAATAAACATAGGGCGCACGAGTTCATGTTAGATTTCCACTTTACACTTTGTGTGATGGCTATTAGACTCGTTATGTGTGTGCCGGGGGATCGATGTGTGCGTTTACTTGTTCGTTAGTGGGTTGGTGGTGAACTGGTTGGGGTGTGTTGTACAGTCGGTGTGGAAAAGGTGGTTTGGAGGTGGCTTTAGGGCAAGGGTGTCATTGATATGGATGTGGTTGGTGAATTGGGTGTCTTGTATTCAGGGACATCATCATCATCATCATCATCATCATCATCATCATCATCATCATCATCATCATCATCACCATCACCACCACCACCACCATCATCATCATCGTTATTATCGTGTGCTGTCCCAAGTGACTTATGAGTGTCGTGTCTCTCCACGGGAGGGCATCGTGGCTAAGTGGTTATGATGCCTGTCTCATGCTCCGAAGGCTGGGGGTTCGATTCCGAACTCCGTCATTGGTTCACGAGTGCAGTTTTCTCGGAGACTCCTGGGGGTCGTCGCTGGAGCTAACGACTTCGTGCTTTGTGTGACGCTTCCAGCAGGGCGCCCTGCGGAAAGAGACCTCGCCTTATAAGATAAAACGGATGGAATGAAGTCGATCTTCTTGCACTTTGAACCATTTTCTCTGCACAGATCTCGAGCCCTGGTCTTCAAGATCATTCTTATAGATGGCATTCATCGATGCCACTGTCAAAGACTTTCTCTCGATGAGTCTCTTCTACCATTGATGTTTTCAGACGTTAATGTGTTGTATGATCAAAGAACACTGTTTGTCTATTTCTTGTAGTTATGCATACTATTCTACTTTCATTAGCCTCTTCTAGGCAATGATTGTTAGTTATTCTGACCGGCCAAGTTATTTGCAACATTCGTCACACAGAGCACATCCCCGCTCCCTTTGAAATCTTCCTAGATTGTTCTTTCACATTCCAGTATGGACTGTCATACAGTATTACATGTCCCATGTGGCTTTCGGTCCAACATGAGGGATAGGCTATTGAGCTTTTAAGACCCGTGGAGTGTTTTAGCTGCTGGCTACGGTTTGCTTACGCATTTTCCTCATGTTGGACTTGGAGGACGTGGTGTCGGCCCCCAGCTACTGAGTGTCGAGCGCGGAGCGATCCTTGCGTTGTAGATTTCACGTGGACTACTTTTTCATCTGTCCGCGGTGGTTTGTATTGTGAACTGCATACTCAGTAAACTGGCGGCCAGCCGGTTGCTGAACTAGATGGTTTCGCTTTATGCAGTAATGTGTGTCTTAGAAGAATTCTAAACCTCCACTGGACAGATTTCAGAACCAATACGCAAATAAGACAAGAGACTAAGTAAGATAGTGTATCCAATTTTATAAGAAAACGCCGTTGGAACTACATCAGCCATGTACTCAGAATGGACAAGACAAGACTCCCCTACCAAGCCCTCATATGGTCACCAGTAGGGACAAGAAAACGGAGAAGACCACGAGAGACCCTGCGTAGAACCATCATCGGAGAGGGTTCATTCAACGGCCAAATAAACATCTAAGATCTACAAGAGGTATCAGCGAACCGCCAGACATGGCGAGCCATGACTACTGCCCTATGCGCCGCCTTGGGCTCAAGACGAAAGACTAACTAAGTAATGTGTGTCTAACTGCAGGTTTTCTAGTGACTGCCGCTTCCATCAACGATGAACGATGAACTGTAATGTCAGTGGCGAACTGTATTGTTGGCATTTTGGCAGCGGTCTTACTCTTGTTTGCCTGTGTGTGCAGTTTGTTTGTTGGGACTGCTGTCTGTACCACCTTTGACAAGGGATTTGAGGTGCATTTTGTGTGATATTCACTGGCACAGGAACGGAGCATTATGGGGTGACCCAATGCCGTAAAGCTGGAAACGCGACTAACGATAAACTAAGATTCAATGTAAGAGTTCAGTCACTCAGTGAAAGTGACTTACAATGTAAGATAATCTTCATCTTCAGAAATGCAGTTTTTGTGTGTGATATATCAGCAGAAGAATAGGAGGTCCAGTGTGCACATTGCTCACGTTCTAAATTCCTTGGCATCAGGACATCGTAAAGAATAGGCCGAAGTAGACTCAGCCATGGCAAACGTTTACGATATGGAAGTCTGCACAGAACAGAATATGCACAGCTTGTGTGAAGTTGTTGATACAACATATGAGTTTAAGAACTATGTAGTTGACGTTAATTACTATGAAACTTTTGAGTCCATTCAAATGGCTTGGGGAATACATTAAAAGGAACTGATAAGCACTCATAGAATTAAGGAAAGTAAAGAAGCTGAGATAACACACTTGAAAAACAAAGGGAGGCATTAGGCACACCTACAAATGCCAATGCTTCGCCGACGGAACACGCGTACGTTGAAGAATGACCTACTTTTTTCCGCATATCCTTTACAGGACATCGCTGTCAACACCAGCATTTTACCGCTGTACTAGAGAGCGTTAATTCCTAGTACACTGCGTCTGCTTGAAGCGGCTGGAAAGTCTTCCACAAACTCTACGAGCTCCAGTAGCTGAGACTCACTGTCCAGTGGTCTGTCCTATATACAGGGTGTATTTTTAATGTGCAGTGTTTGAAAATATTGCTGGTCCAAGTTTTGTATTTACCTATTATGTTGCATGAACTTTACAGAGGGTGAATACAAAACTTGGACCGGCAATATTGTCAAACACTGCACAGTAATTAAAAATACACCCTATATAACTTCTCCTCTATAACAATTTTTGGACATTTCTCTCTATCACAAACCAGACCGCATTTCTCTGTTTCTGTCAGGTGTAAATTATCTTTCACGTCTTACAGCCGCTGATGCCAAGGTAGCGGGTTCAACCCCTACACCGGCCAATTAAACTAAACTGTTGACTTCTCGTCCTTGATTTGGGGACGTAAATTACAAGTACCTCTGAATTGGGAGTGGATTCGCCTGATGGCGAGTGACATTGGTAGTTAGAAAAGCAAATCCACACGAAAAATTCAGCCCAGTGTATTAGAAGTAGTATCATGTGTATTGACTACGCTTAAGTTCAAAGCGAATTTGCGAACGTTAATATAAATTAAAACAGTTGAGAGGATCGACCTCATTGCACCGGGTTTTATCCCATATGGCTCGGTCTCTTTTCTCAGGGCAGCCTATCGAAAGCGTCACACAGAACACGAACTCCGTGGCTCCAACGAAGACCCCCAGAAGTCTTCGAGAAAACTGCACTCGTGTATCGAAGGTCATAGACCGGAATCGAACCCACAACCTTCGGAGCGCGAGGCAGACGTCTTTACCACTTCGTCACGGAGAGAAACGTTAAAAGAAAACACCCATCTTACATCCATTTATTCTGTAGTCTTCCTCTTTTCCGCCTTTCTGGTGCAGATCAATAATGATCTCTTCAAGACTGCCATATCTCTTTGAAAGTTCCACAATATTTCTGCACTTTTTTTTTTTTTTGGTTTGTTTTAATAATTAATCTCCTTCAATTGAGTTTTTGTTGGATGGATCTATTTGTTTCATTTCCGGCCAATGAATATTTAATACACTACTGTAACATTTATAATCACTGGGCGGG
>JACEFZ010010143.1:252500-335000 GCA_014155875.1 Cepaea nemoralis | reverse complement strand
AGATCTGTGTTCTTATCTCGACCATGCCACGTGGCAAAGCCATCCAGTCATTTACATCTCTGCCTTCCCCTTGTTCCTTCCCCCTCAATCTTGCCAGTTGTCACCAAGTTCTCCAATTTATGTCTTCTCATAACATGTTCAAAAATGTTGACTGTTTATGTCTAATTGATACCTGTGCTGGTACATTAATGTGGTGAATCTGAATTATTACTGTCAGGCTACTCGCGAAGGGATAGATAGAAAGTGACAGTAGCAGAAGGATTAAAAACGTGGATGTTCACTCAACTAACCATCATTTATCCTAGCCGGGGCTGGGCAGTGTCTCACTCAACTAACCATCATTTATCCTAGCCGGGGCTGAGCAGTGTCTCACTCAACTAGCCATCATTTATCCTAGCCGGAGCTGGGCAATATCTCACTCAACTAACCATCATTTATCCTAGCCGGAGCTGGGCAATGTCTCACTCAACTAACCATCATTTATCCTAGCCGGAGCTGGGCAATGTCTCACTCAACTAACCATCATTTATCCTAGCCGGAGCTGGGCAATGTCTCACTCAACTAACCATCATTTATCCTAGCCGGAGCTGGGCAGTGTCTCACTCAACTAACCATCATTTATCCTAGCCGGAGCTGGGCAATGTCTCACTCAACTAACCATCATTTATCCTAGCCGGAGCTGGGCAATGTCTCACTCAACTAGCCATCATTTATCCTAGCCGGAGCTGGGCAATGTCTCACTCAACTAACCATCATTTATCCTAGCCGGAGCTGGGCAATGTCTCACTCAACTAACCATCATTTATCCTAGCCGGAGCTGGGCAATGTCTCACTCAACTAACCATCATTTATCCTAGCCGGGGCTGGGCAGTGTCTCACTCAACTAACCATCATTTATCCTAGCCGGAGCTGGGCAATGTCTCACTCAACTAACCATCATTTATCCTAGCCGGAGCTGGGCAATGTCTCACTCAACTAACCATCATTTATCCTAGCCGGAGCTGGGCAATGTCTCACTCAACTAACCATCATTTATCCTAGCCGGAGCTGGGCAATGTCTCACTCAACTAACCATCATTTATCCTAGCCGGAGCTGGGCAATGTCTCACTCAACTAACCATCATTTATCCTAGCCGGAGCTGGGCAATGTCTCACTCAACTAACCATCATTTATCCTAGCCGGAGCTGGGCAATGTCTCACTCAACTAACCATCATTTATCCTAGCCGGAGCTGGGCAATGTCTCACTCAACTAACCATCATTTATCCTAGCCGGAGCTGCGCAATGTCTCACTCAACTAACCATCATTTATCCTAGCCGGAGCTGGGCAATGTCTCACTCAACTAACCATCATTTATCCTAGCCGGAGCTGGGCAATGTCTCACTCAACTAACCATCATTTATCCTAGCCGGAGCTGGGCAATGTCTCACTCAACTAGCCATCATTTATCCTAGCCGGGGCTGGGCAATGTCTCACTCAACTAACCATCATTTATCCTAGCCGGAGCTGGGCAATGTCTCACTCAACTAGCCATCATTTATCCTAGCCGGGGCTGGGCAATGTCTCACTCAACTAACCATCATTTATCCTAGCCGGAGCTGGGCAATGTCTCACTCAACTAACCATCATTTATCCTAGCCGGAGCTGGGCAATGTCTCACTCAACTAACCATCATTTATCCTAGCCGGAGCTGGGCAATGTCTCACTCAACTAACCATCATTTATCCTAGCCGGAGCTGGGCAATGTCTCACTCAACTAACCATCATTTATCCTAGCCGGAGCTGGGCAATGTCTCACTCAACTAACCATCATTTATCCTAGCCGGAGCTGGGCAATGTCTCACTCAACTAACCATCATTTATCCTAGCCGGAGCTGGGCAATGTCTCACTCAACTAACCATCATTTATCCTAGCCGGAGCTGGGCAATGTCTCACTCAACTAACCATCATTTATCCTAGCCGGAGCTGGGCAATGTCTCACTCAACTAACCATCATTTATCCTAGCCGGAGCTGGGCAATGTCTCACTCAACTAACCATCATTTATCCTAGCCGGGGCTGGGCAATGTCTCACTCAACTAACCATCATTTATCCTAGCCGGAGCTGGGCAGTGTCTCACTCAACTAACCATCATTTATCCTAGCCGGAGCTGGGCAGTGTCTCACTCAACTAACCATCATTTATCCTAGCCGGGGCTGGGCAATGTCTCACTCAACTAACCATCATTTATCCTAGCCGGGGCTGGGCAATGTCTCACTCAACTAACCATCATTTATCCTAGCCGGGGCTGGGCAATGTCTCACTCAATTAACCATCATTTATCCTAGCCGGGGCTGGGCAATGTCTCACTCAACTAACCATCATTTATCCTAGCGGGGGCTGGACAATGTCTCACTCAACTAACCATCATTTATCCTAGCCGGAGCTGGGCAATGTCTCACTCAACTAACCATCATTTATCCTAGCCGGAGCTGGGCAATGTCTCACTCAACTAACCATCATTTATCCTAGCCGGAGCTGGGCAATGTCTCACTCAACTAACCATCATTTATCCTAGCCGGAGCTGGGCAATGTCTCACTCAACTAACCATCATTTATCCTAGCCGGAGCTGGGCAATGTCTCACTCAACTAACCATCATTTATCCTAGCCGGAGCTGGGCAATGTCTCACTCAACTAACCATCATTTATCCTAGCCGGAGCTGGGCAATGTCTCACTCAACTAACCATCATTTATCCTAGCCGGAGCTGGGCAATGTCTCACTCAACTAACCATCATTTATCCTAGCCGGAGCTGGGCAATCTCTCACTCAACTAACCATCATTTATCCTAGCCGGAGCTGGGCAATGTCTCACTCAACTAACCATCATTTATCCTAGCCGGAGCTGGGCAATGTCTCACTCAACTAGCCATCATTTATCCTAGCCGGGGCTGGGCAATGTCTCACTCAACTAACCATCATTTATCCTAGCCGGAGCTGGGCAATGTCTCACTCAACTAGCCATCATTTATCCTAGCCGGGGCTGGGCAATGTCTCACTCAACTAACCATCATTTATCCTAGCCGGAGCTGGGCAGTGTCTCACTCAACTAACCATCATTTATCCTAGCCGGAGCTGGGCAGTGTCTCACTCAACTAACCATCATTTATCCTAGCCGGGGCTGGGCAATGTCTCACTCAACTAACCATCATTTATCCTAGCCGGGGCTGGGCAATGTCTCACTCAACTAACTATCATTTATCCTAGCCGGGGCTGGGCAATGTCTCACTCAATTAACCATCATTTATCCTAGCCGGGGCTGGGCAATGTCTCACTCAACTAACCATCATTTATCCTAGCGGGGGCTGGACAATGTCTCACTCAACTAACCATCATTTATCCTAGCCGGAGCTGGGCAATGTCTCACTCAACTAACCATCATTTATCCTAGCCGGAGCTGGGCAGTGTCTCACTCAACTAACCATTATTTATCCTAGCCGGGGCTGGGCAATGTCTCACTCAACTAACCATCATTTATCCTAGCCGGAGCTGGGCAATGTCTCACTCAACTAACCATCATTTATCCTAGCCGGAGCTGGGCAGTGTCTCACTCAACTAACCATCATTTATCCTAGCCGGGGCTGGGCAATGTCTCACTCAACTAACCATCATTTATCCTAGCCGGGGCTGGGCAATGTCTCACTCAACTAACCATCATTTATCCTAGCCGGGGCTGGGCAATGTCTCACTCAACTAACCATCATTTATCCTAGCCGGAGCTGGGCAGTGTCTCACTCAACTAACCATCATTTATCCTAGCCGGAGCTGGGCAGTGTCTCACTCAACTAACCATCATTTATCCTAGCCGGGGCTGGGCAATGTCTCACTCAACTAACCATCATTTATCCTAGCCGGGGCTGGGCAATGTCTCACTCAACTAATTATCATTTATCCTAGCCGGAGCTGGGCAATGTCTCACTCAACTAACCATCATTTATCCTTGCCGGAGCTGGGCAATGTCTCACTCAACTAACCATCATTTATCCTAGCCGGAGCTGGGCAGTGTCTCACTCAACTAACCATCATTTATCCTAGCCGGGGCTGGGCAATGTCTCACTCAACTAACCATCATTTATCCTAGCCGGGGCTGGGCAGTGTCTCACTCAACTAACCATCATTTATCCTAGCCGGGGCTGGGCAATGTCTCACTCAACTAACCATCATTTATCCTAGCCGGGGCTGGGCAATGTCTCACTCAACTAATCATCATTTATCCTAGCCGGAGCTGAGCAATGTCTCACTCAACTAACCATCATTTATTCTAGCCGGAGCTGGGCAATGTCTCACTCAACTAACCATCATTTATCCTAGCCGGAGCTGGGCAATGTCTCACTCAACTAACCATCATTTATCCTAGCCGGAGCTGGGCAGTGTCTCACTCAACTAACCATCATTTATCCTAGCCGGGGCTGGGCAGTGTCTCACTCAACTAACCATCATTTATCCTAGCCGGAGCTGGGCAGTGTCTCACTTAAATTCGTGTAGAGAACAATCACCTCCTGGTCAGAGGAGAGACAATTCATTAATATTAACCCAAGGGTTCTGTCGACTAGAGTTAGCACCAGACGCCGCCAGACAAACATCACACCTCACAGAATACCCTACAGAGGAGCTTTCAACAAGAAATCGTGGCGGACAACACAACCAGGTCAGGACAGTCAGTTAATGATCTACTTGTTCATGTGCTGGCACCTAGCCATTTTGGCAGACGATAGTTTGTTACGATAAAATAAAGAAACGATGTCGTACAGAATTGGAGTTTTGTTCGCAATAGACGAGTATATATCTCATGCGGGCCTACTCTTGCTGGTAGCGAGATCCGCACAGTGGCAGGAGCGGAGATTTGCTCGCAGCAGACGAGCAATATCTCCGACGGGCCTATTCTCGTTGGTCTGACGGTAGTACACGCTTACATGGTCCAGACACTTTCGATTGACAGGTGTACGCGCCCAGTGGTCCGGGCGCGTATACGACCCTTAACTGCGGGATTTGGCTGAACGCCTCTAAGTCAAATCCCAAAGGTTTAGGGTCTGGCTACCGCTTGCCTCCTGCTTGTGGGGGCGAGGTCTCGGTGGTTTGACGCTGTGTCGCCAGCGTCTGCAGCCTACCTTGTTCCAGACATACTGGTTATCCATTCCTCTGGATCAAACAAGGCAAGGCCGAGAGAAGGAACATGTCGTTTGGGGACCACATGTTCTCTGAAGCTCTGCCCAGGCATTGTGAGTTGAAATTTTGGCCAAATTCCAATCCACATCCTTTGGTCTGTCAAGACCGCAAGGTATCACTCACTCACTCACTTATAGTTTGTTACATTGCGCATAAAAAAAGTCATAACAGCTACTACCCATGACAGTGACCAGGTGAGTTATAACTTTCTATAGCACAAAGCCTGGCTTGAAATGAAGAGACCACGTGTTCCCCATGCAGCATGATCCCTCTCTCGGCCTGTCTAGTTTACTCCAGAGGAAAGATAACACCAATGCATCTGGAACGAGACAAGCTACGGTAACACGAGTGGCTCTTGGTAGACTTCATACGTAGTTAGTCTTCCCCTTACACATAATTTTGTTTCACACTATGTGCATGATAAGCTAAAAGACATCTATCTAATGGCAGTGGAAATGTGGTTATTGAGAAAAATGCACAGAATATCATAGACAGACAGAAAAATCAATGAGCAAGTCCTACAAGAAACATGTGACCACCTAAACCGGTTGGAGAAATTAGACGTAGACACTCCAGATTAGTTGGGAGAGGAAATAAACTGGAGAACTTGGTGAAAACTGGCAATTTTGGGGAGGGGAAAGGGGGAACAAGAGGAATATAAAAGTTAGCTGCATTTCCTTTAATGGACGTTGCAGTCAACACCAGCATTTTGGGTAGCTATAGGATGGCTGGGTGGTTTGTCGGTTGCTTGGGTGGTTGGTTGAATGGTTGCCTGGATGGTTAAGTGGTTGGCTAGGTGGTTGATTTGTTGGTTTGGTTGGTGGTTGGTTCCTTGGGTGGTTGGTTTGTTGGGTGGTTGATTGGTTGGCTGGGTGGTTGGTTTGTTGCTTCGGTGGTTGGATGGTTGATTGGCTGGGTGGTTTATTGGTTGGCTTGGTAGTTGGTTGGTTGGGTGATTGATTGGTTGGCTGAGTGGTTGGTTGGTATGCGATTCCTCTAGACGACCGAGTTTTCACTGTTAAGCCTGATGCTTAGGCATGCATTTCTTTTTAGCCTTGAAAAGATATGCTTCTATCGGTGTGAGATAGGTGCAAAAACGTCTCTCCCGACCCGTATCGAATTTATCTCATCTCCGAAGGGATTGTGTTGGAGAAGTGTCCGTCGACTCTCTCCAATCCCAGAAACTTGCAGAGTATGCAAGATCCGCACTTATTGAAAATCATACATTGATAGATATCGTAATCTTAAATCTGTAAGTGTTATCATGTGTAGTCGGTGGCCTCGGGAATTGTGAACATAGTTTAAGAATCCCGACAAACCAACTTCCGAGGTCAGCCGGGAGTGATTTGATGACATACCAGTTTGCTTTGATTTTCACACTGGTACGAGCGTCGGTAGTTTTAGAAAGCAGTGGCAAGCTTACTTACTTACTTACTTACTTACTTACTTACTTACTTACTTACTTACTTACTTACTTACTTACTTAGTTAGTTTAATTAGTTTAGCTAGTTTAGTTAGTTTAGCTAGTTTAGCTATTTTAGCTAGTTTAGCTAGCTTAGCTAGCTTAGCTAGTTAGCTAGTTAGCTAGTTAGTCAGTCAGTCAGTCAGTCAGTTAGTTAGTTAGTTAGTTAGTTAGTAACTTAGTTAGTTTAGTTAGTTTAGTTAGTTAGTTAGTTAGTTAGTCTTTCCTCTTGAGCCCAAGGCGGCGCATAGGGCAGACGTCATGGCTCTCCATGCCTGGTGGTTCGCTACTACCTGTTGTAGATCTTGGATATTTACTTGGCGATTGAATGAGCCTTCTCTGATAATGGTTCTACGCAGGGTATCTCTTGGTCTTCCCAGTTTTCTTTTCCCTACCGGTGACCATATGAGGGCTTGGTAGGGGAGTCTTGTCTTGTCCATTCTGAGTACATGGCTGATGTAGTTCCAACGGCGTTTTCTTATAAAATTGGATACAATATCTTGCTTAGTCTCTTGTCTTATTTGTGTATTGGTTGCGAAGTCTGTCCAGTGGAGGTTTAGAATTCTTCTAAGACATTTGTTCTCACAATTATCTAATATTTTTTTATCTAAAGCTACCGTTGATTTCCAACACTCACATCCATAAGTTAACACTGGAATCACACAAGAGTTAGAGATTTTAAGTTTTGTGTGTTTGCTGAGTGTTTTTGACTTCCAGATGTTTGACAGTTTATTGAAGGCACAAGATGCCACTGCGATTCTAGATGATATTTCTGGTGTTGAGTTCCCTGTAGATGTCATTGTGCTTCCTAGGTATGTGAAGCTGTTGACTTTTTCAAGAACGTGGTTGTTTAATAGTGGCAAACTACTGGAGATGGTTTTCTAGTTAATTTTCAATCAATCAATCATGTGCCATGCCGGAAAGCGTGGGCGGTCATGACTCGCTATTTCACTCGATCACTAGAGTCGTGGATCAGTTCAGTGTTCCTGTCTCGTCGATGCCATGTGGCCAAGTCATCCAGGTATTTTCCTCTCGGTCTTCCTGTTGGTCTGTTTCCTTCGATCTTGTCAGTTGTCACTAAGTTCTCCAATCCATTTCTTCTCATAACATGTCCATAAAATTTTGACTGTCTACGTCTAATTTCTCTAATCAATGTACGTTAATTTTACGTCACGAATAATGGTAAAATACTTAACGTAGAATTACATAGACAATCGCAAACAGCCAAAATTATGGGTTTCAGTTCGACATCTTGTATGATGACATAAAACCAACTATCAAACATTACGAGAATGTCAATCTGGCTGTACATTATGCCATGTGGAAACTATGTGTTGACGGAAAGTAGAAATATAATTGCTTCGCTGAAAAAGCGCACTGTACCTAACAATGCATTCAGAACAAACAAGGAAGAATTTGCCCTGCGTTCAGATTTCATTATTGTTATTTATTGTTATTGGGTTACATTATTTACTTTTTATTGTTCCGCTACACCCATTAAGATTCCATTTGCTCCCTTCTCATGTTTATGTATATTTGTTTATGTTTTCGGGGTCTCGTGACAGTTTTATTGACGTTTTCAAAGCTCTTTTGTGAGTAGCCAGTTGCATCTATAAACTTTAGCTAGCCCTGATTCAACGTACACTTGTTTCTTCAGCGAAGCGCTATATCAGTTGGGGAAAAACACTGTGGGACTCCCGTAGCGCTACACAAATACAATGAGTGACCCAACTAAGGTCAGAAGTGGTCTTTACAAGAATACAGTCACCAGGATAGAATGGATATTCGAAACAAACAGATATTGATTTTTCTTATTTTTTAAAGGGCCTCTTTCGGCCCATGTGGTCCAATAAAATTAAGGCCCGTCTGCCAGTGTTAGTGCACATTGAATTGGTGATTCCGGTTTTCATTTTGAATGACCGCCTCTGCACCCTGGCCAGATGACATGCTCATGAATTCAAGCGTTGACCTTAGCCAAAAGGCCAAGAAGCCATTGCTACATCACAAAGTAGCAGGTCCTGTAAGGAATATCTCTCTCATCACGGCGAGCCGACCCTCCGCCTCCTGCCATTTCTCCGGCCTCGTACATCTCCATGCCCAAGGTATCCGCGATGTGCTGTGTCCATCTCCGTGCTGGTGGTCCGCTTTCTCTTCTTTCAGTAACCACGCCTTCAGTCACGGTCTTTTCAAAGATACTGTAACGTTTAATATGGTCAAAGTACTTTAATTTCCGAGACACGAAACTGTGCATGAGCCGGTTTTCTTCCACGTCCAGGTCTTGCAGAATTTAAGTTTATTCACGAATGTCAGCATCGCCGAATGAATAAAAGCACTCGCTCTTAAACTTCCAATGTGCTGATGCCGAGGTAGCGGGTTCAACCCTATAACGGTCAGTTGGTCTAAAATGTTGACTTCTCGTCCTTGAATTGGGTACGTAAATTGCAAACACCTCCAAAGTCGGAGTGGGTTCGCCTGATGGTGAGGGACACTGGTAATAGGGAAAGCTAATCCAAACGCAAAAACCATCCCAGTGCATTAAAAGAAGTAGGACTACGCTTGAGTTGTAAGCAAGGGAACAAGCAAAATGTTTATTCCTTTCTCTTGGTCCACGATATTGTAAGAATTGTTTGTAACATTGATACTACAAGCCACAATTTCTTGTTTAGAAATACAGCTGCAATAGAAAATATACAAATGATGCTTATATGATGTATAGAATAGGCCACGAGATGAACCACTCCTCGAGCCTTCAGATCAAACTGAGAACCACGTTAAAAGTAGGTCAGCCAGGCTGCGTATCTGTTTCCTTCAATGCTTCTATGGTTTAGTATGTCCTCTGATTTCCAAATAGTTCCATCGCTTGTAAGAGAACTCACTATTAACTTGGAATATCATTTTCAGAATAATGACTGCCACAAGCATCAGAAAGAGGCAGTCATTATTTTTTGGCAATCTTATGAACAGACAAAAACTAGAATAGACTATGCCAACAGGAAAAATTTGTGGACAGAGAAACAGGGGAAGACAGAAAGAGAAAATTATTGGCGGACGTGTGTCATGGTACGGAAGGGTCAGTATACGAATTTATTCCTGCGAGATATGGAGAAGTATTGTCGCCCACGCCAATAGACACGTCACTTGACAATGATGATAATTCTCCTACCTGTTGCATCTAATTTCTTTATTGTGTATCATCATAACCAGCACATTACTGTATTCTTCCAATAAAGTTTCGTTTCACATATATTGAATGACAATACCGGGTGTATTTTAAATGACTGTGCAGTTTGAAAATATTGCCGGTCAAAGTTTTATATTTACCTATTATGTTGCATAATCTTTACAGAGGGTGAATACAAAACTTGGACCGGGAATATTTTCAAACACTGCGTAGTCATTAAAATACACTCTATATAGCGACACACCAGTTCCTTTGTTCCTGTCCCCCTGGTTTTGTTTTTAAAGACGATAATACGTCTGCTCGCATGTCAGGACTCACAGCCTTGACTTTAAGAATCCCCATGCGAGGCTCCAAAATAGGAGCTCTTCATTGACATACGTCATTCAGCGTGCGAGCGAGAGACGCGCGACCCGTCACAGAAAGGCAAAAAATAAACCTAATAAAATATGCATGAAAATTGCTTGCTTGCATCATCATCATCATCATCATCATCATCATCATCATCATCATCATCATCATCATCATCATCATCATCATCATCATCATCACTATCATCATCATCATCATCATCAAGTGGTCGATCCCTTACAAAGTGACTCTTATAGCGGCTCGATAAAAGTATCGATCTTTCGATTCTTCCCCTGTCTCAAGTATGTTCTTGCCCAGACTGTCTTTAACTCTTTCGCTACCAAACAAAAATTGGGTCCTGACCAAACAGAAATTCATGGCAGAAAATTTACAGTAGGGGTGTGTCACAATAATGCTTTTAAAATGATTAAAATGGTAGCAGATGTATTGTATTACATATCAAATTAAAGAGGATTGCACAAGGAACATGACAGTGTTAATAATTAATTGATAGGTTACAAATATTATGACAATAATGAGAGGTTTAATAATAACAACTGAAATTAAAGAGGTAAAAATTATTTAAAAAATTGCACATATAAGGTGTTTTCTATACTGCTCTACTGCTAATCATGTTTAATTTACTGAATAATCAAACAAACACCACTTGTCTTCAACAATATAAACAGTATTGCTCGTTGAAATTATTCAAAAGGAAGTTTTGCTGCATATTCTGAACCATGTCTTTTTCACAAAAAATGAAAACAAACAATGGCAGAAAACTGGAAGTAGGGGTCTGTCACAATAATGAAATATGTTTGAACATACCGATATTAAAATATTAAAGAATTGACTACACACGACCCTGGAAGAAAGGTGCTGGGCACCTAATCTCAGTATTCCGTAGCATTTCATATCCATGCCGTCAAAAAATCCACAGAAGCCATTGAGATGTGATTTTATAGAAGAATACTGAAAACTCATTAGATTACCAAAATGAGCAATCTGGAAATTTTGAGGGTGGATAATTTGCAAAGAAAAGATAATTTAAATACAGAAGACGTAAATAAAATATTGTACGATTTCTTGCCTAGCATATTTCGCTGTATCTCATCAGGTGCATACTGCAGAAGTATATATAATTTTTTGTGGAACAATGAGCGTTACTTTGGCTGAAATATAATTACATCATCGCTCACCTTGCGTGGATGTTATAACGTTATATCCACGGAAGCCTAACATACAGCAGGAAGTCCTTCTGTTTACATAGTAACGGCTCGAATCGATTAATATATAGTGCTTCGGTATATTTAAGAAAGTTGATTATTGTTCGTAGAACAATAATCTTAAATTGCACAAGCCTGGGGTACCACTTGAAGCTACTTTATCGATGGTCAACTCTGCCCAACACAGAAATTAAACTTTCTTAGACAATCTTACTGCCATATAGACGGAGTGGCCATGAGGAGTCCTCTATGTCTAATTCTAACAGGCATCTTTATGGCACACTTAGAAGAACACAAATAATCGAATATTAAGGACCTAGTTCCATGCCGCCCGCATGTGGATTACATATTATTTCTCATACAGACCAGACAACAAGCAGAATTTTTCAATTGCAACCTGAAACAAACCCACAAGAACGTTTCATTGTCTATTGACTATGAACTTAACGACATAATACTGTTCTTGGACATCCTCATCCGACTCCCCAGGATGGGACCATCCAAAGAACAGAATATCGAGAGGAACATGTATGGGCCAATACTTGAATTTCAATAGCTTTCCACCCTTCAGTATAACTGGACCCTATTTAATCGAAACTAGGAATATTTGCTCAGACGAAACACTAAAAGAAGGACTAGACAATTCCAGTGTGAGTGCCAAGCGACTTATATAGGTAGAACGGAAAGGCAATTAGCAAATAGAGTAACCGAACATATATATCAGTGTGGGTGGAAAAGAGAGTTAATCATTCTTCACAAATCCCTGTGCAGTCGACAGGTCATAAAACGGCGAATTTGGCCATCATTGAACAGTTTCTGATTAGTAATCACGCAGTCAATAAACAAACTGCAATTTGTATACATTATTCTACGACCAATAATCTATTACTCAAATATATGGAAGCACTATATATTAGTCGACTCCAGCCGTTGCTATGTAAACAGAAGGACTTCCTACTAAGTGTTAGACTTCCGTGGATATAAGTTCTACACATTTCCGCAAGGTCAGCCACGATGTGCATCATGCTTCGGCTAAAGTAGCAATCATTGTTCCACATAAAATGGCATGTACCTTTGTATCATGCACCTGACGAGATGCAGCAGAATATGCCTGGCAATAAATCATGAAATATTTTATTTATGGCGTGTGTATGTTTAAATTCACTAAGGAAATATATTATTTTGAAAAGAAAACTTATCACGAACATCAGAAAGAGGCAGTCATTATTTTGTTACCACATCATGAGAAAACAAACTCTGGAACATGTGACAACCAGAAATGAAAGAGAGACAGAGGAAGACAACGAGAGAACATCCCTGACAGTCTTGTGTCATGGCAAAGGAAGGGTTTCAACACACAAAATTAACCATGCCGTCGGAGATCGCAATATGTGGAGAAGCATGACCGCCCACGCCAGACGGCCAAGCCCTTATATTTGACACGGCAGTTGCATTTTGTCTTTGTCGTAACCAACGAACTGCATTTTGAAAATGTGGCACCCGTCAAACTGATATTGTTTTCCAGAAAAGTGTAAATAGTAACAACGCTGTCAAACATTTGTTGTGATTAGACTAAAACCAAACACATTTACAGCTACAGGGGAAATATAGCAAACAATAACAAGAACTAAATACTGTGGCGTAATTGTACGCTGACATTTCCCACCCTGACGATGCACTCTTCCAGTGTCGAACTCAAAATTCTACCGTTGCCAGTTTGCAAACGTTTATAGATTGGGTAACGTTTTCCCACAGTCCGTGTTTACGCACGGTTCGTTTTATTTTGTTTTTATGTTTTCTTGTTCAAACAGGGCTGATGTTTGCATCATGCTATCGATTTGATGAGACGCTTTCTGTTATAGAATTTCAGAAAATGAAGTAGAAGGACGAGAGAAAGAAGACACAAACGACTGTAAAGAGTAATACGGGGGAGAAGTAGATGACTACAACGAGGAGTGATAATGATGTTAATTATTATTATAATATTGACCACCACGATAATGATGATTCTAAGGTGAGGATGATAATGATGAACAGAAAGAGACAAAGAAGAAGGAGAAAAGAAACAAGAGAGAAAATAAAAACAAGAAGAAGAAGAAGAAGAAGAAGAAGAAGAAGAAGAAGAAGAAGAAGAAGAAGAAGAAGAAGAAGAAGAAGAGAAGAAGAAGAAGAAGAAGAAGAAGAAGAAGAAGAAGAAATGAGAAACGACTAACAATGCCAATTAATACGTACAGGTTGTTAATGATTTTTTTTGTTTAAAAAGCCTAAAATGTTGAATAGAGATGGGTATTTGTGGTTATATACTGGATATTTATGTGTATTACTTTGGTATGCTGGATATTTACATGTATTATATTTGTATGCTGGATACTGGCATGTATTACATGTGTATGCGGGATATTTCTGTGTATTATATTGGTATGCAGGATATCTATGTGCATTAATTGGTATGCTGCATATGTATGTGTGTTACATTGGTATGCTGGATATTTATGTGTGCTACATTGGTATGCTTAATATTGAGGTGTGCTACATTGGTATGCTGGATATTTATGTGTGCTACATTGGTATGCTGGATATTTATGTGTACTACAATAGTATGCAGGATATTTATGTGTATTACATTGGTATGCTGGATATTTATGTGTATTACATTGGTATACTGGATATTTATGTGTATTATATTGGTATGCTGCATATGTATGTGTGTTACATCGGTTTGCTGGATATTTATGTGTATTGTATTGGTATTATGGATACTTACATGTATTACATTGGTTTGCTGGATATTTACATATATAACGTTGGTATATGGGATGCTTCTTTGGTGGTATGCTGGGTATTTTCATGTATAAAATTGGTTTGCGATATGTTCATTTGTATTACATTAGTATGCTGGATACTTCTGTGTGTTACATTATCTGAATGTCTGTGAATCCTCTGCAAGACTGTGAGATGTACGTTAATACTTTCAGTATAATGACAACTATAAGAAAGAGAATAGAAAGACATCCATCTATAACATCACACTATTGCCAGAAAGAACAGCAGATATGCCAACACACAAAGGAACCGTGGGACCAATGTAGAAAGATCATTTGAATAAATGCCACCACCGAGAGACACACAGGCGCGGGTTAGATAACATAGATTAAAAAAATGTTCATCAATCGAATATTGCTGGGAGAAAACATTTTGGCAGAAAATGAAAGACCAATGTCGGAGGACAGTTTTCCATCCCCCCTGACACCCTCCTCTGAGCCCATCTTCCTTCTAGAATTCCCAAGTCCCTCCTAGAATTGGGAACAGAAGGGGCAGGGGAAGGGGAGCAGAGAATGTGGCTTCTGGGAGTCCGGGAACTGAGAGACATACTGATTAGAGGAAATGAAATTATGGTAGGCTCAAACTAGTACTGACTGGGTCTCTGGTGGGAGGTTGGGAGTGTCATGACGGTGTATCTGTGGGCGTGGCTAGGGATGGAGTCCAATTTGGCTTTCATTTACTGTATTTAGTCTTCAAATGACATTATACGGACAGACATGCGTGCGTGCGTGTGTGCGTGTGTGTGTGTGTGCGTGTGTGTGTGTGTGGGGGGGGGGGGGGTATATGTATTTGAGAACATAAGGTGTCTATAATCGTATGCCTGTCTGTCTGTCCGTATCTCTGTATGTTTATCTAAGACAGACAGAACATAACATGAGAAAGAATGAGAGAGAGAGAGAGAGAGAGAGAGAGAGAGAGAGAGAGAGAGAGAGAGACAGACAGACAGACAGACAGACAGACAGACAGACAGACAGATAGACAGACAGACAGACAGACAGACAGAGACAGAGACAGAGACGATATAGAAACATAGAAAGAATTTACGACATAAGACAGACAGGCAGACACACATTAAAACACAGAAATAATGTCAGGCAGACAATTAGAGATAGCTAGAACGATACAAAAAATGAAGAGGGACAGACAAAAAGCACAGAAAAACCAAAAAAGACAGAAAGAAAGTAAACAGACAAAACAGAAACACGGGAATACAGAGAGACAGACAGACACAGAGAACAAATAACAAACAGACAGACACACGCTCGCACGCATGAAAAAATTAACACGAAAATTCAAACGATGGAACTTGATTTTCAAAGTAAGAATTGGGCACACAAGTCGGTCCAACATTCTCTCCTTGCATACATTATTTCATGTATGCATCACTTACTAGGTTAATACCAACCAACAACAACAGTACTATATACAGTGTGAACGTTTGGAACTGCAAACACACAACTCATTTCTATATTACCAACCAATTATAATAATAATGGTAATGGCGATAAGACTATATGAAATAACGCCGGACAAGAATGCTTAATATATGAGGATATATGTGGTTTTATAATGACTGCTCGTAATCTTAGTCAGAGAGCATTCAAGTAGTTTGCCAATGCATGATGGTGTCTGTTATCTGCTATGAAAGAGTGTTCCAAAGATAAGCCTAATTATGAGCTAAGCTTACTTTGTATTATAAGAATATCATCGAGAAATGTTATTTGCATGTCATTTACAGAACATTGCATTCTAGTCCAGGATTTTTTGTATGTTTGTGATTTGCTTGGCACAATCCTTAGCTTGGGAATGTGTATTGTGTTTAGGCGATTGCTGTGTCTTGTATTATGTTTAAACAATGTTTTGCTGTGTTTAGACATTTGCTGTCTTGTATTATGTTGTTTGGACTATTGCTGTGTCTTGTATTATGTTTAAACAATGTCTTGCTGTGTTTAGGCGATTGCTGTGTCTTGTGTTATGTTTAATCAATGTCTTGCTGTGTTTAGACAGTAGCTGTGTCTTGTATTATGTTTAATCAATGTCTTACTGTGTTTGGACAGTAGCTGTGTCTTGTATTATGTTTAATCAATGTCTTACTGTGTTTGGACAGTAGCTGTGTCTTGTATTATGTTTAATCAATGTCTTACTGTGTTTGGACAGTAGCTGTGTCTTGAGTTATGTTTAATCAATGTCTTACTGTGTTTGGACAGTAGCTGTGTCTTGTATTATGTTTAATCAATGTCTTACTGTGTTTGGACAGTAGCTGTGTCTTGAGTTATGTTTAATCAATGTCTTACTGTGTTTGGACAGTAGCTGTGTCATGTATTATGTTTAATCAATGTCTTACTGTGTTTGGACAGTAGCTGTGTCTTGTATTATGTTTAAACAATGTCTTACTGTGTTTGGACAGTAGCTGTGTCTTGAGTTATGTTTAATCAATGTCTTACTGTGTTTGGACAGTAGCTGTGTCTTGTATTATGTTTAAACAATGTCTTACTGCCACATGGCGTTTAGACATAATGACGTCATCGGAATGGGCGGTGGAAAATCATATACGGAGTTTCCCATTCAGACACTAAAGTGGATGTCAACAGAGGAATCCAAGGAGAATGTGGAGAACGTCAGAACACGGCAAGGGAGACGCTGTACTTTGTGATACGAACAAGATGTGTTTTCTGAAGGCTCGATGTGAAGGTGACACCTGGATGCCGTGATTTCGGGATAAGGCGGCAGGGAGTCTGGTAAGGAATTTATTGAGACGACAACGGTGAATGGATCGGGAATAGAAATCCACCTAGACTGAATCTTAGTATCTAAGAAATTGAACTGAAGAATAGATAGGAAGGCTTCAAGGGCAACGAGCTGGACTGGGAGCTCAAGGGTGGATGTATGTGAGTAGGCGCCGATCCTGTGGTTAGGGATCAGCCTGCTTTTCTGCCAGAGTTTTAATCCTTTGTACCAGTGACGGAAATAAACGTCTGGAAAATCGTTAGCTTGAGTATGCTGTTCTGAATCGTTCGATTAACGAGTTCTGTTACCAAGTTCCGATTTTTCGATGATGCTTTTTGTGTTTGCTCCAGTTGCGTTTAGCGGACAGGCACATTGAGACATGTGGGGGTCGTTTCTGGACACCGTTTGTTGATCAACATAAATTCCCGCCAGTTTCTAAGAGCTGAACATAAGGAATTACGCGCCAGCGGCACATTCCACACCGTGCTACACAGAAAGAAAGAAGGAGCACATGAAAACCCGCGTCACCAAAATGCCGGAAGAACACCCAGAATAAATGAAGTGAAAAAGCATTTTGTGATAAAGTAATAACAGGTGAAATTAAAACATCATAAAAACTGTAAGTACGTACAAAATTAATACATAATAACTCAATCATGTTCAAGAAGTGCGATCTATTAATCATATCAAGTTTGCACCAGATGCGCAAAAACATTCCACCTTATTGAACACACCACAGCGCTATGAAATATTAGAAACAACGAACATTGAGTAATAGTGTAACTTATTTAAGAACATTATTGTGTTTTGAAAGAATGTACGGGTATGACTACAGTGCTACTTAAGAAAGGAAGAGAGTACATAGATATGAAATGTCCGAAACATTCGACACCATGGTCGATATGGAAAGTAACTATGTTGATGTGAGTAGGCCATAAGATCTAAAGAAACACTGCACTGCCACAAGTCTACACCACAATATTGTACGATAACACAGCAATGGACACTGTACATTCGAGAATTGATGATTTGCTCACGAATTTGATTGCAACTGCTCAAAAGTGACTTTATGCTAAACAATCTGCGGAATTTATGAAGTTCGTCATGATTCAAGATTATTATCACATTTATCGTTGGACTGTTCCACATAGGATGGAGTGTACTACCGATCTGCAAGTATAGTTTACTCTATCAGAAAGACATTCGTTATTTTACGAACATTACTAACAGTTTTGACTTGGTTGTTTAAAACGCCAAAAGATTTTGACACCACACACGATTATATTTGATGCCGACACTCTGTCATAAATTCACTATCGGCGCAAAGGACATTCGATACGTCTATAGACATTATTGATTGTACATGTCTGAAAACTTGCTGACGTCGGATGTTGGAGGATGCTATACACTACCATGAAGATTACCTTCGCCACATAGATTGTCATCTCTCAAGGAAGTTTAGGTGTGACATTCAATTGGTCGCTACACGTTAGATATCACGTCAGGACTTATTATATATACTCTTACTCTGATACCCTGACGCCAGGACATTACAACACCATTACCCACATACCGGACAACAACTCTCACTTCAAGACGACACGCACACGTACACGAGGACATACTATTTTGAAATCACAGAGGATTTCGTTACATTTGAAGAATTCAACTCGGTCAGTCGGGACCGAACATTAACTCATTACGTCAACATCTACGGACAACGGTAACGTTTGGACACTGATTGACTGTACACGGATACACTACACACGTCAGGGGGCTACTCTCTTTACACTTCAGCGGTTACACATCGGAACGTTATACGGAGTGACATTGTTCTTATTGGGCGTGATACCATTCGTTTTCACGCTAAACTTTACGACGCTATACTCCATTGTGGACATTAAGCGTTCCAGTACCCACAGCAGTCAGCTGCTATAACTCAAGTATCGTCGAAAACACCCAAGCCAATCACGTTTCTCAGAAATTGGTTACGAACCGCGTTGGTTCGGGTTTGTACAAATTCATTGTACTTTCGTACTAGCAAGGAGCGGTCTACTTCCTTATACAATTCCTTCCCTTGGCATATCGTCGTTAACATATAGGATGTAAATTATCGAGCATTATATTTACGGACACGAGAACCTGAAAAAGGCCAGTATATGTTATTGTTGGTTAATGTGTTATTGTTGATAAATGAGGTGCCTATTATTTAATAATGAGTAAATTAATTCAAAAATGTATAGTGTGGGCGGTTAGAAGGGCATTTTTACATTAAGCAAGGACACTGGAATATTGGGGTGTCAACAGATAATTTTTGTCTTGGATTAAGTATAGTAGTAATTTCTATAAAAGGGCTATTGTATGAAAGAAAATATCTATTTACGTCACTCGTCAGTCGTCTTCTGTCATTGTTGAGTGTCTAGTACTAAATATTCTTTATACTATATATAGATAGCAAGAAGTTACTGAATTTCTTTATTGTTCAAGTTTACAGTGCTGTTGAGTTACAGTTCACATTTTGTTCAACAGTTGTTATATTGATTATCTTATCTGAATCAAGCATATTTACATTTTTGCATTGTCCTATCATTTGTCAGCTAGATTATTGTACAGGTAGGACAACATGTCGACACTACAATATTTCACGGAGTTGGGTGAGAAGAATGGATTAGCTGGAGCAGAACTCAGGAATTGGGTCATACAGGAATTTAGAGCTCAAGCTGCACGTGAGAGGATGGAACGACAGGAAAAACTGGCAGCAGAGCAACTTCAAGCTACGCGTGAACGACAAGAACAACAAAAGAAATGGGTTCTTGAAAACGAACTAAAGGAACGTGAGATGGCTATCAAACGAAGTGAACTAGTTCTGCAACATGAAAAGAGGGTAGCCTTGCAACGCGAACGAATAGAGTCTAGAGAAAAAGAATTAACGTTGCAACGTGAAAAGATATCTGCAATGAGGAGAGAGATGGAAGAAAGACAATTAACCGTCGAGACAGAAATCATGCAAAAACGACTCGCACTTGTGGAGGAGAGTCTTGCAAGGGAAACAATGTGGAAGGAGCGTATAAGACAAATACATGAAATAAAGGAAAGTAATCACACAAGTAAAGTATGTGCTACAGTGGTGAAAGAACCAAACGCCAGAGACTTCGTTCAGAAAGGAACTATAGAACACAAGTCTAACGAAACACTTACAAGTACAAATGCCCAAATTGAAACAACACAAGAAGACGAAGAAGAAGAAGAAGAAGAAGAAGAAGAAGAAGAAGAAGAAGAAGAAGAAGAAGAAGAAGAAGAAGAAGAAGAAGAAGAAGAAGAAGAAGAAGAAGAAGAAGAAGAAAAGATGCAAATAGCACAGGGTACATCAACGGTAGACATGCATGATACAATGCTACTGAGTGATAGCATAACGGTAATTAATTGCAAATGCCAAGATTTACACAAAGTCAACGAACCCAAACATGAAGAAATAACTGATACTCAAAAACAAGGCAAACGAGATTATTTGTCGGTAAATGACATATTTTTGAAACATTCAAAAAAGAAACCAAAAGTTACACGCATTGGTTGTTACACGCAAAAGTTGCATGCACAACAAGCGAGGAAACATAGTGTAAACGGGTTCATACAAACAAAAACGCATATCATAAACATGCACACAGAGGTGAAGAAGCATAGCACAAATATACACAAAAAAGGCAAGAAATGGATTACATACATACGCACAGAAGTCAAGAAGTGTGTCACAAACGTACATACAGAAGTCATTAGGTGTATTACACACATACACGCTGAAGTTAAACAGTATGTCACTAACAGATACACACAATCAAAGAAATATGTAGCGTGCGGCATTACAATTATCCATTCACAAGTTAAAAGAAGATACACAAGACTGAAAACAATTACATTGTGCCAATCAACAAAGTTACAATGTACAAATATTGGCATGAGTGCAGAAGAGAGATTCTACAGATTTGAAACAAAGAAAGAAAGAAAGAAAATGAATGAAAGGACGAATAAAAGAATAACAAGAAAAATAAAATTGGATGAAAGTGTTAGGTTCATAGTACACTACAGACACATTAGGGTCTTATTACTTAGTTATCCCAGATGTCACTGTGTAAGATTATACTTATCAGAATTATTCTCACTATTTTTCTTCACTTAAGTGTGTGAAAATATGTTGGTTCTCTATTCTACAGATAATTGTTCGTAACTAGATCGTTATTAGAGAACTTAATAATTTTATGAAGAGTATTTGATTTAAATATTTATTATATTTCTGATTTATTATCTTAGAAATCTTGAATCTTTGAGATATGATTTTTCACAAAAACTGTAAGAGCTACAACTCAATTATAATCTTGCTGATATTTTAAATCAACTATAAATATAAATATTTTATTCAATTTATTCAATCCTAGTTTATTATAGTTGTTTGTTCATAGAGTGTTTGGAAATATGTGTTAGATAGCACCGAATTTACTGACAATACACACACAGATCAACAATTACATATTATTAATGCAAATAGCTAGTTTAAATAGTTGGATACTTCTGTCAATATGTGATTTTGACAGGATGATAAGAAATTTACGTGAGGAGGAACCGTTGAGGCATGGAGAACTTTGGGAACTTTGACTTGTGTGGGTTTTCTCTTGTATCGAGTTTTCACTTGGATGGTTTGTGACTAGGGGTAACTACTGTAAAGGAAAACTGGTGAACACGTATTGTATAATATTATTGTGTGTATATAGAATTTAATTTAATGAATTATGTTAATAGTTGATTAGTTAACGTAATTAGATTAAATACTATGTTAGTATAGTTATATTTTGATCATTGATCATTAGTTATTATTACTTAATTCCGAGTACGCCTAAAATTATGACGTCATAATACTAGTCCCCTACCTACCCGTTTGATGAGATTAAGATTTACGACATAGCGGTCGGGATAAAAGTCATTGTGTCTACACTGCTATGTGTCAGGTTAATTATCTTGAAAAAAAAAATGATTACATCATTTTAAAAGGGAGGGGGGCATACTGCCACATGGCGTTTAGACATAATGACGTCATCGGAATGGGCGGTGGAAAATCATATACGGAGTTTCCCATTCAGACACTAAAGTGGATGTCAACAGAGGAATCCAAGGAGAATGTGGAGAACGTCAGAACACGGCAAGGAGACGCTGTGACTTTGTGATACGAACAAGATGTGTTTTCTGAAGGCTCGATGTGAAGGTGACACCTGGATGCCGTGATTTCGGGATAAGGCAGCAGGGAGTCTGGTAAGGAATTTATTGAGACGACAACGGTGAATGGATCGGGAATAGAAATCCACCTAGACTGAATCTTAGTATCTAAGAAATTGAACTGAAGAATAGATAGGAAGGCTTCAAGGGCAACGAGCTGGACTGGGAGCTCAAGGGTGGATGTATGTGAGTAGGCGCCGATCCTGTGGTTAGGGATCAGCCTGCTTTTCTGCCAGAGTTTTAATCCTTTGTACCAGTGACGGAAATAAACGTCTGGAAAATCGTTAGCTTGAGTATGCTGTTCTGAATCGTTCGATTAACGAGTTCTGTTACCAAGTTCCGATTTTTCGATGATGCTTTTTGTGTTTGCTCCAGTTGCGTTTAGCGGACAGGCACATTGAGACATTTTGCTGTGTTTAGGCGATTGCTGTGTGTTGTGTTATGTTTAATCAATGTCTTACTGTGTTTGGAATATTGCTGTGTCTTGTATTATGTTTAAACAATGTTTTGCTGTGTTTAGATATTTGCTGTCTTGTATTATGTTGTTTGGACTATTGCTGTGTCTTGTATTATGTTTAAACAATGTATTGCTGTGTTTAGGCGATTGCTGTGTGTTGAGTTATGTTTAATCAATGTCTTACTGTGTTTGGACAGTAGCTGTGTCTTGTATTATGTTTAATCAATGTCTTACTGTGTTTGGACAGTAGCTGTGTCTTGTATTATGTTTTATCAATGTCTTACTGTGTTTGGACAGTAGCTGTGTCTTGTATTATGTTTAATCAATGTCTTACTGTGTTTGGACAGTAGCTGTGTCTTGAGTTATGTTTAATCAATGTCTTACTGTGTTTGGACAGTAGCTGTGTCTTGTATTATGTTTAATCAATGTCTTACTGTGTTTGGACAGTAGCTGTGTCTTGAGTTATGTTTAATCAATGTCTTACTGTGTTTGGACAGTAGCTGTGTCATGTATTATGTTTAATCAATGTCTTACTGTGTTTGGACAGTAGCTGTGTCTTGTATTATGTTTAAACAATGTCTTACTGTGTTTGGACAGTAGCTGTGTCTTGAGTTATGTTTAATCAATGTCTTACTGTGTTTGGACAGTAGCTGTGTCTTGTATTATGTTTAAACAATGTCTTACTGTGTTTGGACAGTAGCTGTGTCTTTTATTATGTTTAATCAATGTCTTACTGTGTTTGGACAGTAGCTGTGTCTTGTATTATGTTTAATCAATGTCTTACTGTGTTTGGACAGTAGCTGTGTCTTGTATTATGTTTAATCAATGTCTTACTGTGTTTGGACAGTAGCTGTGTCTTGTATTATGTTTAGTCAATGTCTTACTGTGTTTGGACAGTAGCTGTGTCTTGTATTATGTTTAATCAATGTCTTACTGTGTTTGGACAGTAGCTGTGTCTTGTATTATGTTTAATCAATGTCTTACTGTGTTTGGACAGTAGCTGTGTCTTGTATTATGTTTAATCAATGTCTTACTATGTTTGGACAGTAGCTGTGTCTTGTATTATGTTTAAACAATGTCTTGCTGTTTTAGACATTTGCTGTCTTGTATTATGTTTAATCAATGTCTTACTGTGTTTGGACAGTAGCTGTGTCTTGAGTTATGTTTAATCAATGTCTTACTGTGTTTGGACAGTAGCTGTGTCTTGAGTTATGTTTAATCAATGTCTTACTGTGTTTGGACAGTAGCTGTGTCTTGTATTATGTTTAATCAATGTCTTACTGTGTTTGGACAGTAGCTGTGTCTTGTATTATGTTTAATCAATGTCTTACTGTGTTTGGCCAGTAGCTGTGTCTTGTATTATGTTTAATCAATGTCTTACTGTGTTTGGACAGTAGCTGTGTCTTGTATTATGTTTAATCAATGTCTTACTATGTTTGGACAGTAGCTGTGTCTTGTATTATGTTTAAACAATGTCTTGCTGTTTTAGACATTTGCTGTCTTGTATTATGTTTAATCAATGTCTTACTGTGTTTGGACAGTAGCTGTGTCTTGAGTTATGTTTAATCAATGTCTTACTGTGTTTGGACAGTAGCTGTGTCTTGAGTTATGTTTAATCAATGTCTTACTGTGTTTGGACAATAGCTGTGTCTTGAGTTATGTTTAATCAATGTCTTACTGTGTTTGGACAGTAGCTGTGTCTTGTATTATGTTTAATCAATGTCTTACTGTGTTTGGACAGTAGCTGTGTCTTGTATTATGTTTAATCAATGTCTTACTGTGTTTGGCCAGTAGCTGTGTCTTGTATTATGTTTAATCAATGTCTTACTGTGTTTGGACAGTAGCTGTGTCTTGTATTACGTTTAATCAATGTCTTACTGTGTTTGGACAGTAGCTGTGTCTTGTATTATGTTTAAACAATGTCTTGCTGTTTTAGACATTTGCTGTCTTGTATTATGTTGTTTGGACTATTGATGTGTCTTGTATTATGTTTAAACAATGTTTTGCTGTGTTTAGACATTTGCTGTCTTGTATTATCTTGTTTGGACTATTGCTGTGTCTTGTATTATGTTTAAACAATGACTTGCTTTGTTTAGGCGATTGCTGTGTCTTGAGTTATGTTTAATCAATGTCTTGCTGTGTTTAGACCGTAGCTGTGTCTTGTATTATGTTTAAACAATGGCCAAAGGTTATCACTTGGAGCATTTTGAGATATTAATTGGTGGATTACTGTCATAACATTTCAAGAGATCCTATGATCTAATCCCCAATAGTTGACTATTTTAGGTCTTAGTCAGATATGACTGAGCTACCGTATGACAGTAGACGGTACTACCTGCTTTCTGTCAGCGCCGAATGTTGGGCAGCGCCTACCAAACCCGACACCCCACATTGTGCCAACGGCTTCGGGCGGAAGAGCGCAATTGGGAGGGTACTAGCCTTATCCTGGTGCGAGGAAATGCAACCCAAAGACAAAATAAGTCATGGCAGGGCAGACCAGGCCCTAAGCCTTGATTGGCAGCTGGTCTAGGATCGAAGCTCCGACAGGCGGACAGTTAGAGCATTGCTTTGCTGATCCGGCAGCTTCTGCAGCTTGTCTTGTTCCAGATGTATAGGTGTTAACTTTCCTTTGGAGTGAACTAGGGAGGCCGAGAGAGGGATCATGCTGCATGGGCAAAACATGGTTTCTTTATTTTAGCCCAGGCTTTGTGCTATGGAGAGGCAATAACTCCATCCCTGGTCTCAACCGGTCTCGGAATCAAAGTGTGATAGCGCCAGACCAACGAATTTTGGTTTGGTCTATCTCGAGTTAAAGATCTGGACAACGCCAAACACGCCACTCTGAAACAAAGAGACCTGAGACCATTTTCCTTGTATCAGCCAGCTAGACCATGTGAAGGAAGGCGCTTGGGCTCTGTGTTAATAGTTTTGTGGCCAGCCCGCCTTGAGACGAGAGATGTGGGGTTTCCCATCTGTTCATCAGTGAACAACATATGTCAGAGGAGAAAGCTGTAAGTGGAAAATGTTTAATTTAATAAATATTTATTAAATCGCAGCACACGCCAGTTTACCAATTTGAAAGTGTTTGCACGGGTGAACAAAATTGTTAGGCGAGATGGTAGGAACAATAGAAATATAAATAGATAATATGAATAAGTGCTATTGAAATGAGCTGTTCTACAGAAGGATTTAGTGTCCCTAAAGCTTTATGAAAATAACATGTAACACATAGAGATGTCAGCAATCAGACAATGGTGATGTGAAATATGTAGAATAGGTCATTGATGGTGGTTAAGTATCATAGAGACTGATGTCATGTCATGCCAGCCATGCTGGCACAAGATTATTTTGTTGGGAATTATTTTACATGGTTATCCTATGGCATTAATGTGTTACTGGCTAAATAGATATGTGGGAGATTCACCAAAATATACAATGTGTGGGGTCATAAATTATAGTTTATAGTAAAGACTGAAATAATGCCACATGGTGCCATGCAGGCCATGTTGGCATGGAAGGGAGTAAGTGCTTGTGAGGTTGCTAGAAATGAAGGTTACTTAACAACAGAGTGGTGAGAATCATATGTGTATGTGTATACAGCAGCAAGATATGTTTACAGGATTATTCTGTGACAATGGTGAGCATCACATTGGATGTTTGGTCAAGTGTTGGGTATGAACACTCCAAAGCAACAATGAGTAGGGGAAAGTAACCATGATCATGGGTAATATTTATAACATATGTGAAGCAGAGGAGAGTACTTACATGTTATATGTGGCAATGATGGGTTAATGGTTAATATATGTAGTTAGGCCACATAAATAGTAATTGGGGAGAAATGAATACATTGATGCTATGTACTTTTAGTAGGTACACAGTTAACTAGAATAGCCTGAATGAATCACTTCAGTGCCCTTTAATGTTAGAATTATACACAATTTGGCAGTTCAACAATATTCAACATAAGTATAGGAATTGGTTGTTCAGCAGTAAGTGAAGTCTGGCATCACATCTGTTACCAGAATGCAGTAATGTTTGTGTAGGTGTATCAAGTTGTTGATGGAATCAGTGACTGAGATTCTGTCCTAAGTTAAGCATGGCGGTTGTCGCATGGTGGAGAGGATGTGATTTAGTACTGCGTACCACCCTTCGCAGAGATATTAATATGTATTTGTCGTGTGACATGAAGCGTAAGATGGCAAAATTTATAACCGGCTGTATCATAGGAAGAATGGTGGGGAACAGAGCGCACAACTGTACATTTGCTGTCCACTCACAAATAATATTACACTGATTGTGTTGGGCCTTGAATAACACTTATTGGTCATTAGTGTGTAATAATGACATAATATATATAGTACACTGTTTATTATATTAGTACTAATGTTCTGTATCCTGCCATGGACATTGTTGTGCTTGGATCCTGTCTCATATGAATGAGGCACTCTGGCCACTATTTGGTGTACTTTCACTTAGTAATATTGTGTGTTTATTTTATGAGCTAACTTAGGGGCGTCAGAGGGTGCCTCAATTGAGTTCCTGTGTAATACATGTTTATCTTTATCTTTAACTTTCTGTGAATGTTGTGATTCTTCTATGTGTAAGGTTACATTGTCACATTCTACAAATATGGTGATTCCACATTGTATGTATGTCTGTTGCTTTTCATAGTTAGATATGTTTTGCTTGCTGGTTGTTAGTTTGTAATGCTAATCAGATGCTGTAACTTGCACAGTATCATATTAGTGCTGGTACTCTCCATGCAAACTGGGACATTGTTGGGGTAGTTGTCCAGTGAAGTCCCTATGTTGAGGTAACTTAGTGTCTCTTGGTGGCAGAGTTCATAATGTTGTGTATTGTTGCATAGGAGTAAAGTGTACTATCAGATGTGGAGCACAGGAGTTCAACCTGTCAATATATGTTTTATATTAGGGAAAAGAGTACGGTGTGTTAGAAAAACAGTTGCCGGTGTGCGTAACAGTAGGGAGAGAATTGTAGAGCATTAGACTGGGGATATAATAGGTGGTGTTTGATTGTGGCTCTATCATGGACTGAACATTGATAGTGTTCTATGAACATGTGGTTTGTAGGGAATACTGTGTTGTCCTGTGTTACCGGTGACTTGGTACAAGTTAATGTATAAACTATTCTGCAAGGTGTAGACAGGGAACTGATTATGGGTTCCTTGGTAAATGTAGCCATTTTGGTATGTAGGGATGACAGCCTAATTTACCAGAACAAAGATGTCATTCTGATGTGTGTTAGCTAAAGCAGTGTTGAGATGTTGTGCTTGCCTACAATTCTGATGTATGTTAACCAGAGCAATGCTGAGATGTTGTTTGTATGCAATGTCTGTTATATGTTAACCAAATCAGTGTTGGGATGTTGTGTTTGCAATGTCTGATGTATGTACCCTGCTTTTTATAGCTATGTGTTTACAGCTGGACACATGAGATCAATCTTCCACTGCTTGTGTGTGTAGAAGCTGTGTGAGGTAGTTACATTGAACTGAAGACATTTATTATATGTTGGTTAATTCATATGTTATATTGTATGTGCACATTGCTTCATGTGTTTAATATGTTTTCTTTACAATGTGAATCAAAGATTGTGTTTTCCAATATTACAGGAGCGGCTGACTAGTTAGTGTCAGCAGGCTGGGTTCTTGGTGGGATAGTAAATTGTGTCACAACTCTGTTGTTCAAGTCGCGTCTTGGGGTTTATGTTCTGTAACCTATGTTTTTGTAGTGTCTTATTGTCGTCTGTGTCAAAGTCTTTTATTGTATCATTCTACTCAGCTAATGTTTGAAGCACCTGTGTTGTGGTACTGGGTGTACCCTGTTGCCTTAAGTTCTGGTGACTGAATAGGGGCCATCCTTGGTTGATGTTTGATATAAGCAGTTGTCTGTTGTATCTGTAATTGAACATCCCTTATTGAATGCTTTATTCAATGTGTTTGAACACAAATTGTCACCAAAATTTGTAGTAGTTGATAAATAAAGAGCTATTTTCGTACTGTCTTTAATTTGTTTGTTTAGTCTCTTTTAGTTTTTACAATCACTATTTCTACCACAATCTAACACCTTAATTCATTGCTTGGGCTCTAACATGGTGTTTCCTGTGTGAACATCTATAAAATAGTTTCTGCCTCTGTCCAAGACCTCGTATATCTTCTTATCTAATTACTATCATCTATTTTTGTCGGTTGAGGTGGTGTGAGGTTCTCTCTCTTTTCACTATTTTTCTTCTTTGGCCGTAACGAAGTCAGAACTACTCTTTACCTCTTAGCACCGTAGTGAAGGAAGCATCAGTCTTTATTATTGTCTCCTTTTGTCTTTTCCCTCGACTACAAAAGCGAGAGGCAACTGTTACGGGTTATAAGTCCTTGTCAGTTGGCGTAGACATGGGGCGCCACGCATTGCCTCTGACGGTGGGAGACACCTACAGGTGTCACTGATCAGCAACCGCCCGCCTCAAGCTGGGCAGCCCCCGGCCAATTGGGTGCTGATCCGCCACAGCCTGCCTGCTTCAATTGGTGCTTGGGGCTAGGACAAAATCTGAATCGCAGGCTGTAAAACCAATGCACCAGGTACTAATAAAAAGAATAATAGAAACCTCAAGCTACGGCTTGCAACCTGGAACGTGAGAACCATGTGTCCAGGATTTTCCACTGACTTGACAAATATTGACGATGTGAGAAAAACGGCTGTGATTGATGCTGAACTCAATCGTCTTAACATTGATATTGCTGGCCTGCAGGAGACTCGCCTCGCTGAGGAAGGGTCACTCAGGGAAAACAATTACACCTTTTTTTGGAAGGGAAGAGGGCAGGCAGAAAAAAGGCAACACGGTGTGGACTTTGCAGTGAAGAATTCGCTACTGGGAATGATTGATATCCCAGCTGGAGGTAATGAAAGATTATTATCACTGCGCTTGGCAACCTCTTGTGGATTTGCCACCATTCTCACTGCATATGCACCGACACTCACTTCCTCTGATGATGTGAAGGATACGTTCTATGAGCAGCTAGACTCTGCGATCAAGGCAGTTCCAAAATCCGACTACATTTATATGCTCGGTGATTTCAATGCTCGTGTGGGCAAGGACTCGAGTTCATGGCCAGTGTGCCTTGGAAAATACATCATCGGTCGCATGAATGATAATGGACAAAGGCTGCTGGAGCATTGCACTAGAAATGACCTATGTATTACAAACTCCTTTTTTAAAACAAAAGAGATGCATAAGGTCACATGGAAACATCCAAGATCCGGCCATTGGCATCAGCTGGACTTCATTATCACACGGAGACAACATCTGAACCATACATCATTAACTCGAAGTTACCACAGTGCTGACTGTGATACAGATCATTCTTTGGTTGTTGCAAGGGTTAGACTGAGACCAAAGAGAATCTACACAGCTAAACACAAGTCTAGCCCCAGGATTAATATTATTAACACTCACGATCCTGGAAAGTGCTTTGAATTTCAACAGCAACTTGAGGACGCTTTCAATGATACATCAGAAAATTGTATAGTAAATGATAAATGGAGTAAACTTAAGGAAACTATTTATAAAACAGCGGTAGGGGTTTACGGCACTGTGGATCATAAGAGGCAGGACTGGTTTGTGGCAAACAGCCAGATACTGCAGCCCTTGATTGATAAAAAGAAGATAGCTCTCTTAAGAAACAAGGAAAGACCAACGCGTAACACTCTGAGTGAGCTGAAGCGAGCGAGGAAGGATGTACAAAAGGCTGCCAGGCAGTGTGCAAATGACTATTGGATCAAGTTATGTGAGTCCATTCAAATCGCAAGTGATAAGGGAAACATCAGAAGCATGTATGAAGGGATAAAGAAAGCCTGTGCTCCAATGATCAAAAGAAGTGCACGGCTGAAAACCTTGACTGGAGAAATCATCACTGATAAGAAACAGCAGATGGATAGATGGGTCGAGCACTATTTAGAGCTTTACTCAAGTGAGACCAAGCTGGCGGATGATGCCCTCAACGCCATAGAGGCCCTGCCAACTCTTGACCACCTGGACACACTTCCCACTATAGCAGAAGTTAAGTGTGCTATAAATGAGCTTGCATCTGGCAAGGCTCCAGGTAAGGATGGGATTCCAGTAGAGGTGATCAGGAGTGGGCAAGACACACTCACTATACAGATCCACCAGCTAATAGAGCTATGCTGGCGAGAAGGACAAGTCCCATAGGATTTCAAAGATTCAAGCATCATAACACTGTACAAGAACAAGGGCGATCGGAGCGACTGCAACAACTATAGGGGTATCTCACTTTTGTGTATTGTTGGGAAAGTATTTGCCAGAATTGTCCTGCGCAGACTTCAAGTCATGGGAGATCAAGTCTACCCCGAATCACAGTGCGGCTTCCGTTAGAACCGGTCTACCATTGATATGATATTCTCATTGCGACAGATGCAAGAAAAATGCCGGGAACAAAATCAGCCACTGTTTATTGCCTTCATTCGACCTCACAAAGGCATTCGATTTGGTCAGTCGTGAGGGTCTGTTCAAAGCACTAAAGAAGATTGGCTGTCCACCAACTCTTCTGTCCATTGTGGAATCGTTCCACACAGGCATGAAGGGTAAAATCAAGTTTGATGGCTCAACTTCAGAAGAGTTTGAAATCAAGAGTGGAGTTAAGCAAGGTTGTGTACTATCCCCCACCCTCTTTGGGATATACTTTTCACTTCTACTGAAATATGCCTTTCGTGATCAGGATGACGGTATATACATTCACTCACGCTCAGATGGTGGCCTCTATAATGCTCAGAGATTGAAGGCCAGGACCAAAATTAGCAGGGTACTAATCAGAGAGTTGCTTTTTGCGGATGATGCTGCGATTACGACCCACTCTGAGGAAGAATTACAACATCTACTATCTGCATTCTCCAATGCTTGTTCTGAATTTGGTTTATCAATTAACAAAAAGAAGACACAGATTATGTCACAAGGTGCACATGGTGTACCATCAATCTTTATTGACGATGCCGAACTGGAGATAGTAGACCATTTTACATATCTAGGATCAGAGGTAAATAGCAAATTATCCCTCGATCAGGAAATCAACATCAGGATTGGCAAGGCAGCAAGAACAATGAACATGTTAGCAAAAAGAGTCTGGGAGAACAGGAAGCTTACTGCCAAAACAAAAGTACTCGTCTACCAAGCCTGTGTCCTTAGTACTCTTCTTTATGGCAGTGAAACCTGGACAACTTACTCACGCCAAGAGAAACGTTTAAACAGCTTTCATATGCGGTGTCTGCGAAGAATACTTGGTATTAAGTGGCAAGACAAAATCACAAATACTGAAGTATTGGAAAGATCAGGTTGTGTGACGGTGTATTCCATGCTCAGTCTTCGTAGACTTAGATGGATAGGACACGTTAGGAGGGTGGATGATGGTAGAATACCAAAGGACATCTTTTTTGGTGAATTACAGATGGGTAGGAGATCTCAGGGTCGGCCTCTACTACGATACAAAGATGTGTGTAAGCGGGACATGATTGATACAGGCATTGATAATGCACAATGGGAGCATGTCGCCACTGAACGTGTTGCATGGAGGGCAACTATCAGAAATGGAATAAAGACAAAGGAGAAAATGATTGCAGATAAAGCACACACAGAGCGTGAGAGACGTAAGATGGTGCAAAATGGTGGAAATGACCATGTTTTCACATGCACCTACTGTGGGCAAACATTTGCAGCAAGAATTGGCCTTACCAGCCACACTCGCCACCGCCATGGATCGTAGTTATTAAGCCTTTTTAAAGCACAATGTACCAAACTATCGTCTGTCAAGACGGAAAGGTGCCAATGATGACTATTTTAGAAAATAGATTGAACATAATTTTCCTAATTTATGCTTACCACAAAGGCAAACGTTTACATAATGTCAGTACCTAGGGGAATGTTACACATTGATTAGAGAAGTGTGGAATATGAAGATAGTTTAGATAAACACATAAATCAAAGTTCTGAATTAGACTTATGATAGATCACTCACGTCACAAGTTCCTAATCTTTCAGTGACTCAATAAAAGAGTATGTTAAAATTAGAACAATGCAATTTTAATAAAGAATAACTAGACGAATGTGGGAATAACTGTGAAGAGCATAAGTGAAATTGTCCGTGAGAAGGAAATGTTTGATTTAGCATTGCTGTTGTCTGGATGTAGATGTCATCAGTAGGATGTGGATCCAGTTGAATCATGTAAGTGAATTTGTGTAGGTGTTTGAACTCTGAAGTAATTGAAAAATTGAGTGGTCACCGTGTAGGTCTTCATTCGCTTGAAACGACGGTGTACACGTATACAGACGAAGGTCGAATATTTCCACTTTTACACAAGACACAACTTGGTGTTCATTGTTTCACTCTCAGGGTTCGAACAATTATCATTTCTGGCTCACTTTAACAATTGTAGATTTGTAAATAATTGCGAATGGCGCATGTGCAGAAAAATGAGGATCCTTGCTAAAAGAACAAAACTTCCCAATGAAAACTGGCCAATCTTTCAGGGACAGGGTAATTTTAGGATTTCAGAGAGAACACAATCAATCTGTTCTCTTCCCTCAAAGATTAGCAACTGACGATTGTCAGTAACCTAACGTATAACATTTACGTCACTCACAATTCGTTCGGTCTACGCTACTGGTAGAAAGCACAACTGGGATTGCCTACTCTAGCAAGATTTGGTGGAACTGCGGTAAAGCTGTGAAAGTTTAAACAATATATAATGACACAAAGTAGTGCAGCTTTACATAACAGAGTTAAGACACATACAGAACGTTGCGGCGGTTAGCCTTCATCAGCAAACAAACACATTCACAAACACAACATACAGTCAAGGAGAACTCCTGTGACTACATTAGAAGGTGATGACAGGGCGAGAGGAACAAATGCATGGAAAAATGGAAGCAATGAAGAGAAAATGAGAATTGACAAAATGTTAATTGAAAAGAATGTTAGTCGAAGAAAATGTTTAATAGAAAAACTGTTTATAGAGAAAAAAACTGTATACTCACCTCACGTACGGACCTGTGAGTGTCTACGGAAAACTTGGGTGTATTAGTATAAATAACGGTGCTGGATGTTACGGTACAGTGAGCACATAGAAAGAAGGAGGCGGGGTAGGAGGCGTGTAAAATTGACCACGACCCCATTGTGTTGTTGGTCTGGGTGGACTGGTGTGCAGGAACACGTGTACTTACATAGACACACTTCAACAGACAAAATGCTAGTGTGTGTGGACATGCAAGAAGAGAGAGAGGGAGAGAGAGAGAGAGAGAGAGAGAGAGAGAGAGAGAGAGAGAGAGGAGAGCGAGAGAGAGAGACAGACAGAGAGAGACCGAGAGAGACAGAGAGAGGAAAAGTGCCTGCGACCTACCACATGGGGTATATAATAACCTACGAAATAGTCAGTATGGTTGCTAGTCATACAACGCGCTTCAGGAGCCCCTCGCCCAGTCCTAGAGTTGTTGGGGTTGTGTAAGTTCCAACCACTGGCAATGCACGTGAAGAAGGTATGCACAGAGACGCCAGATGTAAGAGGAGAGAGAGAGGGAGAGAGAGAGTGAGAGAGAGAGAGCGCGAAAGGGGGGAGAGAGGGGGAGAGAGAGGGAGAAAGGGAGAGAGAGGGGGAGAGGAAGAGAGAGAGGGAGAGAGAGGGAGAGAGAGAGGGAGAGAGAGGGAGAGAGAGAGGGATGGAGAGAGGGGGAAGGAGAGAGAGGGAGAGAGAGAGTGAGGGAGGGTGAGAGCGAGAGAGGGGGAGGGCAAGAGAGAGAGATCAAGGGAGGGAGAGAGAGCGCGAGAGGGAGTGAGAGAGAGAGAGAGAGCGAGAGAGAGGGAGTGAGAGAGGAGGAGAGAGAGCGAGAGAGGGGAGAGCGAGAGAGAGAGGGAGAGAGCGAGAGGGTGAAAGAGAGAGAGGGAGAGAGAGAGAAAGAGAGAGAGAGAGAGAGAGAAAGGGAGAGAGAGAGAGGAAAAGTGCCTGTGATATACCACATGAGGCGTGTGGGGCGAGTCGGTCCACGTGCACGACGCTTCCCTCGCACTGTATCCTATGAAATAGTCAGTATGGTTGATTATTGCACAGTACACTCCAGGAGCCTCTCGCCCAGTGTTTGAGTTGCTGGGGCTGTGTGAGATATAACCACTGGTAATACAAGTGAAGTGGGTGCGCACAGAGAAGCAAGATGCAAGGAGAGAGAGAGAGAGAGAAAGAGAGAGAGAGAGAAGAGAGAGAGAGAGAGAGAGAGAGAGAGGAGAAGTGCCTGTGATATACCACATGAGGCATGTGGGGCGTGTCAGTCTACACGTACGACGTGTTCCCTCGTACTGTCCCCTATGACACACTTCAACAGACAAAATGCTAGTGCATGTGGACATGCAAGAAGAGAGAGAGGGAGAGAGAGAGAGAGAGAGGAGAGCGAGAGAGGGACAGACAGAGAGAGACAGAGAGAGGAAAAGTGCCTGCGACCTACCACATGGGGTATATAGTAACCTACGAAATAGTCAGTATGGTTGCTAGTCATACAACGCGCTTCAGGAGCCCCTCGCCCAGTCCTAGAGTTGTTGGGGTTGTGTAAGTTCCAACCACTGGCAATGCACGTGAAGAAGGTATGCACAGAGAAGCCAGATGTAAGAGGAGAGAGAGAGAGGGAGAGAGAGAGTGAGAGAGAGAGAGCGCGAAAGGGGGGAGAGGGGGAGAGAGAGGGAGAGAGAGGGAGAAGAGAGAGGGGGAGAGGGAGGGAGAGAGAGAGAGGGAGAGAGAGAGGGAGAGAGATAGAGAGAAAGGGAGAGAGGGGGAGAGGAAGAGAGAGGGAGAGAGAGGGAGAGAGAGGGAGGGAGAGAGGGGGAGAGAGAGGGAGAGAGAGAGGGAGAGAGAGAGAGTGAGGGAGGGTGAGAGCAAGAGAGGGGGAGGGCAAGAGAGAGAGATCAAGGGAGGGAGAGAGAGCGCAAGAGGGAGTGAGAGAGGGAGAGAGAGAGCGAGAGAGAGGGAGTGAGAGAGGAGGAGAGAGAGCGAGAGAGGGGAGAGAGGGAGAGAGCGAGAGGGTGAAAGAGAGAGAGGGAGAGAGAGAGAGAGAAAGGGAGAGAGAGAGAGGAAAAGTGCCTGTGAAAATCCACATGAGGCGTGTGGGGCGCGTCGGTCTACGTGTACGACGTTTCCCTCGTACTGTATCCTATGAAATAGTCAGTATGGTTGATTATTGCACAGTACACTTCAGGAGCCTCTCGCCCAGTGTTTGAGTTGTTAGGGCTGTGTGAGATATAACCACTGGTAATACAAGTGAAGTGGTTGGGCACAGAGAAGCAAGATGTAAGGAGAGAGAGAGAGAGAGAGAGAGAGAGAGAGAGAGAGAGAGAGAGAGGAGAAGTGCCTGTGATATACCACATGAGGCATGTGGGGCGTGTCAGTCTACACGTACGACGTTTCCCTCGTACTGTCCCCTATGAAATAGTCAGTGTGGTTGATTGTTACAAAGCACACTTCAGGAGCCACTCGTCCAGTGTACGAGTTGATGGGGCTGTGTGAGATCCAACCACTGGTAATACAAGTGAAGTAGGTAGGCACAGAGAAGCAAGATGTAAAGAGAGAGAGAGAGAGAGAGAGAGAGAGAGAGAGAGAGAGAGAGAGAGAGAGAGAGAGGAAAACTGCATGCGATATACCGCAATCAGGAATGCGGAGTGGGTAGGTCTACAAATGCGAGGCTTCACTCCTACTGTACTCTATGGAATAGAGGCAGTAAGGTTAATTGCTATACCACGAATTTGAGGATCAAATCTTCCAGTGGTTGTGTTAAAATCAGACCACCGGCAGTATAGTTGGAATATGTGGGTGCAGAGAAGCCTGATGGAGAGAGAGAGAGAGAGAGAGAGAGAGAGAGAGAGAGAGAGAGAGAGAGAGAGAGAGAGAGAGGAAAAGTGCCTACGACACGCCCCTGATGTATGCGGGGTCGGTCGGTCTACAAATACGAGGCTTCACTCATACTGTTCCCTATGAATTCGGGGCAGTAAGGTTGATTGTTATACAACGTATTTGAGGATCAAATCATCCAGTGGTAGTTTTAAAATCTGATCCCTGGCAATATAGTTGGAATATGTAGGCACAGAGAAGAAAGATGGAAGAGAGAGAGAGAGAGAGAGAGAGAGAGAGAGAGAGAGAGAGAGAGAGAGAGAGAGAGAGAGGAAAAGTCCCTACGACACGCCCCTGATGTATGCGGGGTCGGTCGGTCTACAAATACGAGGCTTCACTCATACTGTTCCCTATGAATTCGGGGCAGTAAGGTTGATTGTTATACAACGTATTTGAGGGTCAAATCACTCAGTGGTTGTGTTAAAATCAGACCACCGGCAATATAGTTGGGACATGTAGGCACAGAGAAGCAAGATGGAAGAGAGAGAGAGAGAGAGAGAGAGAGAGAGAGAGAGAGAGAGAGAGAGAGAGAGAATTGGAGAAGTGCCTACGACACGCCCCTGATGTATGCGGGGTCGGTCAGTCTACAAATACGAGGCTTCCCTCATACTGTCCCCTATGGAATAGAGGCAGTAAGGTTGATTGTTATACAACGTATTTGAGGGTCAAATCACTCAGTGGTTGTGTTAAAATCAGACCACCTGCAATATAGTTGGGGCATGTAGGCACAAAGAAGCAAGATGGAAGAGAGAGAGAGAGAGAGAGAGAGAGAGAGAGAGAGAGAGAGAGAGAGAGAAATTGGAGAAGTGCCTACGACACGCCCCTGATGTATGCGGGGTCGGTCAGTCTACAAATACGAGGCTTCCCTCATACTGTCCCCTATGGAATAGAGGCAGTAAGGTTGATTGTTATACAACGTATTTGAGGATTAAATCACCCAGTGGTTGTGTTGAAATCAGACCACCGGCAATGTGGTTGGAATATGTAGGCACAGAGAAGTGAGATGGAAGAGAGAGAGAGAGAGAGAGAGAGAGAGAGAGAGAGAGAGAGAGAGAGGAAAAGAGATAGAGGTTGGAGAAGTGCCTACGGCACGCCACCGGATGTGTATGGGGTCGATCGGTCTACATATACGAGGCTTCACTCATACTGTACCCTATGAAATAGAGCCAGCAAGGTTGATTTTTATACAACTTATATGAGGATCAAACCCCCCCCCCCCCCCCAAGTGGTTGTGTTATTGAGGCTGTGTAACATCAGACCACCAGCAATATAGTTGGAATAGGTAGACACCGAGAAGCAAGATGGAAGAGAGAGAGAGAGAGAGAGAGAGAGAGAGAGAGAGAGAGAGAGAGAGAGTTTGGAAAGGAGCCTACGACAAGCCACACATGGCATAGGTAGGCACAGAAAAGTGCTATTGTTGAGAGAGAATGAGCGAGAGAGAGAGAGAGAGATTGAGAGAGATCGAGAGAGAGAGAGAGAGATCGAGAGAGAGAGATCGGAAGAGAGCCTACGACACGCCACACATGACTATATGTAGGCACAGAGAAGCACGATTGTTGAGAGAGAATGAGAGAGAGAGAGAGATTGAGAGAGACAGAGATTGCAAAAGAGCTTACGACACGACCCACATGGCATAGGTAGGCGCAGAGAAGCACGATCGTTGAGATTGAATGAGAGAGAGATTGCGAGAGAGAAAGAGAGAGAGAGGGGGCAGAGAGAGATTGGAAAAGAGCCTATGGCACGCCACACATGGCATAGGTAGGCACAGAGAAGCACGATTGTTGAGAGAGAACGAGAGAGGGAGAGAGAGAGATTGAGACCGAGAAAGAGAGAAAGAGAGAGTGAAGATTGGAACAGGGCCTACGACCCGTCACGCATGGCATAGGTAGGTACAGAGAAGCACGATTGTTAAGGGAGAATGAGAGAGAGAGATTGAGAGAGAGAGAGAGAGAGATTGAGAGAGAGATTAGAAAAAAGTCTACGACACTCCACCCATGGCCTAGGTAGGCACAGAGAAGCACGATTGTTGAGGGAGAATGAGAGAGAGATTGAGAGAGAGACAGAGAGAGATAGGAAAAGAGCCTACGACACGCCACACTTGGCATAGGGGCGACACGCCGCACATGGCATAGGTAGGCGCAGGGAAGCACAACCGTTGAGATTGAATGAGAGAGAGAGATTGAGAGAGAGAACGAGAGAGAGAGAGAGGGGGGAGAGAGAGATTAGAAGAGGGCCTACGACACGCCACACATGGCATAGGTAGGCACAGAGGAGCCCGATTGGTGAGAGAGAATGAGAGAGAGAGAGAAAGATTGAGACCGAGAAAGAGAGAAAGAGAGAGAGAGAAGATTGGAAAAGGGGCCTACGACCCGTCACACATGGCATAGGTAGGCACAGAGAAGCACGATTGTTGAGAGAAAGTGAGAGAGAGAGATTGAGAGAGAGAGATTGAGAGAGAGAGATTGGAAAACAGCCTATGCCACTCCACCCATGGCATAGGTAGGCACAGAGAAGCACGATTGTTGAGGGAGAATGAGAGAGAGAGAGAGATTGAGAGAGAGAGACAGAGAGAGAGATTGGAAAAGAGCCTACGACACGCCACACATGGCATAGGGGACAGGGTAGAGGGTAAGTTGGAGGCCGGACAAGGGTGATATCAGGAGGGTGTGGAAGCAACAGAGTGGGGAGGGGAAATGACTACGATTAGATGAAACTATGTTGGGTGTTGAGACCGTGTGGTGTTAGGCACCCCATAGTGAATATGAGCCGGTTTTCTGTATTCTTGCGATGTTGCGGACCAGAGGAGCAAGACTGGATGCCAGTGACCTGGACATCGGAAGCACCTTGATGGTTGGCGCTATTGAAGTGGGTGGAGACAGGCTTGCTCTCGTTGGTGTTGATGTCACTCAGATGTTGGCGGAATCTGTCAGCTAGCATGAGACCCGTCTCCCCAATGTACTTCATATCACACCTTTTGCATATTATGGCGTAAATGATGTTGCGACTGGTGCAGGAAAATTCTTCTGTGATGCGTAAATTGCCATTGGGGAATCGCACTACTGGAGTGTGGATCACATATGGGCAGGTCTTGCATCGAGATCTCAGGCAAGCCTTAGTTCCTAATTGTGAGGGTGGAGGTGGAAATCCCTGTACTCTATTGTGGACGAGTACATCTCTGAGGTTACGGTCACGTCTGTAGGCCACTAGCGGTTTCTCTGAAAATATCGCGCTGGTAGTAGGGTCAGCTTGAAGGATAGATAGATGTCGAAAGAGGATATTCTTGACTGAAAAATTATGCGGATGGTAGGTAAGAGAAAGTACCGGTCGAAGGTTTTTCGGTCTAGGTGCAGTGATGAGAGCCTCTGCGCGGCTGACGGGTAGAACCCGGCGGAAGGCTGATGATAGGACATGATCCGGATAGCCACGAAGCCTGAAGAAGTCCAACATTTCCTGAGCATTGTGCTGAAAATCCTCATCATTTTGGCATAGTCGTCGAAGGCGTAGAAGTTGAGAATAAGGAATAGCGTCTTTGCAGGCCGGAGGGTGAGAGGAGGTGTAGAGTAGAAAGGCGTGAGAGTCTGTCGGTTTGTAGTAGACCGTCGTGGTGAGACCATGGGTCCCAATAGAAACGGTAATGTCTAAGAAGTTGACAGAAGTAGAGGAAATATGGGAAGTGAGTTTGATAGAAGGATGAAAGTTGGAGAAGAAGTCTATGAATCTTTCGAGATCCGCCCGTGGCATACAGGTGACACCAACACCATCATCGATGTATCGCCTGTATAGTTCAGGGATTCTACCGTTGTAGAGTTGCCATATCTGGTACTCGAGGTGGCCCATAAAAAGGCATGCGTAGCTAGGGCCCATTTTAGTACCCATTGCAACCCCGCTGATCTGGTTGAAGTACTGGCCGTTAAACTCAAATGAGTTGAGAGTAAGGACCAGCTCAGCCAGGCGCAGAATAGCGTCTGTGGCAATAGTAGGGTTGGGACGCCTGTCAAGGAAGAACTTTATAGCTGAGAGACCATCATTATGTGGGATAGACGTGTACAGTGAGGTCACATCAAGGGTGAAGATGTGATACTGGGTATCAGACGTGAATGTTATAGATTCAAACGTCGCTATCGCATGGTTGGTGTCTTTCAAATATGATGGGAGGTCACCAACCAGCGGTTGGAAAATTCTGTCTAAGAACCCGGATATGTGCTCAGTGGGACATGCACAGGCTGATACGATCGGTCTGCCCGGATTGTTCAGTTTGTGTGTTTTGGGCAGCATACAAAACATTGATCTGCCCAAGCAGCTGTCATACTTATTTAAAGACTTGGCTGCTGGGGGAAGTAGCCCTTGTTGGATCAGCGCAGAAGTGACCCGTTTGACCTGGCGGTTATTGTCGACTGTGTCATCTGTTGGGCGTGGTTGGTAGAAAGACCCATCACTGAGTTGTTTATGTCCTTCTGCAATGTACAAGTCCTTCCGCCAAACAACGACTGCTCCACCCTTGTCAGCGGGTTTAATGATGATGTCGTCCCGACGTTGAAGTTGGGTCAGCGCCTCCCTTTCATCTGAAGTGAGGTTAGAACGTCTGAGTGGTCTTGGTCGCAGTTTCTGAATGTCAAAAAGCGTTTTGTCGATGAACAGGTCTAATGCCTTAGAAGATCCAGGGTTAGGTGTCCACGAAGACTTGGCTCTTGGAAAATCTGAAAAGTCATCAGCTGGGCTAGAGGGGGTGGGAGTGGCGGAGTTGTTGGTTTTAGTGCTGAAGAAGTATTTCAGTCGGAGAGTGCGGTGAAACCTGTGTACGTCCTGTAGTACTGTATAATAGTCGATCGATGGTCGCAACGGAATGAAACGGAGGCCTTTGTTCAAGACCGCCCTCTCAAAGTCTGACAGAGGGAGATCAGGGGGAATGCAGACTACGCGATTGTCGGGCCTATTATCCACCGGCTGGGTTGAAGGGGGAGTGGGGGGCAAGCGGGTACGAAGACCCGCCAATTTTGCGTCCTTAGCTACAGATAGAGATTTATATAGTGCATGGTTAGAGGTATTGATAACAGTACGGATGACACAGTACAAAAAGTAATTATGGGTGGTCAACTCGCGTAGGCGTGTCGATAGCTTTGTAATTTGAGACGTGAGGTCCGATAGTTGGTACCCGTAATTAGCCACTATACACCGCATGCGACTAAAGGAGCATTGTCTGTCAATCTGTAACAAACGTGTCACGGACTGGCTGTTAAGATTGCCTGCTGCCGGGTGGAACCGTGACGAAAACCCTCGGGGCACTATACGCGATCTTAAGCACGCTGTTAAGAAGTGAACATGGCAGGTGGTTCGAGTCTTCTTAAGAATGTAGATGCCGAGATCCGTAGCAAGATGCACGCTTGCGGACAGAAAGACATACTCTGATAGGGATAGGCCTACTATCACTGTAATAATTACAATATATATACACATATGGTTTATTAATAACCATCAGGGGATATCAGTATTATCTCTTGTAGGCGATGGTACAGTGGAAATTGCTGCATTGAATGTGATTCAGCAGACTCGCGAGTGGTTGTTTCTATGTCAATTACATAAAGCAATTTAGATGGTCTTTTTTTTATACGCGCCACATGTTTTATAATATAATACAATATTTATGTATATTGTGATATAGAGTTGAAAGGTTCTCTGTGAATGTAATTGTGTTTAGTTGTTGTCTTGTTGTTATTTTCATCCATGTTGTTTTATTGATGTTTATTAACACATAATTTGCTCAGCTCTACTTAACTACACACAATAGATGTAAAGGTAGATCAGTTATATACTTAGTTTCTCAGAATCAAACACAATTGTATTAATGTTACTAGATTAATCCTTACTTCGAAAATAGGTAAACAGATAGACGGATAGACAGACGGACAGACTGGCAGACATAAAAACGAATGGATGGACGGACAGACAGAACGACAAACAGAGATAAATAGGTAGATAAGTCAGCAAGGTAAATAGGCAGGTAACTGGGTGGATAAGTAGGGCAGATGGGTAGGTTAGGCAGGGAGGCAGGGATAGACGATCATAGAGAGAGACCGGCAAACTGAGGTACATACAGTCAGAGAGACAGACAGACGGACGGATGGAGACGGATAGGCGGATTGATGTACACAGACGGGTCGGCAGACAGGTAGGCAGACAGATAGGCAGACAGGTAGGCAGGTAGGCATATAGACCATTCAACAGACTGAAACAAGATATAAAGATATCAAGAAGAGGAAAAACAAACATAATCAGAAAATCCCAAATAATAAATGAAGAATTACTATGAGAAATATAACACTAATCATAAAACAACCTGAGAATCTATTAGTACCAACCTTGTGTTGTGAACGCCAAACATGCCCAAGCTAAGCGCGGACACAAAATGAAAGTCTGTCAGACACGCAGAGGATATACCTAACAGACTGAGACGAGATAACATCAGAAACGGGGATTGAAAGGAAATAACTTGGAACCTATCCATGTTTCCTAGCGTCTTTAAACAGAAAACGTTGACTCCATGAACAGGGGGGCCTCTGAACAGGCGAACTCCTAACCCCATCGGCGGTGCCCGAACGTGCTATAGATGCCAAAACGTATAGAAACCAAAGAAATCAAGATAACAGTGTTCGAAGACGGGGGGATTTGTTTTTAGCTAGGGACAGAAGCTCTTAACAAAATACTATCTAGGGCAGTGGTTCTCAACTTTTTTTGCCCATGCCCCCCTCTACCATATGTTCAGACCGTCATTCCCCCCTTTCGAATTTCCTCCCTATAAATCCCCCCCTCCTTTTTTTACACAGTATACATAACACAAAAATGGAAGCTAAATTTAATAACACATACTAGAACAAGTCTAGACATCTACATAAAATGTGATTTTCGAGTCTACTTACGTTATAAAACGAATTTCATTAGGGCGAGAAGTACAGGACCGTAAAATTTAGAGGGAAAAACACTATCAAGTAACTGGTTCTTGTATTAATGCCATCTTGAAATAATCATAATTCCTCCCACGGAAATCCTAAAATTCCCCCTGGTGAGGAATTCCCCACCGTTTGAGAACCACTGATCTAGGGCAACCCGGAGATGGAGATTGTGAGCTTGTCTGTCGTAAATGGGGATGCGGTGAGGCTGAAGATGGTCAAGGTTATGACCTTCACCTCTAGTTCCAGCGTAGTGGTTCGTTTCCTTGTCTGAACTTTATGGCTTTTATTTAAATGGTTTTTTTCTTTAAAATACGACAAAGATGGGGTGGTGGATTGGACGTCCAACTTTCTCAGACAAGATCACACACAAAAAATACACGTGGACGTTGGGACACTTTAAAAAAAATAATCAGCAATTGAACATCGGAATGAGTTGCCGGCAACAAAAACACTCAGTATCACTCACTCACTCACTCACTCACTCACTCACTCACTCACTCACTCACTCACTCACTCACCCACCCACCCACCCACCCACTCACTCACTCACTCACCAACTCACTCACCCACCCACTCACTCAATCACCCACCCACCCACTCACTCACCCACCCACTCACTCACTCACCCACTCACCCACTCACTCACTCACTCACTCACTCACCCACTCACTCACTCACTCACCCACCCACTCACTCACTCACCCACTTACACATCCATCCACCCACCTACTCTCTCACACACTCGCTCCTTCACTCACTCACTCACCCACAAACCCACCCACCCACCCACCCTCTCACTCACTCACCCACCCACCCACCCTCTCACTCACTCACTCACCCACCTACCTACTCACTCACACCCCCACCCACACACCCATCCACCCACCTACTTACTCACACACTCGCTCACTCTTTCACACATAGAGACACACACACAGACAGACGATCACAGACAGAGAGACAGACACACACAGACAGACACAGACAGACACAGACATACAGATACACACAGACAAACACAGACAGAGAGGCACAGACCGACACAGACAGACAGACACTGACAGACACAGACTGACACAGACATACAGACATAGACAGACACAGACAGACACAGACAGACACAGACGGACAAACACAGACAGACAGACACACACACAGTCAGACAGACGCAGACAGACGCAGACAGACAGACAGACAGACAGAGGAGAGAGAGAGAGAGAGAGAGAGAGAGAGAGAGAGAGAGAGAGAGAGAGAGAGAGGTAGGGAGGGAGAGAAATAACACCTCTGTATCTACAACTCACACACTCAACATTCAAACACTCAGTATTACAATCATACATATATAACCACACAACATCCTCTCTTTCTACGTTTCAAACACTCACAACTCAGACACACAATATCGCACACATACATACACACACCATACGTCTCTCTGCCACTCACACACTTAACACTCAAACACACAGTATCATCAACACACACATTCACACATTCCTATCTTTACTACTCTCACAACACACACACACACACACTCACACTCACACACCCTCTGTCGCTATCACTCACACACTCAAACACACAATACCACTCACTGACAGCCACTCACAGACAGACACCCATACACCACGCATTGACACGAACTGACAGACATTCATTCATACCCATCACACACAGCCTGGATACAGTCACATTCACATATTTATTCACTCACACTCCCACACACAAACACCACTCAGTGACCCTCACTTAGAAACCTAAATCAGCAAAACCTTTCCGCGCCTGAATGTTTACTGAGCATATGGCGCTCCTCATATATTCATCTATTGGTCACAGATTGTGTAAATTGTATGGATATTTTGTCATAGCCATGCGAGAATGCGGGGAAATGAACAGGCTGATAGGCTGGCAGGGAATGCACCTCTTGGTGGTAGATTTCCTATGGACAAGGGGAAGGTGGGAGGAGGGTTTGTGGGACCAGGTGGAGAAGGTGGGGGGGGGGGGGGGGATTGAGAATCGGTGTGTGGAAAGAATGAGAATGCGGGGGATAGGTATGGGTTCTGGAAGAATCTCAAAACTGAGAGGGAAAACCGGGAGAACTTTAAATCAGATATCGGTGGGGACGATTAGTAGTATGACTCTTCGCTGGGTGTTGAATGAGGGGACGGAGCACGTATGGGAATGTCCTGAGTGCAAAGATGTCGGTTCTTAACTCAACTCAACTCATATGTTGGACATGTGACGCTACTCAGATATTCATATATTGGACATATGACGCTACTCATATATTCATATATTGGACATATAACGCTACTCATATATTCATATATTGGGCATATGACGCTACTCATATATTCATATATTGGACATATGACGCTACTCATATATTCATATATTGGTCATATGACGCTACTCATATATTCATATATTGGTCTTATGACGCTACTCATATATTCATATATTGGACATATAACGCTACTCATATATTCATATATTGGGAATATGACGCTACTCATATATTCATATATTGGTCATATGACGCTACTCATATATTCATATATTGGACATATAACGCTACTCATATATTCATATATTGGACATATAACGCTACTCATATATTCATTTATTGGGCATATGACGCTACTCATATATTCATATACATGAAAATCAACGCGAACCAATCTGCATTAAAATTGCCTGCGTCTGACTATGAATCAGCTACATCGCGACTGTGCAACTGCGTTTACTACCGATTAACTGCAGGGGCCGGCACACAATGATGAGGTAGATGTAAAAACACAAGACCTCACGCCCAAGAGAAATCAACGCGGTGGCGGAGGGAATATCGACTGAGGTCACTGTCCGCTAGAACTGTTTCACCCCTCCTCCCCTGTAATTTCAAGCGGACTAGATGAAAGCACAGAGTTTATTTACATACATATAACGTATACAAGGCGGGATATCGAATTCAAAATTCGTTTACATAGTTAACACGACTATCTAGAGAATGTTTCGAGACATATAATGCTAGACAAAACGAGAAGGGAAAACCATGTATTCAGCTGAGGTCTCAAAGAGAGCATTACGGAAAGAAATTAATCAATGTCGTATATTCCATAAAGCCGTCGGCAGAAGGGAGATGAGAAATCCCGGATGAAAAGACCACTGATGAAATGTTCAGAATTCCCTAGAAATTTTCCTAACAAAACTCACTAATACGTTGGGAATATTTAGGAATCTGTTTATGCCAGGGTATAGAATGTGTGCCAAAATACGAATCTTTATTATGATAAATAACATACGCCGACATAATAATTATTTAGAAGCACGACATTTCATTTTCTGCGTTGGCTTTCTTGTTTTCGACGTTCGGGAGGAGGATGCGCCAGTACTGTTACTTACCCGAGACACGGCAATCGATTTTCTGGAGCGGCAAGCCAGGAAAAATGTCTCTCATTCATATAGCTACGTCCTAGTGGGGTTTCCAGCGAGATGTGTACCGGGGATTGCATAGACATGGCTGTCGGGTAGAAATAGAGTATCTGAATAATGATTTATGTCTGTTATATCGGGGTCTGTCTGTCTGCTTGTCTGTTATTGTGTATATAACTGTCTTATGCATGCTTATGTGTGTCTCTGTCTATCTGGACGTTTGTGTATCTATTTGTTCGTACGTGTGTGTATCTGTTAATCTGCCCCTCTGTGTGTGCACATGTGTATACGTCTGTCTGTTTGCTTTCACGTCTGTCTGTCTGTGCACATGTGTGTATGTGTGTGTTTGTGTGACTATTTGCTTGTATAGACGTGCGTACAGTCAGACAGACATGCGCTGTCACTGTCATTTACTGCCAATATAGTACCTTGCAGTGTATGGCAGAGGGGTCTTTGAGCCTGAGGAATTAAGGCTGCCTGGCTAGTGCAGTCGCCGCGTGAACTGTGCAGGTTAGGGCAAAAAGAAAATCCTAACCTGGTCTTTCAAATGTATGAAGAGCAAAACGTACTCAATACACCATAAGACGTAGGAAACGGATGCTTCCCTTTACTACTACTACTTCTACTACTACTACTACTACTACTACTACTACTACTACTACCACCACCACCACCACCACCACCACCACCACCACCACCACCACCACCACCACCACCACCACCACCACTACTACTACTACTACTACTACTACTACTACTACTACTACTACCACTACCACTACTACTAGTACTACCACTCCTACTACTACTACTACTACTACTACAAGAAGAAGAAGAAGAAGAAGAAGAAGAAGAAGAAGAAGAAGAAGAAGAAGAAGAAGAAGAAGAAGAAGAAGAAGAAGAAGAAGAAGAAGAAGAAGAAGAAGATGATGATGATGAAGAGAAGGACTAGGGGTAGGATAAAGAATTTTAAAAAAAGTAGAAGAGGGAGAAGAATAAGATCTAAAACAAGACGAAGAAGAAAAAGATTCACATTCACACAAGTAGTTGAAATCACGGATATCCGTAAAAAATGAAACCATCACTACCATTGTTAAGGAGTAGGAATGAAGAACTACCAAGGGGAAGACCGAGAAGTAAATACCTAGATGGCTTGGCCACATGGCATGGTCGAGACAGGAACTCGGAGCTGATCCACGACTCTGGTGATCAAGTGACATGGCAAAACATGGACGCCCACTCTTATCGGCATGGCGCATGATGGACGGATGGATGGATGGACAAGTGTTAAATACCAACAAACAAATAGTTAACAATTGCTGACTGCAACATTCCTAAATACCAAAAGGCAAAACTAAACGTATCACACTTTTACGGTATCGATTTACACGACTCAATTCACAAACAGCGTAAAGTCGATATCATTCGATGTGACAGTCTGAGATATGCATAATCAGTGCTTCCTATCTACAGCCTCACAGGCGAATTAATTAGAGGAAATACACAGGGTGGAGGGTGTGGGGAATCGATAACAGGTAGCGAGGTCTGTGTGATGTGTTATGAATTGAGTCGCGGGAACGTATATATCCATAGGATTATACTACACATTTCCTTGCTTTTAAAAGTAATATACTAAGGTTCTTCAAATGAAAACCTTACATGTTTTTTGGTTTCTTTGGTGAATATTTTCTAGCAAATTAAAGAACAAATGTATCATTTTCGGTGTAGTCACAACTGCTTTAAATTCACGTCCTCTAGTGCCGATAAAGTGCTAGGATTCCTGTAGGAAAAAAAACAAACATTCTTTTGGTCGCGTGTGTAACCAACAACTCTGGGGTCACAAATCGGTATTCCTAACCCTGTCGTGAACAGTCTGTCGCAGAATTCGCGCCATTTTCAAACTTACTACTCCACTCATACACTTGCTGGAGTGACAAGCATGCATCACTATACTGAACCTTCATTCGCCGATGTTTTTCTGAAGGTTTCACCACTTACTGATCAAGAAACGGTAAACAGAACGTTTCTCCTCTTTGGTGCATGTCAAACGTTAAGCGGTCATCTTCACACTGTCCTTATGACCTCACCATGTTCGTCTGCACCGTGATTTCACGCGCTAAACACTCTTGACATGCTTAACAACAATATTTACAGGTTACAAGACAATGGCATAGTTATTGTAATTTCTATCACACTTTTACTGTTTCATTTGAAACCCCCTTGTATATAATATATACAGAGATTATGTCAACTGGAGAGATTATCGGTGCATGAAGCGGGGACATATCAAGACGAATTATGCTGGGTTGACTGGAACGTCGGATGGAGAAATATCGTCAATATAATTGATTCAGGACACCAAGGACCGAGATCTGTCGACATGCATGAATGCTTACTCCAATTGCTGATGATGCTGATGAGGGTATTCGGAACGATATGTTGCCATCTTCACAATACGTTAAATTTGTAATGGCTCCCTTATATCTTGCTATGGTGGTCAGTCTCACATCAACTTTCCAGTCCATCTCTTAATAATCAGTTATTATCTCCCAGGTTACATTCTGTTTGTTTCTAACTAACTCACAGTCATTTATGTTCTCAGACAATATTGTGGTATAGTTTTCGCAAAAATACTTGTGACATACCACACAATCTTTAGGTATTTTCTATTTGTATTGACATGTGTCTCCAGTACCTACGATTTTTCATGTCATCGCGGCTTTTTATAAATCACATGGACAAAGCTTCCGGCAATCTACGGCAGGCGTGCCATGCGTGGCACTTGGAACGATCTTCAATGGCACGCTGAGGGTGTTTAAATACAGTATATAATGTCATTAAAACATTCAAGCCCCCTTGTATATATACTGAGATTATGTACAGTTATCTCGGCACAGTCATAACATTTTGTGTGGATGCCTTGAAGAGATTAGAACAAAAATTACCATTGCGAAGGTAGCCTTTTGCAATTTAAAAAACATACTGACCAATAAAACGATATCAATTGAAACGAGAAAAAGAGTGTTGAGGTGCTACATAGAACCTATACGTTTGTATGGATGTGAGGCGTGGACAATAAGCAGACAAGCTGAACAACATCTGATGGCTGTGGAAATGTGGTTTCTGGGGAAAATGTAAAGAATATCATGGACAGACAGAAAAACCAATGAACAAGTCCTTCACGAAACAAATGAAGATCATAAACTGATTAGAGACATTAGACGTAGACAGTCATAATGTTTTGGGCATGTTATAAGAAGAAATGACTTGGAGAACTTGGTGACAACTGGCAAAATCGAAAGGAAGAGACCAATGAGACGACAGAGAAGTAAATAGCTGGATGGCTTGGCCACGTGGCATGGTCGAGACAAGAACACGGAGCTGATCCACGACTCTGGTGATCGAGTGAGATGGCAGAATATGACCGCCCACGCTTATTGGTATGGCACATGATGGAGTGATGGAAAACATTCAATTGTTAATTAAATAAAAACATATTTATAATTATTTTTACAGCTATTCCAGTTTTCACATCCTTTAAAAACGATGGATGTGGGTAAGAATATTCGACATGTTGGGAACTAAACGTGGAGCAGCAATAACTGACTTTGGTGAAGCTCGACTTCGGTCCTATCCTCCTCCTCCGCTCTCCCGTCCACCCCACCACCGACTCTATAGTTACATACTCACACCAGTACAGTCCGTTGACAGCAGTCGAAAAGTTGTGCCGTTACTGAGTAATACGATGTCGTTAAAATAAATTTTAAAATAAGGCAAATACTTGACTTAGCTTGTCTAAAAAGTGCTGGACAAACAAAAATGCATTAAACCAGGGTACATTTAGGTTGGCAGGCTGAGTGACTTTACAACATTACTTTCGACCCAACCCTTCAAAAATGTTGTCGATCCCTCCTTACCACATTACGTGACGACAGCTGCATGATTGTTCTCTTCTGATGTTCGTAGTCTCTTGTCGTTGTGATTTGCCTTCTTACAATACTTGTATGACCTCTCACAATCAATCAATCAGGTGCCGAATCCACAATGAAGTTTCGCTGCAATGGATCTCCAACACTGTCTGTCTCTCGCCTTGGCTGTACATTCTGTCAGGCTGATGTTCGTCCATCTCTTGATGTTATCTTCCCACTTGTATCGTTGTCTACCTCTTGCTCGCTTGCCCTCCACCTTACCTTCCAGTATGGTTTTTATAAGAGTATTATGTCTTTTAACGTGGCCGAAATATTTCACTTGCCTCCTCTTTATTTATTTCATCAACTCCCTCTCTCTCTCTCCATCTTCATTACGAGTTTTTTTTAGAACCTCTGCATTTGATTGATTTTGTTTCCATGAAATACGACATATCCGTTTGTATATCCACATCTCCAGGGCTTCTATGCGACTTTCTAATTGCTTGTTCAATGTCCAGGCTTCCGCGTCATACAGTAGCGTTGAAAATACGTAGCATTTGACAATTCTCATTTTTAATGCGTTATTAATCTCTCTAGATGGCAATACTGATTTCATGCCGTTGAAAGCATTTTTGGCCATTCTTATTCTCTGTTTGATTTCTATTTCACTTCTGCCATCATCTGTTATTATATGTCCAAGATAGGAGAAACTTGTTCTAGTATCTGCCCGTTGACTGTGATGTTCATTGATGACCTTTCCTTTTCACTGCTAATTATTATAGTTTGTTGTTGTTGTTGTTGTTGTTGTTGTTGTTGTTGTTGTTGTTTGTGGATGTTAATATTTAAGCCACATTATGCACTGTGCCTGTCTACTTGTTCCACAAGGTCTTGTAACTCTTGCTCACTTTCTGCTAGTAACACGGTATCGTCAGAATTCCTAAGATCGTTTATGATTCTTCCACTGATGTTAAGTCCAGGCATTTCAACTTGTTTAAAACATTCTTTCTGTGTATAGGTTGAAGAGGCTTGGGGACAGTACACATCCCTGCCATACTCTTCTTTTTATGACCTCTCACACGCACACAAAATAACATGCAAGATATATTATTAAACGCACGTGATGGGCGGTCACAAAAATTAGGTCTTAAAATGCGTATTTCATTTTTTAAATTTTTTTTTGCATATCCTTTTTACAGGACATCGCCGTCAACACCAGTAATTTGCCATTGCTTTCTAAACGACCGGCTCCCATACCAACTCGTTTTAAACCCAGCGCAACGCGGTCTACTGCCAAATCGGTCGCCGCTGTGTTTCGAAAGCGGGTAAGCAGGCTTACGAATCGTGTTCGTAATTCCTTTGCCAAAAATGCGTATGGGAAAGACAAAAATAAGAAAAATAAATAATGAAAATGATAACTCAATCTCTGTTAGTGAAATTTCACTTCAAGAGTGATACAACTATATAGGTAACAATGAAGACAAAGATGCCAGATAGATAATAAAATAATAATAATAATAAACAAGATAAGCTGAAAGTGCTAGGAAATGTCTGCAATTCAAAAGAAATTAAATCATTTAACAAACTTAGAAAATTAAACTTTAATTCCCAAAGAGTACCCTTTATGGTTCAGAAGCACGGAGAAGGGCTAAGACATTTACTAATAAATTAGGCACACTCATTAACTGGTGCCTATGCATCATCATCATCATCATCATCATCATCATCTCATCATCATCATCATCATCATCATTGTGAGTGGTGTGTTTTGTGCAGAACCTATCACCAATCACATTCTTTCGAAAGTTATCTCTATCATGAACCAGATATTCTGCCTCAATTGCTGTATGTGTAAATTATTTATCACATCTTGAATTCATCTCACCTCTTGATGGCATGAGTAAATAAATTATCTATCGCATCTTTAATCCCCGTGCCTCTGTTGCTGTTTGTGTAAATTACCAATCACACCTTGAAACCCTCCTGCCTCTGTTGATGTTTGTGTAAATTACCAATCACACCTCGAAATCCTCCTGCCTCTGTTGCTATATGTGTAAATTATCTATCCTTAAAAGTTAGTTGCATATCCTTTACGGACGTAGCAGTCAACTGCAGCATTTTTTTGGTTGTACGTGATTCCTAGGCAAAGTTACGTTCAGTAGTTTGCAATTGCTTTCCGAACTACCGGCACCCATTTTCTCATTAAACAAAAAACTAACACAGCTGTGTTTCAAACGCGGTATGAGGAATTACGAGCTGCGTCCGTAACTCCGACACGGAGATTTATCTCTTGATGGCATGTATAAATTATCTATAACTTCTTGAATTCATCCAGCCTCTGTTAATATGTGTGTATATTATCAATCACAACTCTAATCCATCTACATTGGAATACTATTTCGGCCAACAATTGCCACGAAGACATCGGATATATATTGTCGGATATATCTGCCAAAAAAGTGAAAATATCGCAGCTCTGCTGTAAACAGATACAACCACCTTTAAAAAATATGACGAACGAAGAACAAGAAGAACGCATCTACGTTGTGGTCTTATCTGCTTCCACAGTACCCGTCCCTCCATAATTATCTTTTCCAGACAGGCATGTATTTTTATATCCCCAAAATATTCCATTTGCCGCGATTGTTTTGCGTCTGAATAATCAATATTCTTCATTACTGAGTCCTTGTTGGACGGACCTGTTTGTTCTCTTTTTCGTTCAATGAATTTTAAATATTAATCTGTAACACTCAGGCCAGAATAAAAATGGTATGACAGAATCATTAGTTGGAGCTTATGGGTAGATAATTAAACAAGTTCCAGCGAAACGAGAGGTGAGGAATAGATGTTGGCACGGGACGGGACACACATCGTGAAAACCTGTTGATATTATAATTACTCAGTAATTTCTTTGTATCACACAAGGCACAAGAAATAGAAGAAATATGAGGATGATGATGATAATAATGATGATGATGATGATCATCATCATCATCATCATCATCATCATCATCATCATCATCAGCATCATCATCATTATCATCATCATCAGCATCAGCATCATCATCATCATCATTATCATCATCATCAGCATCATCATCATCATTATTATCATCATCATCATCATCATCATTATTATCATCATCATCATCATCATCATTATTATCATCATCATCATCATCATCATCACGTTCCCTGCAAAAATACGCAGGTACACGTTTGTCTCTCACAACTCGAACCTTAGTGTTCATTATCAGCTCTGTTGCTAATATGCCCTCATGCCACTGTCTCATATCACTGTCTTATGCCACTGTCTCATACCACTGTCTCATATCACTGTCTAATGCCACTGTCTCATGCCACTGTCTCATACCACTGTGTCATGCCACTGTCTCATGCCACTATCTTATGCCACTGTCTCATACCAATGTCTCATGCCACTGTCTCACATCACGGTCTTATACCACTGTCTCATACAATTATCTCATTCTTCGTGCCAGGTCATGCGGGAGTACAAGGAAATGAGCGGGCTGACAAGCTCGCAGGTGAGGCTACTGTGGAGGGCGGACGCGCCATGGACCAGGCTGACATTCTGAATGCTCTACGAGAAGTGAGACTTTTGCGAGAACCAAGTGATGACTGTGAATCTACAACAATGGCCAGACTGCGGGAGCAGCAAATTAAAAGAGGGGTGGCCAAACAAGAACACTACGCAGGAAGCCAAAGAAGATTGATAAACCAACACAGAACTGGCGTCGTTAGCCGCTACACGCTGCGGGATTTGCTGAGGAGGGGATCCGAGCACTTATGGACTGAATGGTTCGATGTGCAACGAGGATGATCTGTCGACTAACTAACTAACTAACTAACTAACAATTATCTCATACCACCGCCTCATGTCACTAAGTTATACAGGGTGTATTGTTAATGACTGTGCAGTGTTTGAAAATATAGCCGGTCCAAGATTTTATTTACCTATTAAGTTACATGAACTTCACAGTGGGTGAATATAAAACTTGGACCGACAATATTTTCAAACACTGCACAATCATTAAAAATACACCCTATACCACTATCTCATGCCACTGTCTAATACCGTTGTCTTATACCACTGTCTCATACAACTGTCTCATACCACTGTCTCATACAACTGTCTCATACAACTGTCTCATACCACTGACTCATACCACTGTCTCATACCACTGTCTCATACCACCAAGCCCAGTCTCTCTCGGTCTGCCTCGATCTCTTCTCCCACTGTTGTCCCAGTCGACACAATATTTTCCCCCTCGCCTCTCGTCTCCCACTGTTGTCCCAGTCAATACAATATTTTCCCCCTCGCCTCTCGTCTCCCACTGTTGTCCCAGTCAATACAATATTTTCCATCGCCTCTCGTCTCCCACTGTTGTCCCAGTCGACACAATATTTTCCCTCGCCTCTCTTCTCCCACTGTTATCCCAGTCGACACAATATTTTCCCTCGCCTCTCTTCTTCCACTGTTATCCCAGTCGACACAATATTTTCCCTCGCCTCTCTTCTCCCAGTCGAAATAATATTTTTTTTTTAGTGCCCCTCTTTTCATTAGCCTGAACAGTGGCGAGGGTGTTACAGACGCAATTCGCAATCCTGCATACCGCATTCGAAAGACAGCTGCGGGAGATTTGGAAGCAGACAGCTTTGCGCTGGTTTTCATACAGTGGTATGAGTGCCGATTGTTCAGAAAGCAAAAATTGAAAGTAAACATGCTAATAAATCACAAAAATCCCCAAAAATGCGGAGGTTGACGGTGAAGTCCTGCATAGCATAATGCAACTATGCGATCAAAGAACAATTCCTGTCTCTTTCTCACAGTTGTACGAATATAAGCGCAAGAGGGTCTCTCTTCTCTATCTTTTTTTGTCTTTATCCGTGTTGATAATGTTGAAAACATGGCCGCCAATTAACAGCAGGAAAAGTGAGCATCCGCGTCATCTACGCACCGGAAGTATACTCGCAAGGTGCTTTCCATTTCACCCGCAGTTTCGAATGTGCTATGTCAGGTTGGTCTGAAATAAACGTTCTACTTGCGGGGCTGGACAGAGTCAGGACTCGAACTAAAAGTAAATGGTTCGATAGGAACCCAGGTCAATTTAACCAGCTAAGTATGGATCGGGATGTGAACATATGACCACCATAACGACTGCAATGCTCTACTTTGACTAGACTCTGTCAGACGAGTCCTTTAGCTGCTCTGATCCTAGAAGGTATGTGTAACATTTATCATAGAATCGACATCAGTGATACTTCAAAGCTCTTCCTGAATGGTTCGTTCGCATTTCCAGGTTTGCTTCGATACAACAGTGTAGTTTCGATAAAGCTTTTCAACATTGTCGATGTAACATTCGGTAAAAGAGATTTATGACATAACGTACTTTCATCTTCTGAAATGCAACTCTTGCTTTGTCTATTCTGCTCTTAATCTCTGTCACGATTCTTCTATTTGATGTTATCAATCAATCAATCAATCAATCAATCAATCAATCAATCGATCAATCAGGTTCCGTCTCCACAATGAAGGTTGGCTGCAATGGATCTCCAACACTGTCTGTCTCTCGCCTTGACTGTATTTGATGTTATGATCGTCCCCAAATATTTGAATATTGTGCCGTAGTTACTTTATGGCATTTTGGTGCTATCTTTTCTATGATACAATAATTGTTTCCGGTTTCTTGATATTCAAGGAAAGTTCCCCTTGTTTCAAGCTCTGTTAAATGTCATGCAATATTTGCTGTTACAATGTCTAGCAATATTTGCTGTTACAATGTCTAGCAATATTTGCTGTTACAGTGTCTAGCATTATTTGCTGATCTCGTGGCGCCAGCTGTTGAACACAAGATAGTTGCATATCTTTTAAGGACGTCGCAGTCAATCTGTCACGGAAAAACTGCAGTGTAGTGATTCCTTGATAACTTACATATCAAAATGCAATGGAGGAGGGTTAACAATTGTGTACTTCATTCTGAGAGGAGGAATAAAGTAAAGATCATTGACCTACTAATATAAAATAGGATACAGGTGTTCGCAGAGTTCATTGCCTGACGATCGGATCGTACGGACACGGAGAACCGGGGAAATCGCGTGGAGGAAAACTGAACGGAGAATGCTTTGAAGTATCTGCGTCAGGAGAACAGCGTGACAACGGAGAGAAACGAACAACTAACCACTACGTGATTTCACCGCTTTTGATGGGCAGGATACGTCAAGAGATGAGGGTTGAGGATGGTAGATCAAACAATCACCGGTGGATTGGACACTCGTTATAAATAGCAGAACAGGGGGTATCTGTTTAGTGTGCTACCAAACTGGACGGAAAGATGGATTTATGTGTCCCGTAATGAAAAGAAATATCCTCCCTTACAATGGGATAGAGTGCTTATGTGCGGATAAATTTCGATTCGGGGACTTACATTAATTCTATATATATATATATATATATATATATATATATATATATATATATATATATATATATATATATATATATATATATATATATATATATATAAGGTAAAACTAATATTAGAGTATAGTTTTAGCATAGGAAAATAGATGTGTGTGCATAGCGTTTACCATTGCTTTCTATTAGTGAATAGTTTAGACTTTGGTGAATTCATATGTCTTATGTGGGTGTTTACTTCGGAAGCCTTGTCATTATGGCTGGAGAAGGACATTTGCATAAGTAGTATTAAGTGGCAGACGCTTATCACTGGATCTGTTATCCTTCTCACAGGTTCCACCTCCCATCCGGATATATCAGAGAAGATAGACACATACTTCTTGTGTACAGGAAAAGCTTTATTGATAACCTCAAAGCATTTCATTTGTGAGGAGAGCAAATACCTCAATAAACCAAGGAACAACCTATACAAGGTCTATACGAAATAAACATACCTTTAAAAGAACGTTGAAGAATAAGCAAAGAATAATTAGATAACCACAGTAATAATGGAAAAAGAAATATAAGTTTGCAGAACGCAAAGTAAAATAAAACTACATACGTCTTGGACGCATAGTTAAGAAACAATATACAAGTCAAAACAGTGCTACTCATAGAGACAATATGCTGAACTGTGGTGATGTAGTTTTTTTCGGTGTTGGATAAGTACTTTCATGAAACAGACTCGGACGAATTCATAAACTTACTGGAATATTAATACTGTACGGTGATCCAGTGGTGAACAGTTTTGTTTCGGTCAATAACGGATTTACCTTCACTCAAGCATACGGAACATCCAGGGTGAGACCTTTCCTGTTGTATGTGCTGTCCAGTGGTTTGGAAAAAAAGATTGGGCGAGATGTGCCACCGCTGCTAGACATTCTGAGTTCATTCTTGCACCAACAGTAGAATACACTATCAATTACGCTTACACATTCCATACATACACCAGACATAGTTTTTATTAATAAATAGTTTATTAATCGTTGAAAGGAACTGTTGTCGGAGTATGTGTTGAGGGAATAATAGAGAGAGAGAAAGGAATAGATATATGGAAGGGAAGACAGAAGGGAGGAGTGTAGACAGAAGTCATTCAATAATTCCAAAAGAAAATAATCTTGAAGATGTGCTTGTTGATTCCACTTTCCTCCCGGGAAAATAAATGACACAATCCCCGCATTTTGTTGCTATTTGTTATTTATTGGCAAGTTTACGTTCAGTAATTTGCTATACCATTGTATGAAAACTCACACACCCATACCTTTGTATGAAAACTAATGCAAGACGGTCTGCTTCCAAATCTCTCGCAGCCGTGTTTTCACCTCGGTTTGTATAATGTATATTCAAAGTCCCAACGCCCACCTGTTGCTGATTTATCATTGATCCCTCTCACTATTAGTTCCCTATAGAGGGGAGACATCAGGGGAGACAAGTCATCCTTGCCTTATTTCTTTCTTTATCTGTTCAAAATGCCCCAGCTTATTTCCTATTTTAATTTATGTTCATTGTTTCCAGTAAATATTCTTTATTATAGTTTATATTCTTTTTTTTTATAATTTATAATGAAAAGTATATACTTCAATAAGTCACTATCATTAAATGTAAGGAGAGTGCTGAAAATCTTTATAGCGCCCTTTTTACAGTATAACAGTGAATCTTGGAATACAAACGAATACATTAGTAAGACTTTGAAAGCAACGGACATGTGGTTTCTGAAACGAATGTTGCAAATTCCTTGGACTGCCAGAGTAACTAACAACGATTGTCTGAAAGAGGCTAATGAAACTAGAACATTATATACAACAATACGCAAGAGACATACAGCGTTCTTTATGTGATGAGAAGAGAGGCATTGGAGAACATCGAACCGACTAGAAAGATCAAGGGGAAGAGAGGTGGAGACAGGCTAGGAGAAATGATACTGGATGGACTGAGACGGTGGCATGGAGGAATATCATCAACAGAATTGATCCGGAACACCAAAGACCGAGATCTGTAGAATGACATGAACGCTTATACCGGATGGCAGAGAACTTACTGCTGATAATGATAATAATAATTCTTAGAATACTCTGGACCAAGAAGAAGAAAGATACTGAAATTCTACATGAAAAGGACATGGAAGAAAATTGACTCATAAAGATTACCTTGTCTCGGAAACTGAAGTTCTTTGACCAATTAAACACCACAGTGACTCGGAGAGAACAGTGAACCAACCAGCCAACATACTTTACTATCAAAGGGACTTGGGCACGCAGGCCCGTCTAACACTCTGCCCTTTTGTCACTTTCGTTCATACATTATTTCACCCATACATCAAGCTAACTGACAACAATAACAGTATCACCACATATTTTACAAATGCATGGGAACCGTGCAAACGTCTTTAATACATGATTCACTAGTATCATTACTGACGTAACAATTGTTATTAACTATAGGAGACATGATGTAATACTAATAGAGGACTAACGGTTACACAATGGTTTTATTATTATTGCTGAAGAGGCAGGGTTCGACCAGCATGAAGATGGACACTGCGCACTACAGATAATTTGGGCCATGAGGGTGCATGAGGCGGGAGAGATGGCCAGAGATAGGGAGGCTTCTTGGTTCGCCGTGATGAGGCGGGAGAGATGGCCAGAGATAGGGAGGCTTCTTGGTTCGCCGTGACGAGGCGGGGGAGATGGCCAGAGATAGGGAGGCTTCTTGGTTCGCCGAAATGAGGCAGGAGAGATGGCCAGAGATAGGGAGGCTTCTTGGTTCGCCGTGATGAGGCGGGAGAAATAACCAGAGATAGGGAGGCTTCTTGGTTCGCCGTGATGAGGCGGGAGAGATGGCCAGAGATAGGGAGGCTTCTTGGTTCACCGTTTTTGAGGATGGAGAGATGGTCAGAGATAGGAAGGCTTCTTGGTCCGCCGTGATGAGGTGGGAGAGATGGGCAGAGATAGGGAGCCTCTCGGCCTGCTGTGATGAGGGCAACGTTCTGCGAACGACCCGCAAAATGATAATGATAATGATTGTTTATTATTCTGAGATGGTTTCGGTCAATTATAATATCATTCGTGCAAAAACACAGCAGTAGCAGAAACAGAAGAACGGGGAGGAGACAGAGGTGAAGAAAAGAATTGGAAGAAGAAGAAGAAGAAGAAGAAGAAGAAGAAGAAGAAGAAGAAGAAGAAGAAGAAGAAGAAGGGGGAGGAGGGGTGGAGGAGGAGGAGGAGAAGGGGTTGGTGGACGAGGAGAAGGAGGAGGAGGAGCAGCAGCAGCAGCAGCAGAAGGCAGCAGCAGCAGCAGAAGAAGAAGAAGAAGAAGAAGAAGAAGAAGAAGAAGAAGAAGAAGAAGAAGAAGAAGAAGAAGAAGAAGAAGAAGAAGAAGAAGAAGAAGAAGAAGTTCAACAACAACAACAACAACAACAACAACAACAACAACAACAACAACAACAACAACAACAACCACCCCCACCACCACCACCACCACCACCACCACCACAACAACAACAACAACAACAACAAAAACAACAATTAACACCTTGTCCTTTAATGTGTTAATGTTACTTGCTAAAAAAAACATTTACTCACAACACTCCTTGGGTTGCAGACACAAACTGCTCTTAATAAGCGCTGCGTCGAAAGTTTCAAAAAACTATATTAATGGAAAACCAACACAACGATGTTTTATAAACGACTTTTTTGGACAGTCTGAAAGCAAATGTATAGCATAGTAACTCTTGAAGGCACTTCACACATGACTTCGGACTGAATAACCCGGCATGACATTTACAATACTTTCTTGTCGACATTCCAGGGGGACCAATCAATCAAGTGCCGCTACCACAATGAAGGAAGCTACAGTGGATCTCCAATATTTGGTGGCTCCCGATCTGTTAGTATACATTGGTACACTGCTATCAGTCCTACTATTACTGCTGCTTCTGCAACCACAAAAACTGATGCAACAACAACTACTACTACTACTACTACTACTACTACTACTACTACTACTACTACTACTACTACTACTACTACTACTACTACAACAACTACTACTACTACTACTACTACTACTACTACTACTACTGCTGCTGCTGCTGCTGCTGCTGCTGCTGCTGCTGCTACTACTACTACTACTACTACTACTACTACAACTACTACTACTACTACTACTACTACTACTACTACTACTACTATTACTACTACTACAACAACAACAACTACTACTACTACTAATACTACTACTACTACTACTAATAATAATAATAATAATAATAATAATAATAATAATAACAACAAAACCATAACTAATTTGACTCTGAAATATTGACACTATGCTCAAATATCTGGCTTGAACCACTGATATGCTGAAATATTGGCACGCATTTGAAATATCTGGCTTGAACCACAAATATGACTGAAACATTGGCACGAAATTGGAATATCTGGCCTGTAGCACAGATGTGACTGAAACATTGGCACGAAATTGGAATACCTGGTCTGGAGCACTGATATGATTGAAACATTGGCACGAAATTGGAATATCTGGCTTGTACCACTGTTATGACTCGATGGACAATATCACATTGATCGCCTTTATCGCCTAGACAGTTTCTTGGTGCCAGTTTCAGGCTTAGTTAACCTGCGAAACAATTTCAATTATGAATCTCGCCTCTATGAGGGTTCGAACACATACCAATCAGGCCATTGCGTTACCGCGGCTTCCATAGCATTAATCAAGAGAGTAAACGGTAAAACTCAACACTGAGACGTTACAATTATAGCATCCGAAACAGACGATCAGGTCTGTTAAATTTTTTATTAGATACTCGTTGGCTATTCTAGACCGGGATCCGTTGCGAAGGTTTACGGACGCGATTCGTAATCTCGTATCTCCGAGTTCGAAACACAGCGGTGCTGGTTATTTCGAAAAAGGTAGAGGAGCCGGTCGTTCAGAAAACAATGGCAAACTTCTGAACGTAACACTTGCCCAGGAATCACCAACAGCCAAATTGTTGGGGTTGATCTACGTCATGCGAAAGACATGCAACTATTTTTTAAAAAATGTTATTCTAGCTATAATTAGTTCAGCACTGTAAATCTAATAATTTTGTTTCATTTAGAATCGTTGGCTGATTCTAGAAAATCAAAGAGAAGAAAATATTATTGTAATACACACACATATATCTCTCTCCCTTCATCCCTCCCCTCCCTACGTTTTTCCCCCTTCCTCCCCTACCCGTTCTCCTGCTCTCCCCATCTCCTCCCTCCCCTTCCTCCTGCAATCCTCCTCCGCCCTGGTACTTTTAATCATCACTTTCGTCAAATATTCGAGAATATAAACTTATCTAGATTCATACAGACTACTGTATAAACAGACGTTGACTTTGTCGAAAGGAAAAGAGCACTCATTCTTAAACTTCCCATACACTGATGGCGAGGTAGGCGGTTGAGCGACTACATCAACTTAAAGTTGAACACAACAGTTAGCTTCTCATTTAGAAAGCAATAGCAAACTGCTGAACATACAATTGCCTAGAAATTTAACCTAGGTTTGATCACAAACAGCTGAACATACAATTGCCTAGAATTTTAACCCAGGGTTAATCACAAACTGCTGAACACACAATTGCCTAGAAATTTAACCCAGGGTTAATCACAAACTGCTGAACACACAATTGCCTAGAAATTTAACCCAGGGTTAATCACAAACTGCTGAACATACAATTGCCTAGAAATTTAACCCAGGGTTAATCACAAACTACTGAACACACAATTGCCTAGAAATTTAACCCAGGGTTAATCACAAACTGCTGAACACACAATTGCCTAGAAATTTAACCTAGGTTTGATCACAAACGGCTGAACATACAATTGCCTAGAAATTTAACCCAGGGTTAATCACAAACTGCTGAACACACAATTGCCTAGAAATTTAACCCAGGGTTAATCACAAACTGCTGAACATACAATTGCCTAGAAATTTAACCCAGGGTTAATCACAAACTGCTGAACACACAATTGCCTAGAAATTTAACCTAGGTTTGATCACAAACGGCTGAACACACAATTGCCTAGAAATTTAACCCAGGGGTAATCACAAACTGCTGAACATACAATTGCCTAGAAATTTAACCCGGGGTTAATCACAAACTGCTGAACATACAATTGCCTAGAAATTTAACCCGGGGTTAATCACAAACTGCTGAACATACAATTGCCTAGAAATTTAATCTAGTGTTGATCACAAACTGCTGAAAATACCATTGCCTAGAAAATAACCTAGTGTTGATCACAAACTGCTGAACATACAATTGCCTTGAAATTTAACCTAGGTTTGATCACAAACTGCTGAACACACAATTGCCTAGAAATGTAACCCAGGGTTAATCACAAACTGCTGAACATACAATTGCCTAGAAATTTAACCTAGGTTTGATCACAAACGGCTGAACACACAATTGCCTACAAATTTAACCCAGGGTTAATCACAAACTGCTGAACATACAATTGCCTAGAAATTTAATCTAGTGTTGATTACAAACTGCTGAAAATACCATTGCCTAGAAATTTAACCCAGGGTTAATCACAAACTGCTGAACATACAATTGCCTAGAAAATAACCTAGTGTTGATCACAAACTGCTGAACATACCATTACCTAGAAATTTAATCTAGTGTTGATCACAAACTGCTGAAAATACCATTGCCTAGAAAATAACCTAGTGTTGATCACAAACTGCTGAACATACCATTACCTAGAAAATAACCTAGTGTTGATCACAAACTGATGAACATACCATTACCTAGAAATTTAATCTAGTGTTGATCACAAACTGCTGAAAATACCATTGCCTAGAAAATAACCTAGTGTTGATCACAAACTGCTGAACATACCATTGCCTAGAAAATAACCTTGTGTTTATCACAAACTGCTTGACTTACAATTACCTAGAAATTTAACCTAGTGTTGATCACAAACTGCTGAACATACAATTGCCTAGAAATTTAAACTAGTGTTGATCACAAACGGCTGAAAATACAATTGCCTAGAAATTTAACTTTGGGTTGATCACAAACTGCTGAACATAAAATTGCCTAGAAATTCAACCTGGGGTTTATCACAAACTACTAGGATGAACATGTAACAAGCCGGCGTCTGTGGCGTAGGGTAGCGAACGAGATTTACAATCCCGCAAATCTCATTAAAAATCAACTACAGGCGATTTGGAAACAGTGGCTTTTGTGTTGATGTTTTAACAATGGTATAAGTGTCGATAGTTCAGAAAGCAACGACAAACTACTGAACGTAAGCTAAAAAATAAAATCACAAACCGCCATAATATGCTAGAACTGAATGCGACGTCCTGTAGAGGACATGCAAGTAACTTATTTTAACTGCTGGGAACACTGCCCTGTCAAATAACAATATCAAAGCCGCATACCCGCGTATTCCACGGGGGACAAACATCAAAACAAAACAAAACGCTGTTATGAAAAGTTTAGTTGAAAATACCTTATCACCAAAATCCTCAATTATCCACCGAATAAAATTCAGTCGCATCTTAAACAGAAAATGTTTTAGTTATAAATTGTTAACCCAGATATCGATTAAGTGTCACGCTTCGCTCACGTGCTGCATACAACCTCACTCTCGGAACAAAACTTTGCGGGGATAAAATTTTTAATCGGGTTATATTTACCGAAAGCGGTGATATTTGATACACGTGGATGCTGATATTTTCAGTATAATGAAAGGAGATATTGACGCCGGCAATCAAATCACAAATATCATCGACATGTGCCACACCGATAAGAGTTGAAGGTTACACCTCGCCATCTTATACGATCACCATAGGTTTCTTCTTCTTCTTCTTCTTCTTCTTCTTCTTCTTCTTCTTCTTCTTCTTCTTCTTCTTCTTCTCCTTCCGCGTTCATCCAGAGTTTTTTTTTTTTCCAGGCGTGATTGCGTTGTGCCTGTTTACAGCAGAGCTGCGTTCTTGCGCCGTTAGGCCGACACATCCGACTACTGCGGGAATTTGTTGACAGGGTTAACCTTCCCTGGGACCAGAGGTTTGGATCGGGTCGGTCTTCTAGTGTCGATTATGCCATGCGGCCAAGCCATCCAGATATTTATCTTCCTGCATTCCCCTTACTTTTTCCCATCAATGTTGCCAGTTGTCACTACGTTTTTCAGTTTGTTTTCCTCATAATATGCTAACAAATCGTGATTGTCTACGTCTAATTTCTCGAATAGGTTTACGGATTTCATTTGTTTCTTGTATGACTTGCTCATTAAATTTTCTGTCCGTCCATTGTATTCTTTGAATGTTTCTGAGAAACGAAATCTCCACTGCCATTATGTTTCACAGTTTTTCTGAGCATTGTCCATATTTGACATCCATAGGGGAGACTGGGGAGAAATGGACATAGGGGAGAAATGGACCACCCCCTCTCTGGCCCCTGGCTGTGATGCAATGAAAGTGAAACCATAATAAGTTTGTTTTCCACATCAAACATAGTCCGAATGTTTCATTTGCCATCGACTTCCCGCACAGGTCGTTCCCACGCAAAGTTTGAAAAATTTTCTGCACTAAAGTTTCTTTTTCCAGTTCCAGACACCATCGTAAAGCAGACGCATAGTCAGGAATCAGGACAAGGTAATTACGTTAATATCTTTATTTACTTGTTATTTAAGAGTTCATATAAAAAATATAGCATATAATATTAGATTTAAGAGACTTTATGGCTGAATAGTTTAATACATTGATGGGGGAGAAATGGACCGGTTCATTTCTCCCCATGGTTCATTTCTCCCCATAGAAGAAATTGACAAGACAGTCTGTTGTTATTAAAAGTGTTGAAGCTTGCATTCGAATATCAGCATTATTGATTCTTTTTAATACTGGGGTCTAAATCTAGACCAATAAAACTGTTAACAAATTTGATTTCAGTGATTTATTAAAGATGCACGCCATTCGTGCTATGATCAGTATTTCTTTGCAAATGATAGGCCTACCATTCTAAATGTTATATAATTCTGTCACCCTTTTGTTTCAGATGCCAAGATTGTACATCAGAAACACCAACAAGGGTCTCGTTACGGAGGAACGTATGAGAGAAGCTGTTAATGCTGTGAAAAATGGAATGAAAGTGAGGAAAGCTGCAAGGGAGTACGGCATTGCTCGCTCTACCCCCAATAACAATCTTACAAAAGACAGAGAAGGAAATGGTCTGCCTACTAGACTCGTACCAAATTATAGGCATAGCCTTGTTTTCACAGCTAAGCAAGAAGCCGATTTTGCTAGTTACTTGAAAGATTGTGCAAGAATGTTCCATGGACTCACAACTAAAAACGTTCGTATTTTGGCGTACGAGATGGCGAAAGTCAATAACATTGCACATCCTTTAACCTGGGATGAGCAAATGATGGCAGGGAATGACTGGCTTTGTGGATTTTTGCGACGGAATCCCGAGCTGACCATAAGGCAACCTGAGGCAACATCTCTGGCTAGAGCTACAGCTTTCAACAAACATAATATTTGCACCTTCTTCAACATTGTGAAGGAAACCATTACAAAAGTAAATGTGAGTGGAGCTCAAATCTACAATTTGGATGAGTCAGGTCTGACCACTGTACAGAAAGTGCCAAAAGTAATTGCCCCACGAGGAGTGAAGCAAATAGGCCAGGTGACATCCAGAGAAAGAGGAGAACTGGTCACAATCTGTTGCATTGTGTCAGCTGCGGGTCACATTATCCCTCCAGTTTTTGTGTTTCCCAGAAAAAAATTTAAGAATTGTATGCTTGCTGGAGCACCTGAAGGTTCCCTTGGACTTGTGAATGAATCAGGTTGGATGATCCGTGATAATTTCGTCAAAGTTATAAATCACTTCATTAACCATTCAAGACCTTCCAAAGACTTCCCTTTGATTTTGATCTTGGACAATCACGATTCCCACATTTCATTTGAATCACTTGAACTGTGCAAGAAAAACAACATTCATGTGATCACGTTGCCACCACACACCTCATCTAAAACTCAGCCCTTGGACCGTTCAGTTTTTGGACCCATGAAGTCGGTCTACAACAATGCGTGTGATTCATGGATGATGAAAAATGTTGGGACACCACTGACAATCTATCAAGTTGCAAATCTAGGAGGCCACGCTTTTCTTAAAGCGGCAACTCCCATTAACATTCAATCAGGCTTTGCAGGTATTTGGCCCTTTAACGAAGATGTTTTTAGAGAAGATGATTTTATGCCTTCAGAAATAACGAACAGGCCCATCAGCAAGGACAGTGAAAATGCCACTTTAGAAAGCAATGAACAGACAGGATCAGCATCTCCACATTGTGGTACCAGCACAGATCAAACTGCACAAGAATTTCATGAAAATCAGAAAGAGTGTAATATTGAGAACCTTGTAGATGACTTGCGGGAAATATCAGGGAGTCTTCAACATAAAGCTACTTCTTCCTTTACTTCGCCTCATGTTTTCAGAGGACTACCAAAAGCTGGTCTGCGAAAAGATTCAAATAATATGAGGAAAAGAGGAAAAACTATGCTGGCTACTTCTACGCCAGAAATGGATCGAATTAGGGAAAGAGCGGTGATGAAAGAAAAGGCAGCAAAAGTTCCACCCAAAAAGGCAAAGAGACAGCTGCTGAAAGAACTTGATGTTGATTCAGATCCAGAAACTGACATTTCATTTTGTGATGACACAGATTCTGATGTTTAATTTGGTGAAAATGAGGAGTGTACGGTTAGCTTGACTGGTGTGCGTGAGGTTTTTGAAGGCCAGTGTGTGCTATGTGAATATGGAACAAAGAAGACTTGTGTTTACTATGTAGGAATTGTAAGGGGAGACATTGATGATGATGGTGATGTTGAGGTAGAGTTCTTGCGCAAGAGTGAGAAGGTTGCTGATAAATTTGTTAAGCCTAAGGTAGAAGATGTCGCCAGTGTCTCAATTACATGTATTAAAGCACAGCTTACTAGATCTACAATCACTGGAACCACTTCTAGGACCAAAGATGGCTATGTCTTCAAAGAAAGTCTTGCAGGCATAAATGTTCGATAAAACTTTATATTAGATTAATAAATCATATTAAACTTTTTTTTACTGTCGCTTAAAATAATAAAAAAAACTGCAAATATCCTTTTAATGATTATTTATTTCTTATAGCAATATGGATGAGTTGTTGCTGCTTCTTTTTAAAAAAGGTCCATTTCTCCCCACTATGGTCCATTGCTCCCCACGTGCTGGTCCATTTCACCCCAATGGTGGTCCATTTCTCCCCATGTTCATATACATTTTTTAAATGCATTTTGTAAAGAAACATATAGAAATAGATTGCTAAATGTTTTCCCCTTTTAAAATAAATGAATGTACAACATTTTAGTCATGGTTTTGTTATGTTTCGATAAAATCTGTTCCGGTGATGAGCAAAAATTGAAAACTACAAAATTGCTGGTCCATTTCTCCCCAGTCTCCCCTATAACAGTATAGATTAATATAACACAACTATAACAAGTATAAATATAAGTAATATATATGTATGTATATATATATATATATATATATATATATATATATATATATATATATATATATATATATATATATATATATATATATATATATATATATATATATATATATATGGTGCTGGTCCTATTTTGTTTGGACCGAGGCATCTCGATAGATAATATGGTCCATGTTTTGTCGACCGCCTTCACTTTTAAGGAAACTTCAAGAGACACATTTTATTTTATGCTGGATCGACTTAGGGGACAAAGCCATTGATAAAAATGAACACCTCCTTGTTGTAATCATCACATTTGTCAAAAATTGGAGAATCAAGGTAACAATCAAGACTGCTAGTTACTGGGGTACCGCGGCTCCCCTTTGTAATGGTAAACGGTTATTATTTAACTCATAAAGCATCAGATAGTTGCAGAGACATAACAGATACTGCCCCTTATCATGTGAAGAGTTAGGCTTTCAAATTTTCTAGGCCAGGCATAACAATTACCTGCGGGTTCATTGCGAATGTTACTGACGGTTTTTAGTGCAGGAGAGCCTGGCATACAATACCACGGCATCTAGTCCGAGAATGGAGGTGGAAGCGGTTACTGCCGCATCCGCTGACTGGAGGACAAACAGCACAAACATGTGATTGTTGGGAACCGTAGAGCAAACAACACAAACATGTGATTGTAGGGAATCATAGAGCATGCTGATGAGGATAAAGACAGCCATGTTTCGTCTAGAGTGGCATGCTTCAATTTAACAAAACTAAGATAGTGGTCATTCTTTGGATCTGTTCCCCGTGTATTCTGGTGTGTTGGGCAACGAGCTGACCGACAGATTGGCTGGTCTGTACCGTTGGGTGGGGTATTGGTACACATTAAGCCAGATGTGCTCAAGGCCCATTGGGTTCATGCGAATAGTGTGGAAGAAGAGGTAAATTATCACGATCTGGAGAGAATGGTGCAGTAAGAAGTGCCCAGGGATCTGGTCGGCACTCAATATCCCAAGAGTAGTAGGTTAGCGGGTAACTGAGTCGTTTTTCTGGATTGTGGTGCTGGATTGGCCCCAATCCAGCTGGATTAGGGTTAGGGGTTAGGGTTAGGGTTAGGGTTAGGGGTTAGGGGTTAGGGTTAGGGCTTAGGGTTAGGGCTTGGGGTTAGGGTTAGGGGTTAGGTTAGGGTTTTTGTCTTCTCCTAACTAATTATACTGTCTGGATTGACCTCGCTGGATTTCCCCCAATCCAGCTCGGGACCAGGGTGATTTGGGTAGGGTAGGTACTTTTAGGTCATATGTAAGGGTGATAATTCTAATAGAAGACATGTTTTCTAAGGGCAGATAACTGAGTGTGTGTGTAATATTTTAACTAATTTAAAAAATAAAATTAAAATAAATAACAACCAAAGGCGCGCAGGGGCGGGCGGCGGGCGCAGGAGCAAGCGCGGCCGATCGGTCGCGTGGAGCGGTCGGGGTCTAATCCAGTAAAACAGTGTCTTGTAGTAACTAATTGGCCGGTCATTGCTGAGTGACCACAAGGCCGATCAGTGACGAGTGCGGGTAGTGGGGCTAGACGGTTCGAACCCTCGAGCCGCGCCGGGTGTCATATGAAAATTGTAAACAGTAAAAGGGTAAATATGGTGTGTATATGACCTGTAGTGGGTCGTAGTGGCTTATACACTATCATCATATAGATTACACCGCTTCAAATGAAAACCTTAAAACAGTAAAGATGGCCGGTAGTAACGGTTGTAAGGCGTATGGCTTAGTGTTGTTTGATGTTAAGGGGTGGTTGAGTAGCCGAATAGTTAGATAACTGCTTCGGAACACTATCATCAAGTAGATTACACCTCTTCAAATGAAAACCTTAAAGAAGTAAATATTGCCGATATTAACGTTTATAGTGGGTATGGCTTCGTGGTATTCGTTGTTAAGGGGTTGGTGAGTGGTGATGTACCTAGATAACAGCTCCCGAACACTATCATCGTAGGGGTTACAACTCTTCACATGAAAACCTTAAAAAGTAAAGATGGCTGATAGTAAATGTTGTAGTGGGTGTGGCTTAGTGTTATTCGTTGATAAGGAGTGGGTGAGCGGAGAAGTAATTAAAGAAGGGCTTCTGAACGTTTCAAAGGGGTGGGCGAGTGGTGAAGTGGTTAAATGAATGCGTCGGTTCCTTGCTAAGAGACAGAGGAGTTGCTAGATAAAGGCTCCAGGTCGTTGTTAAGGGGTAGGTGGGTGTACATATAGCTAGATAACTGCTTCAGATCCTTGTTAAGAGGTGGGCGAGGGGCAGATTGGTTAGATAATTACGCCCGCTCCTTGGTAAGAGCCAGGGTGATCGAGTGGAGAAGTGGGTAAATATTGGCATGGAGGTCTACCACCGACACATTCAACGCATAATGGCGGCGTCGGTAGTCAGAAGACCTAGGATATTGTCATTATATGTCTATTGTAAAGAGGTCGACTGTTTATTATAACGGTGGTTACTATTATCTGTAGTGGATGGTACTTAAATAATATCATCATACCGTTTACAGCTCTTCAAATGAAAACCTTGAAAGTGTAAAGATGGCCGATGGTTTTAGTGGGTATGACTTTGTGATATTCGTTGTTAAGGGGTAGGGTGAGTGGATGCGTAACTAGATAAACGCTTCCGAATAGTATCATCGGGTTCGAATCCCAGTGGAGCAGTCTAGTGGTAGAATAATATTTGGTTACTTAGTTGTGATTTCGAGCTCTGGTACTATTAACCCGGTTATGTTTAGAAAAGGAGATGTGGTGTGCTGGTTGCGGAGTATGTTTAGGGGGTACCCCAGACACCGTGGAAGTGACAGGTTCGAATCTCGGAACTTTGTCGTTGGTAAGATTTCCAGTCATCAAGGTGTGGGTGTCTAGTTGATTATAGGGGTTAGGGTCGCTTTGTCCGGCCTTGTCGCCGCGGCCACAAGTCCCACCGTTGAATTGTACCCACGAGTCACAAAATATAACCTAACTTAAAAATCAGAATATGATATAATCATAACCTCAACAGGTGTTGCCAAAAATCAATACTCATTCTCATAACGGCTAATCCAGGGGCTTATCGTCATCGTAATGACCAAGTCGGGTTAATAATATTTCTGATATCTCCGCCATTGCAAATAGTTCGCGATATTAATAAAGGTTCATAACAAGGTTGGAAGGGGATTAAGGGATTAACACCTATTGTCGGGACATCCAATAAAAATCAATAACACTACCCTCGATTTTTCTCATAATTGCCGATTGGGGATTATGGGCTAGGTGTATGTGTCCTTATGCAGTTAAAACAGGTGGTATGAGTAGGAGATATCACAAACAGTATCAGCATGTGCCACTCTGATCTTAAATATCAGTAGCTTGTTATTCTTGTGACATTGAAAACGCTCGTGGTGTGAAGACGGATGGTGTACTATATTATTGAGCGGTGTATATAGATTGACCAGTATGTGAAGTTTATAAGGTCACCCCTGTCAGCGCATCGTAGCTGTGTTGTGAATTGTCTCCTATTACATCCGGGTGTGAAAATAACCAAAAAATATTTCACATCAACTCAGACATGTCTCTATATAGCTGTACTGCGAACTTGGCTAGAGTCTACTTTAGGAAAGTATCGTGTATCTGTGTATACGGGTTTACCACTGCTTATAGATGTGTGCAGTATTATTGGAAAGGGACCGTTATGTATACATTATCAGAGTATGTTGCCTTACAGAGCTGGTATAGTATCTATATGTCTGCTACGTTGTATGTTTTGTCATGTTACCTTGTAATATTTGGAGGGAGTTTCATGCGGATGTCTAGTGAATTTAAAAACAAAAAACACGATGTCTCAGAATCCACAACGCCACTGGAATTAGAGGCATTTCAGCTTGTCTGCTCACTGACCTCGCTTCACAGTCATACAAAATTACATGTTCTATGTAGTACTTAAACACTCTGTTTATTTCTTATTACAGTTGTCAACTTTATAATAGTCAGTATGTTTTCCAACTTGTGAAAGACAACCTTCATCACAGCGATTCTTGTTCTAACGCTTTAAAGCCACCTCCCATACGACATTGTTGTCTTTCTTTGTATGCTCACGGCTACTGCTTCATCGGTTCAAGCTCCATACCTCTACTCGTATGTATTAGTGTGGTAGAAGTAAACCAACATCTCACAAGATAGACATATAATACCACCATGTATAGGGACATGTGGGTAATGATTACAGTAGGTCAAAGAGGGCGTTGCATCCTGTCACACGCGTAAGGGTACAGCCGAGACACATGGTTAAGATGGAAACTACAGAAAAAACAAACGGTGTTTTGTTGGTGATTTAACCAGGGGACCTAACTCGGGATGACCACCATGTACGGGTGGGATTCTTCCCCCTCGTCAACATGGCGTCGGAAGTTTAAAAAGGTCCCCCTGCTCTAGCTTTTCTATGTCCAAGTCGTCATAGGGTCACCAAGTAACAGCAAAGACAACGAAACTACTACTACCGAGGCCTCTATACACCACAAGGCGGTTTCGAATATAGTATACACAACTATAATCAAGTCATCACAGTGTTCGACTAACCCTTTCTCATAGACATAGAGGAGAGATGTGAGCACTGAGACCAGTTGGGGAGGTATACCTTTTACTTACCAGTTATCGGGTCATACACCAACGAGTGTTTAGCTATTTTTATCACCTGTATAATATTACCTGTGAACACAACAAGATTTCCCGGAGCAATCTTTGTCTAATATAACATGACATATCATGTACCCGCTGGCCTGGCCAGCGAAGTTATCGCGTTTCAGAGCAGACATTCACACTTTCATTAACTCTTCTGCCTGGCCAAAGGGGTCTTTGCATCTTTCCCCAGAAACCCATTTCCAATGTCAATATATGTATTTCAGTGTGTCGGCTAATTGCCACATTTCACATCCATACAACAGTACAGGTTCTATGTACCACTCCAACAGTCAAATAAGAAAAATTGTTAGCCAAATTATTAAAACTGTTGGCCAAATACATAAATATATCGACCAGACTTATAAAATATAGTAAAATTTGTTAGCCAAACTGACAAAACTGTTGGCCAAAATAAGAAACGGCTCGACTAACATTATAAAAAATAGGAAAAATGGTAACCAAACTAATTATAAATGGTGACCAAAATAGGAAATATCCCGACCAAATTTATGAAAAGTAGGAAAATTGTTCGTCAAATGTGAAAAAAAATATTGGGCAAGTAGGAAATCATGTTAGCCAAATAGGAAAAATATCGATCAAACTTATAGATGTCTCGGCCAAACTTATAAAATGTATGAACATTTGTTAGCTAAAGGTGAAAAATATTGGCAAAGTTAAGAAATATCTCATCCGAATTTATAACAAGTAAGAAAACATGCTAGTAAAATCAAGAAATATGTCGACTGAAGTAATACAATAGGCAAAACGATGGAAAATCTTATGAAGATGTCGACCGTTATAAGAAAATGTGTTACCCAAATTAGGAAAAATATTGACCAAGTTTTGAAATATCTCGACCAAACATACAAAAAGTAGGAAAATATGTCGACTATAGGAGGAAAATTTGTTAGCCAAAGATGAAAAATAGTGGCCAAGTAAAGAAATACCACATCCAAACGTGTAAAATATATGAAAATTTGTTAACCAAAGGTGAAAACTGTTGACCAAGTAAAGAAACTTCTCGTCCAAACTCATAAAAAGTAGGAAACTTTGTTAACCAAATGTGAAAAATATTGTCCAAGTAAAGACATGTTTCAACTAATCTTGTAAATATGTCGTCCAAACTTATAATAATTAGGATAATGTGTTAACCAAATGGGAAAAATATTGGCCGAGTGGAGAAATATCTCAACCATACTTATGAAAAGGAGGAAAATGTGTTAACCTAATGGGAAAAATATTGGCCAAGTGAAGAAATATCTCATCCATTCTTATAAAAATTAGGAAAATGTGTTAACCTAAGGAGAAAAATATTGACCAAGTAAAGAAAAATTTACACCAAACTTATGAAAAGTAGGAAAATTTGTTAACCAAAGGGGAAAATATAAGGGCTAAACTATGAAATATGTTGACCCAAGTAAGAAAATGTGTTAGCCAAATGGGAAAAAATGTTGGCCAAAACATGAAACATCTTAACCAAACTTATAAATATCTCGTGTAAACTTATAAAAAAGTAGGAAAAATATATTGCTTCTGCAGTTATGTCAAACGTGTTTTGAACTTTTATCTGAACAGAAATGTCACACTACATAATCATCAACGTCAGCATTATCCTCCTTTTACATTACCGAAAGCTTCAACTTACCATTCCAGAGTATCTGTTAAAGAAACACTTATACAGACTAATCACCGATCTCTCCATACTGTTGGTTTTTTCTTTCTTACACAAAGTGGCTCTGTCTTTCGTAGACGTCTTCACAACTTTTCCATGTTACGTCACTAAGAACTCCACACCTCCATTGTACACGAGCTCCAATGAAACAGTCATAATAACATTCATGGCAATGCAATCTGTGGTTCCACCTGGGATAGTTTCGATATCATCTGAGTATTCGTCAGCAAAGATCCATTTCTCCTGGCTGACATCTTCAACTTTCTATACCACAAGGTCTGCTACACTAACCTTCCATTGTTCCATCTTTCAACAATATAAAGGGTGTTCTCGAAGTCTAACTAACGTAATATTTCTTACTTTGTCCACCTCTATCACACTTTGTCATTTTACAGCTGCAATAGCAGCAAGTCTGCAACCAACCAACACTGTCTGTTATGAAATCGACCTTTCTTAAAACCACGTCTGCCTTAATGAACCCTTGAATACCCTCTACCACAGCTTCTAACCGACTTTCACCTTTTCATACCAAATAATATTAACATTCTCTTTTATTACAGAGCAGCCGATTTTCTGCTGACTGGGCAGATTTTCCAACTTAATGGAGATAAATTATCTGTCCCCCTAAACTTCTAGGCGCTATTCTAGACAACGAATATGGGCATACACCATCACCCCTAGGAAGAACGTGAAAAAACAACATAGATTGGGTTCCTGATACGAAGGAGTTGTATTCCTTGGACTACCAGAGTAACTAACGATGTTCGCCTAAACGAGTCTAAGTAAATAGAGCATTATATACATCAAGCACAACAAATACGTTCTTACTAACCCTAACCTTAACACTAACTACGCATCAAACACAACAAACTATTTCTTAAGAGACATGGATGCAAACCAGTGTCAGAAATGGAAAAATTTTAATTTGTGTGATTAAATTTTAATTTAAATTTAAAAATAATAAATGGCAATTTATACACGTTTGACATAACTACAGAAGCAATATTTTTTTCCTACTTATTTATAAGTTTACACGAGATATATATACGTTTGGTTAAGATGTTTCATGTTTTGGCCAACATTTTTCCCCATTTGGCTAACACATTTTCTTACTTGGGTCAAAATATTTCATAGTTTAGACCTTATATTTTCCCCTTTGGTTAACAAATTTTCCTACTTTTCATAAGTGTGGTGTAAATTGTTCTTTACTTGGTCAATATTTTTCTCCTTAGGTTAACACATTTTCCTAAGTTTTATAAGTTTTGTGTAAATTTTTTCTTCACTTGGGCAATATTTTTCTCATTAGGTTAACACATTTTCCTAATTTTTATAAGAATGGATGAGATATTTTTTCACTTCGCCAATGTTTTTCCCTTTAGGTTAACACACTTTTCTCCTTTTCATAAGCATGGTTGAGATATTTCTTCTCTTGGTCAATATTTTTACCATTTGGTTAACACATTTTCCTAATGTTCATAAGTTTGGGCGACATATTTATAAGATTAGTTATAACACGTCTTTACTTGGACAATATTTTTTCACATTTAGTTAACAAAGTTTCCTACTTTTTATGAGTTTGGTCGAGAAGTTCCTTTACTTGTCAACAGTTTTCCCCATTTGGCTAACACATCTTCTTACTTCGGTCAACATGTTTCATAGTTTATCCCATATTTTTTCCCCCTTTTGGTTAACACATTCCCCTACTTTTCATAAGTTTGGTGTACAGTTTTTCTTTACTTGGTCAATATTTTTATTATTAGGTTAACGCATTTTCCTAAGTTGTATAAGTTTGTGTAAATTTTTTCTTCACTTGGGCGATATTTTTCTCATTAGGTTAACACATTTTCCTAATTTTTATAAAAATGGATGAGCTATTTCTTCACTTGGCCAATATTTTTCCCATCATTTTAACACATTTTCCTCCTTTTCTTAAGTATAGTTGAGATATTTCTCCACTCGGCCAATATTTTTCCCATTTGGTTAACACATTATCCTAATTATTATAAGTTTCGACGACATATTTATAAGATTAGTTGAAACATGTCTTTACTTGGACAATATTTTTCACATTTGGTTAACAAAGTTTCCTACTTTTTAGGAGTTTGGACGAGAAGTTTCTTTACTTGGTCAACAGTTTTCACCTTTGGTTATCAAATTTTCATACATTTTAAAAGTTTGGATGTGGTATTTCTTTACTTGGCCACAATTTTTCATCTTTGGCTAACAAGTTTTCCTACTTTAGTCGACATATTTTCCTACTTTTTGTATGTTTGGTCGAGATATTTCAAAACTTGGTCAATATTTTTTTCCTAATTTGGGTAACACATTTTCTTATAACGGTCGACATCTTCATAAGACTTTCCATCGTTTTGCCTATTGTATTACTTCAGTCGACATATTTCTTGATTTTACTAGCCTGTTTTCTTACTTGTTATAAATTCGGATGAGATATTTCTTAACTTTGCCAATATTTTTCACCTTTGGCTAACAAATGTTCATACATTTTATATGTTTGGCCGAGACATCTATAAGTTTGATCGATATTTTTCCTATTTGGCTAACATGATTTCCTACTTGCCCAATATTTTTCTTCACATTTGACGAACAATTTTCCTACTTTTCATAAGTTTTGTCGGGATATTTCCTATTTTGGTCACCATTTATAATTAGTTTGGTTACCATTTTTCCTATTTTTTATAATGTTAGTCGAGCCGTTTCTTATATTGGCCAACAGTTTTGTCAGATTGGCTTACAAATTTTACTATATTTTATAAGTCTGGTCGATATATTTATGTATTTGGCCAACAGTTTTAATAATTTGGCTAACAATTTTTCTTATTTGACTGTTGGAGTGGTACATAGAACTTGTACTGTTGTATGGATGTGAAATGTGGCAATTAGCCGACACACTGAAATACATATATTGAAATTGGAAATGGGTTTCTGGGGAAAGATGCAAAGACCCCTTTGGCCAGGCAGAAGAGTGAATGAAAGTGTGAATGTCTGCTCTGAGACGCGATAACTTCGCTTGTCAGGCCAGCGGGTACATGATATGTCATGTTGTATTAGACAAAAATTGCTCCGGGGAATCTTGTTGTGTTCACAGGTAATATTACACACATTGGGAGCAAGTCGCCGCTGAACGTGTTGCGTGGAGGGCAAATATCAGAAATGGAATAAAGTCAAAGGAGATAATTATTGCAGAAAAGTCACACACCAAGCGTTTGAGACGTAAGATGGTGCATGATGGTGGAAATGACCACGTGTTCACATGCACCCACTGTGAACGGACATTTACAGCGCAAATTGGCCTTATCAGTCACACTCGCTACCGCCATAGTTAAAAGTTATTATGCCTTTTCAGAGCACAAACTATCGTCTGTCAAGACGGAAAAGTGCCAATGAGTGAGAGTGAGTGACTTGGTTCCAGTAAATATTCTTTATTATTCTTAAATCTTTTCCATCAGTGTTGATATCTTCCAACATTTTAATCAGTTCATCATGTTTTACTTTATCAAATGCCTTAGTATAATCTATGAAGCACAAATATATGTCTCTCTGTTTCTCTATTGACCTTTCTATTAGTGTCCGTAATGTATAAATTGCATTGTTTGTGCCCTTTCCTTCCACAAATCCATACTGCTCTTCACTAATTTCCATTTTTATTTTCTTTTTGGTTCTTCTCATTATGATTCTGAATAGAAGCTTAGTGATATGGTTTATAAGGTTAATTGTACGAAAATCTTCACAATCAATTGCTCCTGGTCTTTTTGGTATAGCTATAAATACAGATTTCAGCATATCACTGGGTAAATATCCACTGCTGTAAATATCATTCAACATTTTGGTTAATATGTCTACTCCAAATTCTCCCAATACTTCTAATTCTTCTATTGTGATTTCATCTGGCCCAGCTGTTTTTCCTTTCTTCATACGTTTCATAGCGTCAGCGACTTCTTCTTTCAGAATAGGTGGACCTTCAAGTTACTATTTTCTGTTTTTTCTGCCCTTTCTCCTTCATATAATTCTCTTATATACTCATTCCACCTCTTTATTATAGCATCTTCCTCTAATATTATCTTTCCTGTTTTTGATTTCAAACACCCTGTATTTATCCTTATCTTTTTTTCCTGTAAGCTCACTGATTTGTCTGTGCATATTTTTTGTATCTTTAATGGAATTTAATTCAATTTTTTTTGCATTGTTCGTTTAACCAACTTTCTTTAGCCTTCCCACATTTATCTTTTATTTCTTTATTTATCTTAGCGTATTCTTGTTTGTCATTTTTATACTGTTTTCTTTTGTCCATCAGGTTTAAGATATCTTCATTCATCCATTTTTTCTTAGCTATTTTGCCTCTCTCTGGTAATACTTCTTTGCTAGTTTGATGAATGGAGTCCCTTAACATTTCCCATTGTTCATCTATACTCTGTATTTTAGTTATTGCATTGTACCTATTTTTCACAGTCACTCTGTATTGTTCTTGCATTTCTTTATCTATTTTTAGAACCTCTTTATTAAGTCTCATGTTCTTAACCATTTTTTTCCCTCTCTTTAATCTTACTTTTATTTGTCCACATAGTGGTACATGATCACTATTACAGTCAGCACCATGCATTGTCTTTACATTAATTAAAGCATTTCTAAATCTTTTATTAATTAGTATGTAGTCAATTTGGTTGCGTATTTTCTTATCAGGGCTTATCCATGTGTACAGTCGTCTTTTATGGTGTTTAAACCATGTGTTTCCAATTATCATATCATTGATATTTGCCCATTCTATTAGCTTTTCCCCTCTTTCATTTCTTGTACCTAAACCATAATTGCCCACTACATCCTCCATTTTTCCCTTTCCTACTTTTGCATTAAAATCACCAAGTATTATCTTTATTTCTTGTGATCCAATTTGAGCCATCGCCATTTCTATTTCGTCGTAAAAGTGTTGTATTTCTTCATCACTACTGCTTGCTGTTGGTGCATATACTTGTATAATATTTATGTCTATTGGTTTGCCTTTGATTTTTACCATAATAACTCTATCTGAAATACACCAGTATCCATTAATTGACTTGGCTGTTTTTTCGTCTAATATTATTCCTACACCTTTTTCATGTGTATCCCCTCCAGAATAAATTATTGTGTGATTGTCAGCTATAATTTTGCCCGATCCCTTCCATCTCATCTCACTAACGCCTAGTATATTCATTTTCATGCTATCCATCTCTCTTAGAACATTGGTCAACTTTCCTAGCTCATTTAATGTCCTAACATTCCATGTTCCTACTCTAAATTTATTTATTTTAGTTAAGATTTTGCCATCAGTAGCTGGATGACGGTCTGGTGTCACCTGTGGCTCATGACTGTCCCTACCGGACGAGGATGCCCTAAGACAGCCATTAACGTCTTTCACTAACTTTGATTTATGTTTTGCCATGAAGTCTTGGGAAGATAATGTGGTGGTTTCCCCTTGCCTTCCACATTCACATGGTGGTCTTTTTACCTCTGCTTTTGACAGCCATTTCCGACTGCAAGGACAAGTGAGTGCCCTGCTCTGCTCAGCTGCAGAGTTGTCCACTTATTCCGGTGGATACTCGGTCCCCAGAGCTGTGTTAGCCACACCGTAGTGTGTTTCCATCCTCTACCGCGTGGAGGTGCAGTTGGGATTTTCCCTTCATAAAGTTATGGTCTCTGACCAAAACTCTCCAGTAATTTTAGAGGACCTGTAGTAGTCGTAGTAGTCGTTTGTTGTAGTAGTCTTGATACATTTCTGAAATTTATTCTGAGTTTACTACTTGTTTTCCGAATATTTTATTTTCACACGCAGCCGGAAGTAGGTTTTGTTTTATTTCCATTTTAAAGTATTGTACAGTTCTAACTGTTCGAATTTTATTTAAAAAATAAGTGTCAATAACAAACGTAAGATTGAAGATGAACGCCGTGGTTTTAATTATGAATGGACAACTAAGTACTGTTTTATAAAAGTTGGTAGCAAATCAGTTTGCTTGCTGTGTCTTGAGTCAATGGCTGTCTTCAATGAGTACAATTTAAAAAGACATTATCAAACAAAATACTCCGATTTCGGATACAATTTAACAACCGAATGGAGGGAAAGGAAATGCCTTGAGTTGGTTAAATATTTTGGAGAAACAGCCAACTGTTTTCACTAAACAGTTAGTCTTGTGCTGTCACACAGAACTGTAAAACAGAACAAGCCATTTTCTGATGGCGAGTTCATCAAGGAATGTTTGCTAGATGCAGCAAACATTATGTGTCCAGAACAACAACAACAACAAAAACAGATCTGACATTACTTTATCCAGGAGAACTGTGGTCAGACGTGTTGATAAAATAAGTGATAATGTTATGCATAAACCTCAAGATGGAAGTAAACAATTTTTGTGGTAGACTCTTGCATTGGATGAGAGTACCGATGTACATGATACTGCCCAATTATTGATATTTATACGTGGAATAAACACTTCTTTCAAACTCACTGAAGAGTTATTGATTGTTGAGTCACTCAAAGACACAACCACAGGCCATGATATATTCAATGCTTTTACTAACTGTATTGAAAGAACTGGGTTAGTTCGGAACAAGATGGCAAGTGTTACAACTGACGGAGCTCGTGCTTTGACTGGAAAAAATGTAGGTCTGGTAAAGTTGATAAGTGATAAGATTAAAGCAGAATATCCAGACCACGCATTATTACCACTTCACTGTGTGATTCATCAAGAAAGTCTGTGAAAAACTGTTTTGAATATCAAGCATGTTATTGACCCAGTTGTCAGTGTCATCAACCTCATCAGATCAAGAGGACTTAATCACATACAGTTCAAGGCATTACTTGACGATTTGGAAACTGAACAATCGGATGTCCTGTACCACACCAGTGTTCGATGGCTGAGTCTTGGCAAGGTGTTGAGGCGAGTGTGGAAACTCAGAGAAGAAATAGTGATGTTCCTAGAGATGAAGGGCATTGAATATGACTTTAATACTAATATTGTCAATAAAGAGTGGAAGTTAGACTTTATGTTTGCCATTGAAATTATGGGAAAGTTAAATGAACTGAATTGACAAACTTCAGGGAAATGGTGTGTTCGCACATGAATTGTATGTACATGTAAAATCATTTCAGGCAAAACTCTCACTGTACTCCAGTCAAGAAAGTGAAAAAGATTGTGTCACTTCCCTTTGCTGAAACAAGAAACCATTTCTGGTGAAA